>JARHVA010006067.1:377500-465000 GCA_037957365.1 Torreya grandis | reverse complement strand
CAATCATGAAGATGATGTCAAGCATAATCGAGCATGCATCCAAATGAGTAGTAAGTGTATGAATCAATATAAATAGTACATACTTAAATTAAGTTTATCAATCACAATTTAAAATGCATCCATGCATGATTAATAATTTCATGAGATACAATGTATAGATTAATAGGGCTCATATCATAGGTAACCCCCAAAAATGGCACTTTATATCTTTAGTTTGTTTACAAAACAAATTATACCAATGTAAATAAGACAAAAAATATGTACTTTTGGAAAAAACAAGATTCAAATTCAAGCTAACTATAAAAAGTTATATCAAATTAAATTTCCCATCATTAATGACATATTTAATGAATTTTCACTAAAACTTTAAATGTGCAAGTGGAGAGGGAGTTAACATAGCCTTCTAGCCACTAATTGGAAATAGAACAAAATTGTAATCCTCCTCAAGTCAACTAAAGTAAAAAGCACCACTCATATATGCCACATATGTGCTTATCAGATGAAGATAAGACACTTAAGGCAAAAAATATTTATTTTTAAAAATAAAAATTAAAAAATGATTTTGGGACAGAACTTTTGGGTTTTCATATTTCAACTTAGCCATGAAAAAAGAAATTCCACCAAGGGGGGAGAATATAAGTCCAAGTTTTTAAAATCAAAATCTTGGTGCATCACCATGGGAGAGAATTATAAATTCCAATTCACCACAATGTATACACTAGTATTTTATAAGCTTTAATGCTCAAAATGCACCAAGTACAGATTGTAGGTCTTGATGAGGCTATAAAATGTCAAAAATAAGATGTAAAGGCATCAAACTAGATAGAGAGGAATTATACTAGGTTGAAGAGGATTTGAACTAGATTATATTGAGTATCAATCATGTTTTAACAATTCTAAGCATAGCCAAGAGAGTATAACACAAGTTGAGAGGTCAAAATGTGTCAAATAATTCTTCCATAGACTCTGTGAATAATTTTATCTAGAAATAGGAGGTGGGTGAGGACTATCATGTGTTAGGTAGGATGGTAATAGATGGGATTGATTTATAGAGGGAGATATGTCTAGGACATGTATAGACTACCAATATATTTTTTCTAACAAAAATGAAAACCAAGAGAAGAATCTAATGACAACTAGAAGTTTGTTGTCATGTGGTGAGATCAACCAAGGTTGGAAAAAATTTAATGTGATGGAAAGTATGTCATCTTTTCCATGCATAAGAAGCATCTAAACTTAAAACCATATTTTCCTTCTCTATGTTAAATGTAAATAAGGTTAACCCAAATGCTAAGTGGGGAAAAGTGATGCAGTGTACAACAAAATCCACTTATACATGTATCCCCTCTTTGCTATTAAAAACATTTCAAGATTTTATTTTATGTCATTAATTTAATATATGGAAATTTATTAATAAATGTTATTTTCAAATTTTCATGTATAAATATACATTATTGGATCCTTCTTCCAAAGACAATGTGTGTTTGCACACTAAGGTTAATTTATTTATCCTTTTACTCTAGCCTTACTTTAATTTCAATACTAGAATAAAAGGGTGAGAATTTTTAGAAAATAAAATATAATATTACACACTTGGATATGTCAAATTTTACCTAACTTAACCTCACCTAACTTGTGCAAACACATATGTATACTCCACACCATTCCCTCCTACTTGAATTCTATGGGCTTGACTTTATATTTTATATCCATCACCTATAAGAATTCCATAGTACATGTATAACTTACTTAAAATCATAATAAGACTATCAAATAATCAAATCAATAATCATGCTTTTTAAACAATTCCATTAGACCTAAATGCCTTTATAATTCCACTAGCATATAACTCTAATGGACCTATCCTAACACCAAGAAATCCTTATTTTTATAATTAAAATTATCTTTATGCATAGGTCAATATGTTTTGAATATATATCTAAATATATTTCCATATCTAGAATTATAAATAAAAAATTAAGTCAATTCTATCACTTTCACATTTAAAGGGATCGCCTTAAACTTTCAAAATAAGAAATCAGTCACAAGGAGTAGGCCCTTGCCAAGTGTGAAGAATATAATCCAACATAAAGTTTTGAAATTTAGATTATATCTTACATTAATAAAATTATCACCACTACACACATACACATAATTAGAAGAACAATGTGCATTCTAACTTCCGTCCTTGGAGTAATTGATATGAGGCAATGTTTAAACATTTCATAGGGAGTGGTTAATTTCATTTTAACTCATATTTCTTCCCAATTTAGGCATAAAACTAGTTTTTAAAGTGGAGATAGGGTTTCAAAGGATACAATTTTATATATTTCCACACACAAAGATGACATATTATCACACAAAAATATGGTTTTGAATAATAGATATTGGCTTAGGTCAAAATAGTTAGGCATAGTTCATAGGGATGAATTTCAAAATGGGAGACACATTCATACTATTTCTGATTTCCAAATTATGTTGGACTTGTGTTGTGGCCAACATGACCCCCTTTTTGTATAATAAAATCAAAACCCTATGAAAACTCTCAAATCAAAGGTTTTTTAGAGCCCAAATCTTCTCGTACGTAGTCTTAAACTGTATAAAACCTAAAAATCAATTTTTCACCTTGATCAAATGAGTATTTTATAACATCAATAGTTATTTAATTGTCATATGAAATCTCTATAGTCTCCTAAATCTATAATATTTTATCCCTTCTATATTTCAATATGAAGGTTTTTACATACTTAAAATATTTTATGTAACTATGTTTTTTCACAGAGTTAAAATTATTTAGGTTTTACCTAGATGATGTAATCCTAAAGTCCTAATTATAATTTCATGGAGATTCATTTGTAAATGGGTAAACCTTAACTTGATATCATGAAACTATTTATAAATTATTCACTTTTCATGAATCTTCTAGAAAACCCCAATGAATAAGAATCTACCACATGGAACCTGTTATAATTGTTAGTCTCCTAGGGGTGTCATAGTTTCTTGAGCCTCATGAGAGCCTAAAAAATGAGAAACTTCCATGTGGAACCTATCAACATTATTTGTCTCCTATGGTAATTAGAGTAGTTATATCCCTAGGAGAGATTGATGAATGAGAAGCTACCATGATGAACTTACCAAGCTTGTTAGTTTCCTAAGGGCATTAGAATTTTTAGGTCCCTACGAGAGATTTAGGAATGAAAAGATTCCACATGGAACCTATAAATCTTGTTAGTATCCTAATGGTGTCATAGTTTTTATATCCCTAAGATATCTTGATGAATGAGAATACACCACATGGAACCTATCAGACATGTCAATATCTAAGGGGAAATAAAGCTTTGGGAGAGCCTAATGAATTAGAAGGCACCAAATAGAACTTCTAAAACATGGGATTATCCTAATGGTGTTATATTTATCATATTCTTGAGAGAGTAAAATGAGTGAGAAATTTTCACATGGAACCTATCAGACTTATTAGTCTCCTAAGGGTGCCATAGTTATTAGAGCCCTAGGATATCTTGATGACTGAGAAGCTACCACATGGAACTTATTAAATTTTTTAATATCCTAAGGCCATTAGAGTTTTAAAATACCTAAGAGATATCAATGAATTATAATCCACCATGTGGAACCTTTTAGACTTGTTAATCTTCTAGGGGTGTTAGAGTTGTTAGAGCTTTGGGAAAGCCTAATGAATGAGAAGGTCCACATGGAACCTATAAGACTTATTAGTCTCCCAAGGAATTAGAGTTGTAAGATACCTATGAGAATGAGAAAAAATATATATTTCCACATGTCACTTATGTACCAAAATGATAGATAAAGCCTAGAGCTTCCCAATTGATATATAAAGGAAGTATGGTTAAAGCCTGGAACCAATCATAAATCATCATGTGTCACTTTTATATGCAAAAATTAAAAATGGTTTAGAATGATATAGACAATGAAAATAAAGGTGTAGGTTAATCCATAATCTAATGGTAAAACACCATGTGTACATGGTAGGTTCAAGTGGTCAACTCTAACACACATAAAGGTAATAGGGTACACCCTGATTGTACCTAGTTGGCATAGCTTGGATAGAAAATACCCAATTAGTATAGGACATGTGACTTAAATATAGGATACCTAAGTTGACATAAGGACTAAGGTAGGCATGTTCATATCAGATACTTTCATTAATAAATTTGGGTAATCAAGAACTGATTTGATAACTTATAAACATTCCCTCACCATCACCAAATATAAAATAGGCACACATTTTCATAATTATTTAAATGTATTTAAAATAAAGAATTTACTAAGTGGATCATGCCACTAACTATAATTTAACTCATACAAGGTGATCCTCCAAACACCATTAATATAGGAGATACTTGTGGATCCTTATAAGTCCTTATGGATGTATGATTTACCATTAATACTCCCAAGTCCCAGGTATCCTTCCTTTCAACACCTTCTCAAGATTTCATTACTTCACATAAGATTAGAATAAAATGCTAAGTAGATCCCAACTTTTAGCTTTGACCACATCATCTTCTAACCCAAAACCTGATCCTAAATATAGAGATACCACCTTCTCATTAGACCCAACATGTTTATAACATTACAACAAAGTGTTTGAGGAAATTGAAGATGTATAAAATCCAACCTTAGATGATGATGTAGATGACACTGATTTCCTTGATAATATTATATCACTCATGAAATAAAGGATATATAAATCTTCATCCAAGCCATAGGTATTCCCATATGTTGATATATTCATCAAAATGTTTCAAAACTCCATTTGTATGCATAACACTACCAAGGACATGGTATACTCTTTGGGGTTCAAAAATAAAATTAACAACATCTTTAAAGATATTTTAAGTGGTTCTAAAACCTCTGAGAGTACTCCCTAGTTTATGACTAGAATTTAGTAGATGTGTGGACTGATATACATGAAATATATGGGATTCTCCAAGATTGGGTCATTGATCTAGACTGATGGACCAAAAAGGAAGACATTAATGCTTATCTAATTCATACCTTAAAATAAGGGGTCCATATTGAGATTATCCTATTAAATCACTTATTTAGATTAAAGGATGCCATACATGTGAACATCTTCTAGGTCCCCTATTGAGCATCATCCTCAAAGGAAGGTAATTCTTAGACCTCAAAATCATCCTCAATTTAAACCTAGTCAAGGGTATCAATGAGGCCAAATGAGGTGTAAAATTTTATATGATGAGTTATCTTGTGGATGTAATCTATGCCACCATCATGTTCAATCCTTCTATGCTTCCACTATAGACCACTAATATCTATATGGTTCATGTACTATTTTATAAGTAGTACATGCATCACTATAAGAACCAAATATGTGACCTCTAAGAGTCCATATACCTCATGTTCTACATGGACATTAATGGAAGGTGTGACTCTCAGATGAGATAAATAAGACACTCCTACCTAAATGAGTATATTGTTATTACAAGGATGATACCATCATCTAGGTGGAGGGTATCTAAAGATTCCCTCATCCTACATTATCAAGTCCTAGATCACCTTGTAAAGAAATATATTTCTTATCAATTGGTCAGAGGTGTCATGGTTTACTCATTTTATTTCCAGTAAAAGGTGTGCCCAAAATTTCCAATCTTCATTATCAATCATGAATATAAAAATCTTCCCTCATTACAAAAGATGGAAAAACTAAGAATTCCTATACCTTGGGAGGATCAAAACACAATGAATTGGATCCTTATGGAGTTATTAGAACACATGTGCTAGATTATGTGGTTTAACTCAATATCACATATCATCATGAGCCTCATGTGTATAATGATATTCATCTTAACCTAAATAATGACACTAAAATACTAGTGTAGGATGAGACAATAGAGAAGAAAAGAGAGCAAACCCAATTTAAAATAGTTCATTATCATGTCCAAAATCTCTTCTAATGTATTCACATCCACTATAGCCAACCCCCTAGCCCTACCAAATCATCTGGGAGAGGACGTTTATAAAAATATGCCCCACATTTATAGGATAATCATACAAGGAGACCTCCATGATATTCATCTCCCCTAGTCTCAAATTTATCTCTACCACCTCCATTTTCATGGGCCACTCAATTATAGGTGGTGAGAGTACTACATTTTTACATTGATAGTATCCTTAAAGTGATACTAAAGTGAGACAAATAAGAGGAACCATTGGAGATTCCTTCCCCTAATATTGCCATACCCCTACAACCCATGGGACCACCCCTAAGATTTCATGATCCTTTAAGTAATATTGAAATTATGCCTTGCCTATCTCTCATTTCTCCATAACTAAATAAAATACCCTTGGATCACAACATGTTCAACATCCTCACATTCCAATTCCCTTATGCTCAGCCCATTCCACCTACATGAATCTTTTTGGCTTGCCTTTAGTCTCCAAGAGCCTCAATTTCATAGCCCTCATCCACCCAATATTTGGCTCAGTCTAAGTAGCTTCTACTACTCTAGGTAGAAATTATATCCCATTGGTTCCTAGCTTCATATCACCAATGTATATTATGGATGAAACATCAGTATCTCTACTAGTTGATCTTATAACACATACACCTTCCATTGTCCCCACCTTAACCATCATAATGCCTACATTAGTAACAAGTGCATAGATATACACAATTCAAGTGACTTATATCTCTTAAACACTTGTGGTTACACCTCCAAATCCTTATATTTCTCTAGAAATAATTTCCACCATGGTTTATTTGATTAATAAAGTGCAGGTCAATTTGGGCATGATTCCCTAAAATAAGAAGAATGCAAATTTTTTTTACCCCTACATTGGTTTTTAGTTACCACCATAGCTCCTTACACCATGAGCATGGCTCCATATAATCTAAGTTATATATATAATAACAAGTAAAAGGTAACTCCCCCTCATCCTTATATTTATTTTACTCTGCTTTTTAATCCTCAATCCTCCTTTTCTATCACCCTAGGTGCCCATGGATTTAAATATAACCAATTAATTTCATTTTTATTATTAAAAATTATACTCTTATGTTATATTCATATTCATATTCATATCAACATGACCCCTAATAAATGGAATTCCCAATTGTTCCCATGGGGATCCCCATTCATCCTTCTTCCTTTCACTCCCATGCCCCTCCTCCTCCATTCCTCTCTTCCTTCATACTTTCATCTTCATCAATTTTTCCTCCTATACCTTAACTCTACCTTTGCCTCCCCACCTTCATATCCTTCCACTACCTTAGGTGTTACCTCAAGCCCAAGTATGGTTGGGTCCCTATCACATGCCAAAACACTGAGATCAGAAATGGTTTATCAAGGTGACCCAAGGGTCCAATGGGAATGTGATAGAGAAACAAGGAGAATTAAGAGAGTTTTCATGTAATGGTTCACTCAAAAAATTACATAGCTTCATAGACTTCCACTACCTTATGTGTTATCTCAATCCCAAGTTTGGTTGGGTCCCTATCACATGCCAAAACACAGAGATAAGAAATGGTTTATCAAGGTGATCCAATAGTCCAATGGGAATGTGACAGAGAAACATGGAGAATGAAGAGAGTTTTCATGTAAAGGTTCACTCAAAAAGGGACCTAGTGGTGTGGTGAAATGAACAAGACCTCTTCTCCCTCACCAAAGATAGGACACCTAGTGGGGAGGATAAAGTGGCTAAAGAACCTAGAGCATTTCTTGTAGATACAATGATCTATCTAATAATATCATGGGAGACATGAAGGATAAACTTATAACATTAAAATCATTAGTGAATAGAAATTTCCTAATGGAGATAATTGGTCATGTTGTGGAAACCCTTTCATAATTGTTCATAGATTTTGGAATGGTGACTAGAGTTGTGTCCTAAGAAAAGATCACCTCCACTAAACTCAAGCATATTTAGATAATATTTCCCACATGGATAGTAAGTGAAATAATATCATTGTGATTATTCATAAGGTCATGTTCCTAAATCTCAATCTCATGCCTCTAGTGGACCTAAACCTATACTAAACTTATGTTTAGAGCATGAGTAATTACATTGAGTAGTAGTTAGATATGGTGTAAATAATGATTGAGAATTTAGAGAAGAGAAATGATCAGATGTTGATCTATTTACAAGAGGTCAACATCACTTTTTATTACACCAAGATGACACTTTACTAGACAAAGAGGAAATTTAAGTCCATCTAGCCTAATTTGACTTATTCATGCAAAGTAAAATGGTGAAATATAGTATATATGTGGCCAAAGTGATTATATATTTGGAAACCTAGTAAAAAAATAGCATCAACCAAGTGTCTGAGATGAAGGTTTCCTTAGAGGCCCCACTCCAAGTCTACAAGTGGTTGTTGGTCTATATTGAGGTAATATTTTGAAATTAACTTATGAACCTTGAAATTGGGATCAATAATTCAACTTAGTGGTAGATGAACTAGAAATTGAGGAGGCACATCCCAAGAAATTAGGAATTTTTAGACCTCTAACCTCCTCTTGATTCATACATAGTGGGACCTAAGAATTATGGTCTACTTTTTCTATGAATGGGATTCATTTTTGGTATAAATTTTTTATAACCATTTCATGCCATGATGGCTCAAAGTGAGAACTCATGATACTAGGAGACGGATCCCATTTCTCATATATATATATATATATATATATATATATATATATATTGAGAGGGTTTAATCTATTATAATTAAATTCCATCTGATTAATGTGATTTTGGTTTTTATGATTAAATGTGTTTAATTTTCATGGATGTCTTTTGATTTATTTTTTCTTTAAATGGATTAATATCAATGTTAGACATCTATTAGTCATGATTCTATATATCTTTTATGTTTTAATAAGGATGAGATTTAGATATTCTAGTTAATTTCTTTGATTTTATTCACTTTGTTTGAAATTTGTTAAGATCTTCATGTGTTTAACATAATCATTTTCATAGTTTTTAATAATAGGAATAATTAAATTAGGCATTCAACATTTCTCCTTATACTCTTTCCATGTGTGAATAGAACTAAAACCATTTTGAAACTTAGCATATAGTGGTTTAACTATATGTGAGCATGTAGTAGTTCTCAAAGCATTAGTATTGACGTTTATTCAAAAATTTCTTTTATATACCTTATCCTCTTTCCATTTTTACATTTTTTCTTCATTTTTAACTAATATTTTTCCCCATATTTATAAATTATGAAGTGAAATAAGGCTACATGGAACCTATTGACCCATCATTGGTTTTAGTCTTGTTGACCAACCTTGGTGATTTTCCTAGCTTGTTGTGTGCCCAAAAATTAGAAAAATAGTTGCTATTAAAAATGAAATGGTACAAGTAGGGATTATAAATTTAATATATTGATATAATTTTGGATATAAGTATAAATTTTTTGTATGTCAGTGATAAAACTAGTATTAAACCTCTTATGATAGTGTTACATCTCTTGGAAATATATTTCAAATAGGCTATTTAATGGAGCCCAATACTAGCGACTCATACCATATATTGTATTATAAAAAATCCTAAAATGAGAGGAAAAAATTACTTTATAATCACCTAAGTCTATTATGGGCACATAATCTCATAGGTGTATCTCAGGACAAGATTATTTGAGATACAACAACTAGATTTATAAGGATGGAACCCATTTTCACTCATCAACAAGCTTCAAAATACTAACTAGCCTATATCATACTATGCATATCAATATATATCTAACTAATCATAGGAGAATAATATTATCTCTTTTAAAAATCCATAAGATGACTATAAATATTAGAGGAAGGCTAAGACCTTTGGTCTCACCTACCACCTCATCCTCTTAGTCTTCCCCTAACAAGCCCTTACCCATGGTTTCACCTATGACATGGTTAGTCAAGTATACTATTAACATCCTTGGAGTTGTCAATGACCTACTCAATAACCCTAAAATATATCTCCTAAGATTCATACTAGGTATGGGGTATAGTACTAAAGAACACATGACTGCATATAAGACTACTATCAGGGTTTTGAATGTAGAACATGAGGACATTACCTACAATATTTTATCATTTAGTTTGATGGAGGTAGTGTATGATTGATTATTAAATTTTCCTAAATATTCCATTATGATCTTGGACCAATTCAATAATACATTCCTTTCCAAATTTGAGAAAGTCATTGACCCAAGTGTTGTGTACTAGTAGTTCTCTTGCATTAAGAGAGAACCAAATTAGCCGATAAGGAATTTGAACACTATGTTATATAATATTTATATTTATATCATTTTTATATATAGAATAGATGTCAAATTATCCCTTTAAATATATAATAATATGCTAGAAACTTGGATGACTATGTTCCAATGTAGAGGCCCTTTAATGGTAGATTTTACCCTTGCATATATTTATACCATCAAAGTAGATAGGTAACTCAACCCTAAAGTTATGTTGACAATAACCATCCCAAATATCTTGTCAAATTTTTCTACCTTGAATCCCCTCTTTTTCACTAACCATAATGTACCTATGCCATATCCAGTGCCAATGATAAATCAATTTCCATCGAGACATGATACACCTAATCAACCCATAGGGTATATTGGACATATTAATAATGAAGTGGCACCTTAATCCCATTATCAAAAAAGTTACATAGTATGGAAAAATTTACAAAGTGTACCCTAATTATCCATGAAGAATGAGTTAGATGTTATGAAATACATGGTGTAGAAGCTTAGTAATGACTTTTTATGCCTCCAAAGACAATTTATAAAAAATGGGGGAGAAGGATCAAACATGATATTCACCTACTTGAGATATTATCATCCCTACAACTTTCTAAATAACTAAACATATACCTCACCTAATAAAATAAATAAGATAATCATCTATGAGTTAGCCTTGACAAATTAGTGCCACATGTATACCACAAACTAGCTTGGTGAATTGGACTACATCAAGTTTTTTAGTGTAATTGACATCTTCTTGAGAGAAATTAAAGAGTACGATATAGTCCAAAACCACCCCAATACGACTAGTCAAGTTGATGCTTTAGGATCCTCAATATCATCAAGCATTTCCATGGTGTTTGAAACCTTAGAGTTTCTTAGACATGAGGACAATGAGCTAGAAGATTACATGAGTGAGGTGAATTATTTTTAATAATTCCATAAGAACAATTGCACTCTTAGGAAATGGATGCAATAATAACCTCTTACCCTGTCCATTCCACCTAATAATGGTGAAACCCCCCTTAAAACCCTATATCTTGAAATGATCATCCACCCCAAAGGATAATAATAATTTCTAGATACTTGAAATGGTCTAGCCTACCACTAGGAAAATTAGGTATAACATAGTAAAGGATATGAATAAGATCAAGGAAAACATCACTTTTCATGAAATTTTCCTATGACATATCCAGTACCAATGAAAAATTAATTTTTGTTGAGGCATGATACACCTAATCAACCCATAATATTTATTAGAAATGTTAATAATAAATTATCAACTTAAGCCCATTATCAAACATTGGTACCCATTGTGAATAATTTCCATTGTATGCCCTAAGGATCCACCAAGAATGAGTTGGGATCTATATAATGTATGGTGTATAAGCTCAGTAATGAATTTTTGTGCATCTAGAGACAAGTTTGAAAAAATGGGGGTGAATAATCAAAAATGATATTCACCTACTAGAGATATAATAATCCACATAACTTTACCAATAACCAATCATATCCTTCACCTAATAAAAAGAATAAGATAAAAATATATGAGTTAGCTTTGATAAATTAGTGCCATGTGCATAACATAAACCAAATTGGTAAATTGGATTATATCAAGTTTTGTAATGTATTTGACATCTTCTTGAGATAAATGGAATAGTACAAGATAGTATAAAACCACCCCAATGCTAATAGTTAAGTTGATGCTTTAGGATCATCAATCATTGAAATGGTTTTATAAACCTTAGAGTTTCCTAGCCATGAGGATAATGAGCTAGAAGATGCCACAAGTGAGGTGCATGTTTTATAATAGTTTCATAGGAATAACTACACTCTTAGGAAATAGATGTAATAGTATCCCCTTACCATGTCCAATCCCCCTAATAATGTTGTGAACCCCCCATACCCTAGAGCTTGAAATGATCTTCCACCCCAAAGGATAATAATCCCAAGCCACTGAAGTGGTCTAGAGTACCACTAGTAAAAATAGGTATAACATAGTTTAGGATATGAAGAAGATCAAGGAAAACATCACTTTTCATGAAATTTCCCTATGCCATATCCACTGCCAGTGATAAATCAATTTCCATTGAGGCATGATACACATAATCAACCCATAAGATTTAATAGACATGTTAATAATGAAGTAACACCTTAATCCCTTTATCAAAAACTGGTACTCATTGTGAAAAATGTCCAAATTATTCCCTAATTATCCCTCAATAATGAGTTATATGTTATACAATGCATAGTGTAGAAGCTTTGTAATGACTTTTTGTGCCTCCAAAGACAAGTTGGAAAAAATGGGGATGATAGATCAAAAATGATCTTCACCTAATAGAGATGTAATAATCCCCATAAATTTCCCATTAAGTAACCATATCCCTAACCTAATAAAATGAAAAATATCAACATCTATGATTTGGCCTTGAAAAATTAGTGCCACATGCATAACAAAAACTATCTTAGTGAAGTAGAATGAATCAAGTTTGGTAGTGTATTTGACATCTTCTTAAGAGAAATGAAAGAGTATGAGATAGTCCAAAACCACCCCAATACTACTATTCAAGTTGATTCTTTCAAATCCTTAATATCGTCAAGCATTGCCATGGTGTTAGAAACCTTAGATTTTCCTATCCATGAGGATAATGAGCTAGAAGATGCCATGAGTGAGGTGCATGATTTCTAATAGCTCCATAGGAAAAACTATGCTCTTTGAAATTAGATGAAACAATAACCTCTTACCATGTCCATTCCCCCTAATAATGGTGTAATCCCCCCTAAACCCTATATCTAGAAATGATATTCTACCCTTAAAGGATAATAATTCCAAGCCACTTGAATTTGTCTAACTTACCACTATCAAAACTAGGTATAACATATTAGAGGATATGAAGAGGATCAAGGTAAACATCACCTTTCATGAAATTTCCAAGATCACTAAAAAAATATATCTCCTAAATTCCAACATGGATAAACCATCCCAACCTAAGACCAAGCTTGCACGTACCAATCTATTAATACACTAGAATAAATATAATGTTACACCTTTCCTCCTTATCATTATTTTTTTTTTGAAATAACCTTCATAACTATCTTTTTGACTCAAGAGCTTCTATAAATGTCATTCTCGTAAAAATTTGTAAGAAATTAGGTTGGTCCCTATTAAGTTAGGTAGAGTGTAGTCCATCTAGATAAATATGATTTTAAGGTAGTTGGTGAACTTATAAATGTACATATGTAACTATAATCTAAACTTATGATCCAACAATTCATAGACATCTAAGTGGTGGATAATCTAGAAACTTGTGGGTTGTTACTTAGTAGAGACTAGTATAAGACCTTGAATGAGTACATGGTTATATAATTTTCACATATATGGTTGTCTTGGAGAGGATTAAAAAATCAAATCCATGTAGATAGATAAATTATAATTAAACGCATGATCAAATATATAATATTGTCAATGAAATGGTAAACCTACTATCTTTTGACATAGGCATTTATACTTTATCCATAAAATATCTTAAAAACTGATCTAATGAAGATCCTAAATTTCTAGATCTATAGTCATTGTAATTTAATGGGGACCATTAGAATCAAGGTTTTGGGCTATGAATTATCCTCATTTTCCCAAAAAATAAGTGATTCTAGTTACTTATAGGTTGGAGTTCTATTGCACCAATAATCTGGTAGAGTATGAAGCCTCAATCTTAGGACTATAATTTAAATTAAAACATAAGGTCAAATAACTAAAGTTATTTAAGAAATATAAACTAGTAGTAAACTAATTTATGAGAAAATTCCAATGCAACTTGTCTTATTTAATTAATTATAAAAATAGAGCATGGTATCTAATAGAAATGCTTAATGATTTCAATGCCATCTATGTTCCTAGAGAAGAAAATTGAGTAGTTGATTCATTAGCAACTTTTACCACAAACCTAAAACCCCTACATGACACATTAATGTAAGAATTTTTTTGTTGAGATAATATAATGTCCCTCAATATTGGACAATGTCATAAACTTTTAGGTATTTGAGGATGACTACACATTTTTCAATTCCTCAATAATACTAGATTTTTTAAAACCTAGGTCATAGATGAGGTTGAAAGGGATAATTAATATGGGAGATGTAGACTGTGACCTAGATGGTATTATAAACCTAAAATAAAATTAATTTACAAAGGTAATTGTAGAGTAAATTTTTACTCTACATTGCATTCAAAGTTTTAGTTGAGCACTATAGTTTTGGTTCCCACATACCTTGGTCGTAGTGATAGAGTTGGAGCAGAGCACGGGTTCATTTTCCATCTAAGTATCGAATTATAGTAGAGACTACCAAGTGTCACTATCCTAGCACAGGTTCTCTTTCTCTTCTTTTTGTTTATTTCATTTCATTTTGCCTAAATATTGAATTTGAGTGGAAGCCACCAAGTGTCACTTTGTAAAACATAGAGCTGGCCAACTGGCATCGTCCGAGACTCTTTTCATAACTTTCCAGAGAGTCACAGATCGTGCCACGTATCTAATAACAACTTAGTGGAAGTTACCACATGTCAGCATCTACATCTCATATCAGCACCCACATTCATTCTATTTCTTGGCAAAGGTTTTCAAAAAGCTAAGTAGTAAGAAGCATCAGAAAGTGCTAGGTGGCAGTCGTAGAAGGCCCTGGGCTACTTTTTCAGAGAGCAGTAGAGGTTACCACGTGTCAGCATCTGAGGAATAATGTCAGTTCAATGCTAGGGTTCAATGCAATGGCTCAAATGTTTTGGTTCAATGCCTTAGTTAACATGTAAATGGCACGTAGTATTGAACCATTGAACCATATTTGGTTCATCAGGCAGTTCAAGGGAGTGTCTCAAAAACCAAAGGGGTCGATACCCATTTTGGAAGGCAGAGAAGTGTAATTCCATATTGTTTAAATGCCAAAGAATAGTGGAGGCTACCAAGTGTCACTCCCTGAGCCCCTTTCTACTTCATCCCCTAAAATAGTGGAGGATGCCACGTATCTTCCCCAAAGCCACGGAAGCTTCCACGTGTCAACGATCGAGAGATCATCTTCGAGTTTCATTTCCAAATAAAGATTGTGGTGGGCCCCGAGTGTTACCTCAAAAGTCTACAAAAGCTACCAAGTGTCACCATCTGTAAGAGTCTAATATGTGCCCTGAATGATTCTATAGAATAGCTAAAGAGAAGTGGAGGGAGTCGTGTGTCTTCGATGAATCAGGTAGAAAGTGCCAAGTGTCATTCTCCGATGCCTTCTAAGTAATAAGAGGATTTTCAAGAAAATGACTAAGTGTCCTCTCCCATTTCAACATAATAGAGTGTTTCGTGTATCTATTGCTATAAATCAAAATGGAGGGAAACTCAGTTGGAGTTAATTCTAGTAGATGGAACAGTTCACCGGGTAGATTTTTGGGGCCAGCAAACATTGAAAGCATTGTCTGTTTATCCCCTGTGAGTTAAGGACAGAGTAGAATTAAGCAGGAAAGGGGATGATGGAAGGAGACATTTGAGGCTATAAAAGAGGAGGATCAAACATCAAAAAAGGAAGGGGGCGTAATTTCTATAAATTTAGACTTTCTATAGTTTTTGACCAAAAATATCATTTGCTTTTGTCTCATTTTCTTGAGTTGTAAAGTTGATGTAACCGTGCATGTTTTGTGCCTTTTACATGGTTGAATGAATTAAGAAGATTGAACACTATGCCTTTTTTGATATTATCTATGTCATTTGCAAAAGGATTCTATATTGTAGATTTTATAGAGTTGTGATTGGGAATGTCATTTGCTTTTGTCCCATTTTCTTGAGTCAAAAGTTCGTCATAACTGTATGTGTTTTTGCACCTCTTATGTGATTAGAAGATTCTTGTAAGAAGATCAAACACTATGTCTTTGTTGACATCTTATGTATCTCAGCAAAAGAATCCCCTATTTTGAGCCTCTTTTTCTATTATTTCAATCTTTTACATTGATCATGCACTTATTTGCTCTTAAATGTAATCAAATCCTACATAGAGCCTCACTGTGCTCAGGTTAAGATTAGGATTACACTCAATCACATCGACATAGTTAGTTTTCATTTCCTGCATTTGTGTTTCTATCTAATCTCTTATCCCTTTTCCCCCAACAATTGATATAAAAGAAGAGACGAGCTTCTCTAAAATCTAGAGGTTGTTTCAAGCTGTGATATCCCATAGCTTGAAACTTCCCATTGTTGATTGATTAGAATCAAGTGCAATTTTCATCATCAATAGTTTTTGGCATGCCCAGTGGGATTAGTCTTGAAGTTCCTTTCAAGACCATATGAACTAGAGAGCTACAAGGAGTCAGAGCTATGGACCAGTCACCAAATCACAATTTTCTACAAATCCAAATATTCTTTTGCCACCTCTGATATAAGTCCAAGAAGAAGAGCTAACCATTTTGCACCAATAATAAATATGGGAGCCCCTATTCCCCCAAGAAATTATGCAAGATGGAACATTGGTAGTCCCTTAATCCTCCTGACACCACCAGCCATTTCGGATCCTATCCCACTAAATGCTCTGAAAGATCTACCCAAATTCAGTGGGCAAGACTCAAAGAAACCTGTGGAACATCTTCAAGATGTATCAGATGTCTGTGCCATACATGTTGTCACATAGCAAAATGTGGCCATAAGGTTATTGGCAACTTCTTTTAAAGGGAAGGCCTTGGAATGGTATCAGTCTTTGACCCCAAATACCATATCTACCTGGGACCAGCTCGAAGATCTATTCTTTGAAATATTTGCAGAGAAGGGTGATAAGTCTTCTTTGTTACAATAATTAATCACCATTCAAAGGGGACCACATGAGGACATGACTGACTTCAACACCAAATTCCAAAAAACTTGGGACAGGATCCCTGCTATAGCTAAACCACCACCTGGTATGGCCATAGTATTTTATCTCAAGGCTTTAAATTTAGATATATTTGTTATGATTCAGTCACTGGGAGGACACACTTTGCCAATGGCTTATGACTATGCGATTTGAGCTTAAAATCATTTAATAGATGCTAGAAATTTACCTCCAAGGCCTCCCATGCCTATATTCCTATAAATTTCCTTGCCCTTACCTCAAAAAGTTCCTAAAGCTGTAAGCCCACCTGTGTCTATGTATATTTACCCTCCATCATCTGTGAAGCAATCGGTCCCTACTCAGTCATCTGAGACGGATGATATCAAGAATATCTTGAGGACATTTTCCAATGAGCTGATTAATATGAAGAGGTAGCAGAATACTTTCCCTAAGCCCCCTTATCAAGGCTATCAAGGAAACAAGTTTTCATCCCAACCAAACCAATATCAAGGTCCTCTAAGACAAACTAACCATCATCCAACAAATTAATTAGTTGTAGTTCCCACACCCTCACAGACCATTTCTCCCAACTCAAATAGGGAGATGGTTCTAAGTCAGAATAATTATGTGGATGATACTAATGCTTGGTGTCTCCCTTGAAATGATGCTCATACACCCAGAGATTGTCCTAGGAGTAATCTACAACAAAGGGTGGCTGAGCAGAGGAGAATGGATGGTCAGTTTGCCAGCTCCAGTAACAATCAAGCCTACCAGTCTCTCGGTATGAAGAATTTAGTTTTAGTGGCTCAGATGTAGGGAATGTCCTTGAAAAAAGAGGAAGAAATAACCTCAGAACATGCTTTGTTATCATGGATCAAAGATGAAGAAGCAGTCTTCTTGAATGAAGCATCTACCTCCCAAAGGCCGATGGTGCAATCTGATTATTACACTAGATCAAAGAGGAGAATGGTGGAATAGTCTGAGTTTGTAAGTGGTAAAGCCAAGAATAATCCTCCATCTCAAGGGCAAAGGAATGTTTCTGTCAGTCAAGAAGTGCCTCAGCTAGTACAAGATCAAGGGATTCCTACCTAGAATCAAGAAAAAATGAGGTATCCTTATTATAAAAAAACTTAGTCTTTGGGACCGATCAATGTAGTGGACCAATTAAAGAAGACTCCAGCACAAGTATCTATATGGGATATTTTGGCTATTCCTGAGAAGAAGATATTACTGCAAGAAGCTCTACAAGGGCAAGCAGTAACCAAAGGTGTTGTTGCTAAGGAGGGACCTGTTGGAAAGGAAAAGCTCAAAGATATGATTCCTCCAAAGACAATAGCCTCATGAATGATGCAGCACAAGTAAGTAAATCCAAGCCAGAGCCTTTCTATTTGACTCTGATAGTTGGAAAGAAACTCCTACATAATGCATTAGAAGATTCAAGAGCTAGTACAATTGTGATGCCCAAGCAAATAGCTGATGCTTTAAAGATAAAATATGAACCCCTTGCAAAAGGAGTTATGTAGCTAGATGGAAAAATAGTACAAACCATAGGGAGAACTAAACAACTCCCATTATAATTATACACATGTCCCAACATAATTGTCTACTAAGATATAGTTTTCATAGATATTCCTCCTATATTTGGTTTATGTTTATCCAGAGACTTTACAGCAAAAATAAGAGGATATATGTCTCTTAACTGGTCTCACCTCATCCTGAGAACCAGATACGGTTCAAAGATGAAAATTTTATCTGAACCACTGTCCAAAGACCATATCACCAATGAACCAACAACAAGATTAGAATCGAATCATGCCATGTTAAATAAAGAAGAAATGATTTTTGTTGAAGAACCAGGCGACTGGACTGAGCATGATCAAGAAGAAGAAAATAGATAGTTTTTTGGCTATGATGCATAACGATCCATATGGAACTATGACTCTACTGGTTTGGGTACATACATCATTTGTGATGAGGACTAGGTAATCCCAAATGTTATAAATAAAGAGGCACCTACTGCTCAAGATTCAGAGGTTTGGACTTTGAATTTTGATGGGGCTAGAAGTACACATGGTGTTGGAGCAGGAATTTGTCTTACTGCTCCAAATGATGATAAAATTTTAAGGTCTATCCGGTTCCAATTTGCTTGCACTAATAATGATGTTGAGTATGAATCTCTAGTACATGGGCTCTTGTTAGCCAAGAAAAAGGGAATAAAGAACCTAAAAGTAAAAAGGAGATTTAGAATGAGTAGTAAAGCAAATATGGGAAAAGGTAGCAACCAAGAATGTGAGAATGAGATCCTATAGGCATAGGATTTGGGATTTGATAGAAGATTTTGAAGCTTTCAATATTGAGATAATCCCTAGAAGTCAAAACTTTGAGGCTGATAGAATGGCCCAAATTGGCTCACATTTTAACCTGGCAACTGACCTATTGGTTAACAATGAGTCAGTAAAAGTTATAGTGAGGCTGACCATCCTAGATAATGATGAAAATTAGCAAGTGTTTGAAAATGATGCTCAGGTAGTCTCTTTATTACAACAATCAATTGAGTTTGCTAATCAGTTGCAAACTAAAATTGAAGAGGCATATGGTGATCAGATTATACAATTGAGGAATAATAAGCTCCCTAAGGGATTGATCACCTTATAAAACTTGTTTGACCCAGAGGATGTAAGCTTGGAAAATAAAAGGTTCTAGGTAGATAAAGCAGACTATTCTAAAATAGAGGTGAGTGATGGGAAAAGACTAAAAGTTGGGAATTCTACAACTCAAGAAGAGAAGGAAAGATTAATTGAATTGTGCCAGAGATATGATAGAGTCATAGCTTGGAGCTATGAAGACCTTCATGGATACAATAGAGACATTATCTAACACACAATAGAATTGACTAAAGGGTCTAAGCCCATCAGACAGAATTAGAGGCCAGTAAATCCAAGGATTGAGACTCTAATGGTAGATGAGTTGTAGAATCTTTTAGATTCCAAAATAATATTTCCAATCAAGCACTCTACCTGGGTATCAAATATAGTTCTAGTTAGGAAAAATAATGGAGATGTAAGATTGTGTGTAGACTTTAGAGATTTAAATAGGGCATCTTTGAAAGACCACTATCCCTTGCCCTCTATGGAACAAATTCTACAAACTGTGGCTAGATCAGAGATATTTTATTTACTTTATAGTTTCTCTGGATACAATCAAATTTGGCTAGCTGAGGAAGACCAGTACAAAACTACTTTCACTACCAAATGGGAAACATTTGCCTACGCGAAGATGCCATTGGGCCTATCAAATGCAAGAGCCACCTTCCAAAGAGCTATGGATATATCCTTTGGTGAGATTATAACTAAGATCATCCTAGTCTATCTAGATGACCTCACTAAATTTTCAAAAAATGTCAATGATCATTTTGATCATTTAGAATCTGTCTTCAAGAAATGTCAAGATTTTGGGATATCATTGAATCCCAAGAAATGAATTTTTGCCATACCTCAGGGCAAACTATTGGGACACATAGTATCTAAAGAAGGAGTTTTTATATATCTTGAGATAATCATGGCTATAATTAACCTACCTCTTCTAGTAAATAAAAAGGTAGTTCAGTCCTTTTTAGGGAAGATCAATTTCGTCAGTAAATTCATATTAGATTTTACAGGCTTAGTAAGACAAGTGACACTCTTGCTAAAGAAAAACTTGGTCTTCAAATGCATTACATAAGGGAAGCAAGCCTTTGAAGAGGTCAAGAAGGCTATCTTAGTAGCCCCAGTGCTCAAAAACCTAGATTTTTCCAAGCCCTTCGTAATGTATGTCTATGGAGGAGAGTCAAGTATTGCTACTGTCTTGACTCAATAGAATGTCAGGCTAGAGGGGGAACACCCAATAGCCTTTTTCTCAAGAACTCTCCAAGATTATGAGACCAGGTACAATTTTGTGGAAAGAAAAGCTTATGTCATGGTAAAAGCCCTTAAGAAATTTAGGCATCTGATATCAGGAAACAAAATTCTGATACTTGTAGCTCACCCAAGTTTTAGGGAATACATCATGGAGGGGAAAATTAATGAGAAAAGAGCTAATTGGATCACTAAGATCCTTGAATATGATGTAGAGATCAGACCCACTAAGATAGTTAGAGGTAGGGGTCTTTGCCAATATATAGCCCAGGAGCTTGAAAAGATGTTACCTGAGGAAGCAGATTTAGAAGGAGAGACAGAGACAGTGCTAAAACTACAAGAGGTTGATTAGGAATCCTAGGTCACAAGACAGATTCAATTTATGAAAAATGGAATTTATCCAAGAGAACTCCCTTAGAACAAGAGGAGATATTGTAGGATATAGGGAGTTCATTTTGTTTTAATTGAACAAGTCCTTTTCAGAAGAAATTATGATGGAAAATTGTTAAGATGTGTAGAACAGGCTGAAGCTAAAAGAATACTACATGAAATGCATCATGGAATATTAGGGGGCATTTTTATATGAATACCACTACCATAAAGATAAGTGAGGCAAGATATTTTTGGCCTATTTTATTTTTAGATTGTTACCAGCTAGTTAGAAAATGTCAATCCTACCAGTATTATATGGGGATGAGGAGGAATGTAGCCATGCCCCTTAGTCCTATAATTGTGGATGAACCTTTTTCTCAATGGGGTCTTGACTTCATTGGAATGATAAATCTAGTGTCTAGTATGGGTCACAAATGGATATTAACTACCATCGACTATTTCACCAGATGGACCGAGGCAGTCCCGCTTAAGGAAGCAATAGAAAATGTGATCCTAGATTTTCTTAGAGGTATCACTACTCACTTTAGGGCTCCTTGTACCATCATTTTAGATAATGCTAAAGCATTCTTGGGGTCTAGAGTATCTGAATTTGCCTTGAAACATGGAATATATCTAAAAACTTCATCTAACTATTACCCTCAAGGTAATGGTCTGGCAAAATCAACCAACAAGAACCTGATAAGACTCATCAAAAGAGTAGGGGCTGATCATCACAAAGAGTGGCATAAAGTGCTTAATTTAGCATTATGGGCTGATCGAATCACACCTAAGTAGGTGATCAAAATGTCCCCATATGAATTGGTATATGGAAAGTCTACTATGATTCCCCTAAGCTTGGAAATCCCTACTCTCTAGCTGATTAAATAGATTGAAATTGAAGAAAATGGCCCCATGTAGGTCAGACTCACAAAACTTTTGGAAGTTCAAGAAAAGAGGGATATGGCCCATGATTAATTGATCAAGCATCAGGGGATGGTTTAGAACTATTTTGATAAAAGGACTTCAAATCCTAATTTTGAAGTAGGCTTAATTGTTTTGAAATGGGATGCAAGGGCTGCCAAGTCAGGTCAGCATACCAAATTTGAAGCGTTGTGGACTGACCTATATAAAATTCACGCGTGCAAGCAGAAGAATTCTTTCAAGCTAGATTTGATGGGAGGAGAACCTGAAGAGATTCTTGTAAACAAAATCTATTTGAAACATTTCAATTGACTTGGGTCTCTCATGTATTATAGTTAAATAATTTCCCTTTTTTGCATTGTTTTTTTGTTGTTTTCTCACTTTTTCTTTAAATAAGTGTTTTAAACACATGTCAATGGCTCTTTTGAAGCTATGTTTTTTGCAATTTTGATCTAGCGGGAGGTGGAGTTTTGTTTTTGAGTAGGCTCAAAAGTCTTGAGGGTCACCAGTAATTATAGAGTAAATTTTTACTCTACATTACATTTAAAGTTTCAGTCAAGCACTACAGTTTTGGTTCCTGCATACCTTGGTCATAGCAGTAGAGTTGGAGCAAAGCACGAGTTCATTTTCCATCTAAGTATCGAAGTGTAGTAGAGACTACCAATTTTCACTATCCTAGTGTGGGTTCTCTTTCTCCTCTTTTTTTTCTTTCATTTCATTTTGCCTAAATATTGAATTCAAGCGGAAGCCGCCAAGCATCACTTTCTGAAACACAGAGATGGCCAATTGGCATCATCTAAGACTCTTTTCATAACTTTCTAGAGAGTCATAGATCATGCCATGTATCTAATAGCAACTTAGTGGAAGTTACCATGTGTCAGCATCCACATCTCGTATTAGCACCTGTGTTCATTCTATTTCTCAGGAAAGGTTTTCAAAAAGCTAAGTAGTAGGAAGCAGTGGAAAGTGCCAGGTGGTAGTCACAGAAGGCCCTGGGCTACTTTTTTAGAGAGGGGTAGAGGTTACCATGTGTTGGCATCAAAGGAACAATGTCAGTTCAATGCCAGGGTTCAATGTAATGGTTCAAACATTTTGGTTCAATGCCTCAGTTAACGTGTATATAGTGTGTAGTATTAAACCATTTTTGGTTCATCAGGCAGTTCAAGGGAGTGTCTCAAAAACCAAAGGGGTCAGTACCCCTTTTGGAAGGTAGAGAAGCATCGTTCCATTTTTTTTAAATTCCAAATAATAGCAGAGGCTACCAAGTGTCACTCCCCAAGCCCCTTTCTACTTCATCCCCTAAAATAGTGGAGGATGCCACGTATCTTCCCCAAAGCTGTGGAAGCCTCCACGTGTCAATGATCGAGATATTATCTTCAAGTTTCATTACCAAATAAATATTGTGGTGGGCCCTAGGTGTTACTTCAAAAGTCTATGGAAGCTACCAAGTGTCACCATTTGTAAGAGTCTAATATGTGCCTTGAATGACTCTACAACATAGCTGAAGAGAAGTAGAGGGAGCCGCGTGTCTTCGATGAATCAGGTGGAAAGCACCAAGTGTCATTCTCTAGTGCCTTCTAAGTAATAAGAGGATTTTTAGGAAACTCACTAAGTGTCCTCTCCCATTTCAACATAATAGAGTGTTCCTTGTATATGTTTCTGCAAAGTGAAATGGAATAGTCCACTAGGTAGATTTTTAACTCTGACAAACATTGAAAGCACTGTTTATTTGTCCCTTGTGAGTTAAGGACAAAGTATAATTTAGCGGGAAATGGGATGATGTAAGGAGAAATTTGAGTCTATAAAATAGGAGGATCAGACATCAAAAAAGGAAGGGGGGTACTTTCTATAATTTTAGACTTTTTAGAGTTTTTGACCAGAAATATCATTTGCTTTTGTCTCATTTTCTTGAGTTGTAAAGTTGATGTAACCATGCATGTTTCTATTCCTTTTACATGGCTAAATGAATTAAGAAGATTGAACACTATGCTTTTGTTGATATTATCTGTGTCATTTGTAAAATGATTCTATACTGTAGATTTTCTAGAGTTGTGATTGGGAATGTCATTTGCTTTTGTCCCATTTTCTTGAGTTGAAAGTTCCACATAACTGTACATGTTTTTACACCTCTTATGTCATTGGAAGATTATTATAATAAGATTGAACACTATGCCTTTGTTGACATCTTATGTATCTTAGCAAAAGAAGCCCCCGTTGTGAGCCTCTATTTCTATTGTTTCAATCTTTTACATTGATCATGCACTTGTTTGCTCTTAAATGTAATCAAATCCTACATATAGTTTCACTGTGATCAGGTTAGGATTAGGATTACACTCAGGCACATCACCATAGTTATGTTTCATTTCCTACATTTTCATTTCTATCTAATCTCTTATCCCTTTTCCCCTAACACTTGATATAAAAGAAGAGACCATCTTCTCTAAAATATGGAGGTTGTTTCAAGCTGTGATATCCCATAACTTGAAACTTCCCATTGTTGATTGATTAGAATCAAGCACAATTTTTTTCATCAACAGTAATGATCTCCCTTGAATTTATATTTTACCTTGACATGTATACACATAAATCACAAAGACTAGTACACCTAGATCAGATTTCCAAAACTATCAATCTGGGATCATTAGACCAGTCTTAAGATGTTCATATTGGCCCAAATTTCACCCTTGATGAGATAGAACAACTCAAAAATTTGAATCTATAGTACCAAAATGGCATTACCTAGGCCTTTGAGAACTTTAAGGTCTTCAACCTGAATGTGATCACACACACTATCCCATTAAAGCAAAACTAGAAAACTTTAGGATAGAGGTAGCAACCTATGAACCCAATCATAAAGCCACTTACTCATAAGGAATTTCAAAAACTCTTTTTATCTAAGATCATCTTCCTAATTCATGACTCCATCAAGGTAGGTAACTTAGTGCCTATTCATAAAATTAATGGGGAAATTTAGCTCTGTGTCAATTTTAAAAACTTAAATTAAGCTTATATATAGATAATTTCTCTCTTCCATCTCTTAATGAGTTAAATCAAATGTTGAATGGATCCTAGATGATGGCCTTTTTGGATATATTCTTAGGATACAATAAAGTTTTGGTCAAACCAAAATACCAAGCCAAGATTACCTTTAGAACCATGTGGGGTACCTTTGCTTACAAAGAAATGCCATTCAACTTAATCAATGTAGGAAAAAATTTCCACGGAGATATATACTTCTTGAATAAATATTTGATAATAAAATGCATTTATTTTTACATGGATGATTTAATTATTTTCTATAAATGTAGGTCTGATCACATTCAACACATGAAAATGGTATTCTAGAGGTGTAGGAGGTATGGTATCTCCCTAAACTAAATGAAAAGTGTGTTCAGTTTGACATAAGGTATGCTCCTTGGTCATGTCATCACAAAATAAGGTATTTTTATCGACCCTAAGTGTGCTAGTGTGATTTATAGAATACCTTTCCTTAAAATTAAAAATGAGATTAAGTCATTCTTTGGTAAGATTAACTTTGTATGTAAATTCATATCTAGTTTTTTTGAGATTGTTAAACCTTTGAATGTAATGTTGAAACATGAGGAAAAGGTGAAATAGACTCTTTTAACTAGGAATACCTTCCAAGAAATCAAGGAGGCCATCATGCAAGCACTATTATTAATTATTCTAGACTATGCAAAGTATTTATACTTTTACTCCTTTTATTTGGATCACACCATCACTATAGTGGTCACTCAAAATAAAGATGAAAATGAACACCTAATCCCTTTCATGAGAACAAACTTGAAACATGTCAAGCTCAAATTATGCACTCTAGATAAACAATCCTAAACCTTTTTAAAAGTTGTAAATAAATATAGGCACTACATCTTTCAGAACAAGGTGCATGTTATTGTCTTAAACTCTACCATAAAGCTCATGTTAGGGATAAATTAGTTGGTAGAACAAAGGGGTTAGTGTATGGCCAAATTATAATATTATGATCTCAAGATAGAACCTATTAAGCTAGTCCATGGCTAGGGCCTCACCTAGTTGATCACTAAGATCAACCTAAGGATTACCATGGTTCAAGTAAACTAATTATATGTGCTCCATCAAGACTAGTATACCTTGATCATACATTAAATTTTCTAGAGATCCCTCCTTCCAGGTTGATTCAAGCACATAAGAGATCCCTTGAGATCAAGGAATAACATTACATGTTGAAGAAATGGATTATATATAGGAACAAGGATGAAAGCATCTTTCTTAGTCTCCCTTTAGAAGAAGGGTCTAATGAGGTCATGGCTAATTTTCATGAGAAATTGGGTAGTGGCCATCCTTCCAGGAATGAAACAACACATAAAACTTTAAAAGTAGTTTATTATTGGCCCACTATCTTTAAATACACCCATGCTCATGTCTGCACCTATAATCAATGTTATAACTTCACCAAAAATGAATTTCATGCAATAATACCCCTTTACCCTATAATATAAGAGTGTCATTTCAATCAATGGGGATTTACTTCATTAGATAAATTAACCCAAACTCATCCACTGGCCATAAATTCATATTTATAGCCATTAGTTATTTTACAAGGTAGGTAGAGGCAATGGCAACCTAGAATATTGCATCCAAAGAAGTCAATAAATTCCTTGAGGAGAACAAAACCACATGGTTTGGTATCCTAAGTTCACTAACCTATAACAACATACCTACATTTTAATTAGCCTATCTCCTTAAATGGGATTACATTGAAGTTATCATCAAAATTCTACCCATAGGGGAGTAATTTGTCTTACTCAACCAATAAAAATATGATACATCCAATCAATAACTTTGTAGAAGAGAGACCCTAGGAATGGCACTCACTATTTAAATAAACCCTTCGGGATGACCACACTAGACACAGACAAGATCTAAAAATGTCACCACTCTTATTGCTATATGGTCTATATACCATGTTCTTAATGAATCTCATATTGACTATGTACAAGTTCATGCAAAAATAAATAGAGGACACTAGGAAAACAAAATCAAGGCTATGGGAAATCATCCAACTAGAGGATGCATGAGAAAGACCTATATAAATATTTAGTAGGCATCCAATAACTATCAAAATATGGTTTGACAAGAGAGTTAACATCAAATCCTTTAGAATATCAAACCAAGTCTACTATGGAATAAATTTAACAAAATAAAGGCGATGCATTCTAAGTTTGATCCACTCCAGATTTGGCCATACCTTATTTTTTAATTGTTAGGGTAAAACACATTTAGATTGAAATACATTGAATGAAATGTTATATCACTATTTATGAATTGATAGATCTTGAAGCACTACTTTTTGGTTGTCCCTTTCAACACAATTTCAAAATATCCCCTCAAGTAAAGGATGGTGATGTATATATTAGATTAGATTGTGTTAGATTTTTTTTTGTGTGTTTACTTATGTTATGATTTTATTTGTTGGTTTTTGTTTCTTAATTTCTATTTGTTTATCTTGTGTTGTTTATTTCAAGGGATTTAACTCATTTTCTCTATGTTCTCCCTTGATAATATGGTAGAATTTTATCCCCATTATCATGATGTAAACTAAGAGGTAACTAGTTCTAGAAAATTAGAGCTAAATCCAAACATTGGTCCCCACACTATCAAACCTAATGAATTCAAAGTTAATAAGGAATTGAAAATTTAGTCCTAAAATTGGAAGACAAAAGGTGATCTCTAATTATTGAAAAAATTATAAGTAAAATAACATCCCTTAAGATGTTGAATGGATTATGAGTCAATAATTTAGAACTGAGCAAGTAAATTAAGAAAATATTTATTTTAACAAAGTTCATCTTGGCACTTAAAAGGAACATATCAATTAAATAAAAATCATTGAGCAAGTAAAGTATATTATTGGTTTAAAGAGATCTTCAAACCAATCCATCACCTAGGATACAATGGTCTCCAACCCTCATTTATCAAACATCAAAATATTAGAACAAAGGAAGTCTGAATTTCATGTAAAATTCTAAGTTTATTCTTCAAAAAGGGTGATTTGGAAAATATCTGTCATAGGATTTTTGGCCTAATTGGTAATGGATAAAATCCTAGAGCGGGACCAAAGTTATCTCTATTAGGGCTATAGACACCTAGTTGGCTATAAATAAATACCCCAAATTTCCTTTACTTAGCTAGATTCTATGAATGATTACCTTTAAATGATCTCTAAGTACATAATATGTGTTTAAACTTTCCTAATGAATTAAAAGTAGTAACAAAAAATAAAAAATCTAACTTTTCATCAAATAACCCTTTCAATAATTTAGATCCTAGTATTTTTTTTTTGAAGTGTAAATGAGAAATCTATTTTTCTCTATGTTTATCAAAAGGATATTTTGTTTTTTATCTCACAATTACATAATGGAGGCCCTTAGATTGAGTTTTAAACACTAGGCATAATTTTCCCCATAAATTCATCATTTGTTTTGGCTAGCATGACCCCCTTTTCACAAAATAAAAGGAAGACCCTATGAAAAATCTCAACTTGGAAGTTTTTCATGGCCCCAATCTTCTCTCTTGGTCCTTAATTGGGTAAAACCCCAAACTCCTATTTCACCTTAAATAGTTTTGTATTTCAAAACATTCATATCAAGTTAATGGTCATCATGAAATTCATGCAATCATTTGTTTCTATAATAGTTTATCCCTTTTGTGTTTCCATATGAAGTTTTCCCATACTTATAATATTTTATGCCATGTTATTTCATAGAGTTAAAATTATGCATGATTTATTATGATGACATCACCCTAGAGTCATACTTAGAATTTCATGGATATTTTCTAGTAGACATGTAAGATTTCATTTGATTTCATGGCCCTTTTAATAATTTAGTCACTTTTCATGAATCTTGTAGGAGATACTGATGAGTGAGAATCCACCATGTGGATCCTATCAGACTTGTAAGTATTCTAGGGTTGTCAAAGTTGTTAAAGGCCTAAGAGAGCGTGACGAATGAGAATATGCCACATGGAACATGTTAAAATTGTCAATATCCTTGGGGTTTCAAAATTTTCAAAGCCTTCAGAGAGCTCCATGAATGAGATGATACCACATGGAACCTATCATACTTATTCTCTCTAGGGTTTCATGTTTATTAGATCCCCAATAGAGCCTAATGAATGAGATGTTTCAACATGAAACCTATTATACTTTTCAATATCCTAGGGGTATCAGAGTTTTCAAAGCCTTGGGAGAGCCTGATTAATGAAAATGCACCATGTGTAACCTATTGAAATTTTTAATCTCCTAAGGGTATTATATTTTTCATTTCCCTAAGAATTCTTGATGAATGAGGATCTACCACATGGAACTTGTCAAAATTATCAATCTCCTAATGGTGTTAGAGTTTTAAAATCCTTGGGAGAGCATGATGAATGAGAAGATGCAATGTGAAACCTATTAAAATTATAGTCTCCTAAGGGTGTCAAAGTCCTCAGAGCCTAAGGGGAGCTTAATGAATGATAATTTGACACATAAAATCTATCAACATTTTTAGTCTCTTAAGGGAGTCAACATTTCATAGCCCATGGATATCCTAATGAATGATAAGTTTCCACATAGAAACTATCATAATTTTTAGTCTCTCAAGGGTGTTAGAGCCCTAGGAGAGCCTGATGAAAGAGAAGTTTCAACATGAAACTTATTAGACTTGTCAGTCTCCATAGGGTGTCATATTTGTCAAAGTCTTAGGAGATCCTAACTAACCACATGTTACCATGTGTCACTTTTGTACCAAAATTATAAAAAAGGTTTAGAGCCTCCTAACTGAGATAGAAAGAAATTACATTCAAATCCTATAACCAATCATAAATATATTCATGTCATTTCCATATGCTAATTGGAAAATGGTTCATAGTGATGCATATGAGGAAAATAAAGGTGTAGGTTGAGTCATAATATGATGGTATATGTACACATGTACATGGTAGGTCCAAGTGGATGGCTCTAGTACATGAAAAGGTAAGAAGGTGACACCCTAGTTATGCATAAATATCATATCTTTCATAAAAAATATCTGATTAGTAGAGGAAATGTGACCCAATTAGAGGATACCTAAGGTGCCATAGGGACTAAGGTAGGAATGTTCATAACACACCATCACATTAATCAATTTAGTTAATTAGTAAATGATTTGAAAAACTATAAACATTCCCTCATCATCACCAAATCTAAATTAGGTGCACACTTTTAAAATTATTTGATTAAACTCCAAATCAGGTAGTAATCAAGTAGATTATGCCACCATATGCAAATTAAAATCTCAAAATGTGAGCCTCCGAATTCCATTAATATATTAGATCCTTATGTATCCATATAAGTCCTCAAGGCAATTTGATTTACCATTACCACTCCCAAATCCCAAGTATCCTTCCTTTCAGTTCCTTCTTAATCTTTTAGTGCTTCCCCTAGGCTTAGAAATCCATGTTAAGTAGATCCTAATTCTTAGCCATGGCCACATCATCTTACAACCTAAGACCCAATAAAAAATATAGAGATACCAACTTATCATAGACTTGACCCATTTCAAACATTACAACAAAGTATTTAAGTTAATTGAAGATGTATAAAATGCTAGCTTCAATGATGATGAAGATCAAATTATGTTCTTTGATGACCTTGTAGCACTAGGGAAATTAGGGTTACACATAGCTAAAATAAATCCAGAGGTATTCCCATGTAATGATCTCTTCAATAACATGTTGTGAAACATCATTCACATGCATTACATTACCCAATAGCTTTTATACTTTATGGTCTATAGAAATAAAATTGTAAACATATCTAAAACAATTTTTTAGTACTAAAAATTCCTAGAGTACATCCTTGTTGATGACCAATATTTAGTAGATGCATGGACTAATACACATGAAATATATGTAGTTCCCAAAGATTGGGCTATCTATCTAGACCGATGAACCAAAAATTAGGACATTAATTCTTATCCCATTCACACCTTCTAATAAGGGGTCCACATGGGATGCTCTTGTTAAATTAATTATTTAGAGTGAGGGATGTCATACATGTGAATATCATATGGGTTCTCCTTTTGAGCCTCATACTCAAATGAAAGTAAGTCCTAAACCTCAAAATAATCATAAATTTAAATAGGGTTAAGGGCATCAATAAGTCTAGAAGATGTGGAAAATTTTATATGATGAGTTATATTGTGGAAGTAAAATATACCACCCTCACATTCAATCCTTATGTGTTTCCACCATGGACCCAAATTGACTCAGTGGTTCATATGGTATTATATTATTCTTATGTACAACACTATAATAACTAGACATAGGATATCTACTTATTCTTCTACCTCATGGTCTATATAGACATTAACAATATGCCCATGCCACAATTCTAAAACAAGCTAAGGAGGATGTTCTTACCCATAGGATCCTACTAGTATTAGAGGGATCACACCATCATCTAGGTTGAGGACATCCAAAAATCTCATCTCCTCTTACCCTATCGTGTCTTGAATTGTCTCATGGAGTAGGATATTTATTAATATTTTGTTTAATGTGTCATGGATTACTCACATAATTGATAGAAGGCATGCTTAGAATTCCTAATCATCATTTTTCATCATTAATATAATAATATGGCTTTACTATAGAATAGGTCACATAATAGTAATTTGTGTGCCTTGAGAAGAGTACAACATAAAGAAAGGTATACTTATAGAGTTTTCATCATCCATGTGGTGAATTATGTTACCTAAATCAATAAGATGTATCACCATGAGCCTTACAAGGATTATGTTATTCATCTTAACCTAGCCATTGATGTTAAATTACTATCATGGGTATAGGTAGTGATTAAGAAAGGAAAGGAATCCCAATATAGACTAGTCTATGAAGAAAGGCCATTACAACCTCAATAGACTCTTTCAATGTAGTCACCTCCAATGTAGCTAGCTCAAGGCCAATAAAAAATCAAATGGAAGAGGAAACCTAGGAAAATGTGTCCCACATTTTAGGATAATCATGTAATGTTCATTTATGCCTTCACCTACATGATTTTTGACTCCCCAGTCTAGGATTTATCTCCACTACCTCCACTTACACGTGTCACTTAGTTTTAGGTGGCATAAGTACTAAAATTAGACATCAAAAATAACCCTAAAGTGAGCCTATAATGGGAACAAAAATAGGCACCATTGGATATTCCTTCTATCACTAATACTATACCTATAAAAAACATGGAACCACCCCTAATTTTGCATGATCCTAAAATGCATGTTCTAGTTATGCCTCTCCTAACTCCCATTTATTCCAATTCCCTCAAGTACCCATGGATCTAACCATGTTCAACATACTTACTTCCTAATTCCCTACTACTCATCCCTTTCCACTAGTAATAATCCATGTGGCCTACCTTTGGTCTCCAAGAGCCTTAATTTCATAGCCCTCATCCCCCAAAATATTTGAATTAGTTCAATTATCTTCTAAAACTCTTGGGAGAGATCAAATCCTATTGGATCCTAACTTCATATTGCTAGGGTACACCAATGTTTCTAGGTTAAAATCTCCATTGGTTACTCTTCCAACATGGATACCTCCTAGTGTCCCCACCTCAACCATCTCGATGGCCACCTCAATACAAAGTGCACCCATATAAATAGCTCAAGTGAATCCTAGATCAACAACACCTACATTTACTCATCTTTCTCCATAGGTTACTTTAACCCTTATTTACACCATGGATCCTTCAATTAATAAAATGTAGGTTGATTTGGAAATGATGCCCCAAAAGAATAATAAGGTATTTTTTTATCATTCCATCAGCTCAGGTCCTAGTTACTACCACAAATCCTTCAACCATGACCATGTCTCTAGTTAATTCAAGTAATAAATCTAAGAAAAGTTAAAAGTTATCCCCCCCTTATCCTTATATTTATCTTAACCCTCCCATTTCTCTTCATTCCTCATTTTATATCACCTTAAGCCCCATATATTTGACTTTAACTAGCCAATTTCCTCATTATTTTTGAATACCCTACTCCTAGGTGTTGGTCTATAGGTTAACATGACTTATGACCAATGTCATGCTAAATTTTTCCTATGGGAATCCCTAATTCTCCTTTATATTTATGGTCTCATTCCCCTTCCCCCTCCAATCCTCTCTTCCTTCCTACCTTTCTCTTCATCCATTCTTCCTCCTCCTAGACCTCTACCATCTACCTCTACCTTTTTCACCCCACCTCCATCTCCTTCCACTACCTTAGGAATTACCTCAGGCCCAAGTTGGATAAGGTCCCTGATACATGCCAAATTATACAAACAATAAAAGGCCTATTAGGGTAATCCAGGGATCCAATTGAAATTTTATAGAGAAACTAGTAGTATGGAGTTATCATGTAGGGGATCACTCTAGAAGGGGACCTAGTGGTGTTAAAATTTAAACAAGACCTCTTCTCCCTCACCAAAGTGAGGAAACCTAATGGGTAAGATAAAGTGGACAAATATCCTATATGAATGATCCAAAATACCAATGATATATCTAAGAAGGTCAAGGAAGACATGAAGGATAAAATTAGAGCACTCAGATCATAGGTGAGGATCTCTTTCTTGATATAGTTAATTGGTTGAGTTTTAGAAGCCCTTGCATAATTTTTCATAGCTCTTGGAACATTGAATAAATTATTTTCCATGATAAAATATCACCTTCACTCCACTCAAGTATATTTTGAGAGGGTTTACCACATGGATGGTAAGTGTAATAAGTTCATTTTTGTTCTTCATAAGAGCATATTCCTAGAGATCAAGCTTGTGCCTTTGGCAGAACTAAACCTATACTAATTTTTTTCTTAGGATCATGGGGAATTTAATTAAGGAGTGGTTGGATATGGTGAAAAATTATCAATCCTTTGGAGAAGATAAAGGAGTAGATGCTGACCTATTTTAAAAAGGTCAACATCACTATTTTGCTCCACATAGATGACACCTTGTTGGATAAAGAGTAACTAAAATTCCATCTAGCCTAATTAAACTTTGTTATGCATAGGAAAGTGGTGAAATCTAATATATTTGGGGACAAAGTGATTTTATATTTGGAAACATAGTCAACAACTAGCATCAATAAAGTATTTAAGATGAAGGTTTACCTAGAGGCCCCACTCCAATTCCACAAATGGTTTTTTTCTAGGTTTAGGCAATCTTTCAAGATCCACATATGAATATTGACAAGATGGATTGATAATTAGACTTATTGGTGGCTGTACAGATAGATGAGGAGGCATAATATTGGGAAATGGCCTACCTCCAGCTTCCTCTTGATTCTTAACAAGAAAAGGATTGGGAATAGTTTTTGGTATAATTCTATTACAACCATTTCAGGCCATGATAGCCTAGAGTGGTAACTTGTGATACTAGGAGAGAAGTCCCATATATATATATATATATATATATATATATATATATATATATATATATATATATATATATATATATATATATATATATATATATATATATATATATATATGGGACATGTCTCCTAGTATCACAAGTTACCACTCTAGGCCATCATGGCCCGAAATGGTTGTAATATAATTATACCAAAAACTATTCCCAATCTTATTCTTGGTGAGAATCAAGAGGAGGTTAGAAGTAGGCCACTTCCCAATATCATGCCTCCTCATATACTATTTTGTAATATTTTGATAGGATCAAATCTATTGTAAATAAACACCATCATATTAATGTGAATTATGTTTTTATATTTAAATCCATCTAGCTTTCATGGATGTCTTCCACTTTATATATACTTTAAATGGATTAATACTAATGTTAGAAGACTATTGGTCATGTTTTTCTATAGAGTTTATGCATTAATTAGGATGACATTTATCTATACTAGTTATGTTCTTTGATGTTCTTCACTTTGTTTGAAATTTGTTAATATCTATGTGTGATTAATTAAAGGCTTGTAATTAGTAATAAATAAAATGCCTCATTAAATTAAGCATTCACCCTTTCTCCATAGACTATTTCCCTATGTGACTAGACCTCAATCCATTTTGAAACTTAATATACATTGGTAAAATTATAGTTGAGCACATAATGGTTCTTAAATAATTAGTATTATTGTTCAAAAATTTCCCTTTTCTACCTTACCTTATCACCCTTTATAATTATTAATCTTTACTATCATGTGATATTTGTCCCCATATTTAGAAATTATGAAGTGAAGTAAATGAAGGCTATTGGGAACCTATTGACCCATCAATGGTTTTAAATTTTTCCCCCATCCTTGGTGTTTTTCCTATCTTGTTGCATGCCTAAAATTTAGAACCATATCTATTGTCATAATTAGAGTGACACAAGTATGGAATAGAACTTTAATCTATTCAAATTGGGTTGTCTATATGTTAAACCCCAATTAGATAACCAATTTTTTTATCACGTGAAATTACTTATAAAATATTTTGAATATATTTATTTATTACTTGAAAACTAAACAAATCTTAGTAATAAATGTTTCAATTAACTCAACACACTAGATAAAATCTAAATCATTTATTACTCAGCCAATAATCAGACTACAAGCTAAATAAATATAAAATGAGTACAATAGAATGAATCAACTAAAACAAATAATGATATAATCCATAAATTTGTCATGAATGCACTTATAGCCAATGTTATTTATAATTTTTCGAGTAATATACAAATTACACAAACAATAATGTGTTGAATATCCATCTAAGAATAAAGTAAAATATAATACAATGTCAAATATACAATATAATGAGTGCAATAATGAGCTACTTAGATAGATCTATGATCCATAACATAGCTTGAGTACAATCCCAAATGGTTGAATTAGTTGACAAAGGGAGAACATAATCTAAGTGTTTTACCTCCAACCATAGACCAATGTTCTCCCACACACCTCCCCACCAGGAGTGGCCCTACCCTTATTAGAATGGTAGATAAGAATAATGTAGATATTGATAAATCAACTAGAACCCATGTGTGTACTATTACTATTACATGAAATAATCAAATAGACTATGAAATCCATTCCTCTATATAAATGATATCAAGAAGCATATGTAGTTTAATAAAATGATAATGTCTTAGCTATGACATTACTTTGGCCAAGTTTTTATTATAGAAATCAGATTTAAAAATATGAGTCATTTTCACTCCCACATAACTCTCTACTATAAAATCATGACTATCACATGATTATAGGGGATATGTATATGATTTACCTAATGGCATACTCATATAATTATCTCATTGTGTATATATATATATATATATATATATATATATATATATATATATATATATATATATATATATATATAAATATTCAAAATTAAAATGGTATTAATTAATTATGAAATAAATACCATGCAATAATAAATTATGTAAACAAAAATCAATCATGAATCCAACAAATTATAATCACTAAAACATCAAGATGATAAAATATATTTATCAAAGCCCTATACTGCATACCATATATGTTCATTCAACTATCAAAAGAATCAAGTTGTTTTATGCCTTTATTTATAACATATATTTATATCATAAGTGTTATTTATACAAATATTTATAATTGATAAAAATACACAATCAAATTGAAAACCTTTGAATTTCATATTACCTCATAAAAGTGTGTTTCAATGTAAAAAAAGGGCCATATCAGCTTTTATTCATAGACTAGTTATTCTTATCACATAGTCTATCCTAATTTTTCATATAAATTGGCCATCAAAACCATTATGGAAAGTTTATTATGATCATATAATATACTAAATCTAATTCATACATTTATTACTGATCAACAACTTAAAATCAACATTTTCACTTCCTTTTTATAATTCTATGTAACTCCTTTGGCTATGTAATAGTGTAAAAGTTTGAATAAACGTATTAACATTTATATTTTTTACTTTCATGCTACCTAATATCTATTGTCCTCATATAGGAATTTTTTCATCTATAACTTATCTCAAATACCCTAAAAGGAAGGTAAGTCTATGTTTATCTCTATTACTCTAACTTATACAAATGATTATACTCTTTCCTTCTCTAAGCATATGGTTAGAAATAAAATTTCAAATTTAGATTATTAATTATAAATGTTTACTCCTAAATTCCCATATAAATACATATTTATCTAATTGGTTGTGAAACTTCCATAAAAGTCTACTACTGGTTATACCAATTTTCATGGTTCTTGATGTCTGAATGAGAATACAATGCCTACATGAACTCAATTCCTTTGAATGTATTTTATAATACATGTACTACTAATTTTTTGAATTTATAACTCACATCTCACTTATTATTTCCATCATGACCTGTAGCTAGGTTTATTTAGATTTTGTAAATCATAGTGCATTTTTACCAAATAGTTATAACCAAATTTTTATAGTGTCCAAATTATTATTTCCTATAATCAGTTATACATTTCTTCTTATAACCTAAATCTACTGATAAAAGAGGTTACTATGAGTCAAAATACCTATTCCATTTTGGGATCATCTAAACTATCATATACATCTTTAATTATTACTACATTAAATATATAAAGCATAAAGGTATAAATACACACTCAGGTGTTTCCCAACATGTAAGGTATTTATATCTCATTGTGTGTGTCTGTGGAAATATTATTATATATATGTATATCTCAAAATAATTTTGTATTCCTCTATTCTTGTCATTAATCTATAATATTTAATAAACACTTTGGTTATTACAAACTTAGTAAACTCAGAAAATCTGAGTAAGGCTACTAGTTTATAGATTCCTACTAATACTAAAATTGGGTAAAACTTTTCAAAGCCTAGACAATGACACACTTAACTTATATCTTCCTTGTTTATTCTTAAAAATCCTAAAATAAACATTTAATACAGGTATTAAAACCCTTAAAATAAAAATACCCAAATTGGTAATGGATTGATTAATTTAAATAAGTCATTTAATACCATACTAGTCAATACCTATGACACACACACACACACACACACACACACACACACACACACACACACACACACACACACACACACACACACACACACACACACACACACACACACACACACACACACACACACACACACACACACACACACACACACACACACACACACACATAATAATGATACCATATCTTTATTGACTATGGCACGAGCCTTAGTTCCATAGGCTTGAGGATGGAATCAAATTCCATACTTAGGCCTATAAAATTGAAATACTATTGTTTTCTAATAAGGGTTTTATCAATTCATTATTCCATATAGCTAATGCATGTAATAAAACCTATATCAAAAAACACGTCATCTCCTATAATTTTTTAAAAATATTAAGGAAAATAGGCTTTATTATTTGAAGTTTGTAGTCTAAAAGTGTGGAAGAAAAAGTCTTCTCCTCTTTCCCTATTTTTTAATCTTTTTCCTTTTTCCCAGTCTACCATGATGATCTTTTTAATCCCTTCACCTTCATTTTTATTCCTTTCTTCCTATTTATGCATGTCTTTCATGATCTCAAAAATTTATTAATAGTATGTGAGTTTACCATTATATAAATCACCTAATAAATAATTTACTCCATTTTTTCTTTAGTTAAACTCATAGTTAAAGATCCATTACTAGTCATGGTGGCCAAATATATCACCATCATTTCATTTGGTGAGGTAAAACCTACACCATCATAGTAATAATCAATGAAAACCCTAACTTGATTCCCATTCAACTTTTATCATTTGAGAAAAAGAACATAATAATGATGGCGACTCAAAATTTCCAAAATAAAACCCAAATTTTATCTCTTTACCTAAGTTTAAAAAATTCTCCTTATGGATAAAGGTTCAATATGTTAACTCAATTTTTTTGGGTATTTTTACCCCTTTTCCTTTAATTCACTTTCATCCTTGAGGTCAAATATGTCCAAATCAAGTTAACAAGGCAATCTAACAAAACAAGTTACACCTAAACTTTCAATACCTAGAGATACATTCTGATTATGAAGACATAAAAGAATGAGATAAATAAGGAAATCTATCATAATAAAGTTATATCACATAATTATAATGTAAATTCTCAAATTAGATACATGTGTAAATCAACTAGATCAATGCACTCAACTTATATTGGATATAATGTGGTGAAAAACATCATAACACAACATAAGATTAACATATATGCAAGTCATGATTCAAAATGCAATAAAAGTAACAATATTTATGAAAACAAGGTCAAGTAACATTTATTTCATAAAAATAGTTTAATATGGTGTGTGCACAAGATTAACATAACTTTATCTCTACCCCAATTGTTGGTATCTACACCACCCTCTCTGATGATACTCTGCCTTGAACTATTTGTGAGGGAATAATAATACCACATCCACATCATTAAACAAATTGGTAGTTATTCCAAACTAAAAAAACATTAAATTGTAACCACAATAAACTATTGAATATAAATAATCTGTAAAATCATGATCACAAAGCATAATAAAACATATGTAATAGTTATCTATCTAGATATTGATAATGAAATAAGAAATATATCTATCAACCAAAAAACATATACAAATTTAACTAAGAAATAAATATTGAATGTACTAATCATTAACCACAATAGACACTAATTAATTTATCTATTAGTATATATAATAAATGTGATGTGATACTATAAAAGTAAGAGTTTTATATATCAGTGAGAACACTAGTATTGATCCTCTGGTGATAGTGTTGCATCTCTTGAAGATTTATTTCAAGAAAGATATTTAATGCAGCCCAATAGTTTAAAAATAATGCCTTAGATTGTCTCAATATAAATCTTAAAATGAGAAGATTCAAGTCTTTATTGTGACCTAAGTCTCTTATAGACACCTAATCTCATAGGTGTATCTTGGGACTAGATTTTAGGAGAAACAATAACGTGTCCATATAGATATAAACACTTTAGTTCTTATTTTGAGTGATGCCTAATCCATTTTTATCCCTTTCTATTAGTTTCACATACTCTTAGTCATTCATAGACATGAAATGAGCTAAGTATATTTATCCTCTTAGTATTTTACATAGATAGTAAGTTACAATTATTCAATTACATGTTTCTTTAGCATTCATATTTTTGAGTTAATTTTCATATATTATAAATATGAATAGCTCAAATTTCTTATCTTACTAGATCAAATTAATCTAAAATAATGTAAAAAAAATTCCATATAAAGATAAATGGCTAAGAAAGAGCATGGAAAGATTCATATGTTTATGCATAAGTTATGCATGGTAATGATATGCCAATATCAACATTTTCAATTAATATCATAATTATGTATTTACAACTTGATTTTTGTATGCATGATTGATGTTGTTTTATGTTACATGTTGTGATCCTTAACTATGTATTAAATTGTGTGAATCTTTAATTGTTACTGTAATTGAATTTGGGTGTTAATTATGTGACATTTTTTAAAATCTTTTTCTATACTCTACATGACATTAGGTGATAATTATGTGACTCCTTTCATGTATGTATTTTAATTTGTGCATTCATTCCATGACTCTATTATTGTGTTAATATTAATTTATGTGACTCTATTTACTTATGATTGTTATTTATGTGATACTATGTGACATCATACATGTTTATATGATTTATTTTATGTGTCATGGCCATGATATTGAATGTGACTCTATATATTGAGATTATGGTGTTGTGATCCATATCACACATTATTTTTCTTATGTGTGATGCCATGATAAATATATTACATCTTCCACATGTTTATTACTCAATGTTTCTATGATTTTTACTATGATGACTATTAAGAGTGTACCTTATTGAAATATTTACCTGACATGAAACTTATATGATTTACTATACATGTTTCATATATGTTTATATTATATACTCTCTCTATGATGACATAATATATTCATGTTATCATGCTTTACATATATTTATATATAACATGATGAGTATAAATATTTTATTTTGAGATGAACAATTTGTAGTCTACATCCCTCTTTGAAAATGAGGGGGTATACACATTGGATTATCTTATAAATTTAAGCCTTCACAAATAGAAAAAATAAAATTTGGGCATATATTATTATATATCTAGTTAAATTAACACATATTACTTTAGATTATCTCATATTTTAGTAAGTTTACATATATTACTACAATATTTGACATATATTGGGGAATATGTAGATAAAATGTTAGATATTCTATAGGATTATCTTGATAGTTCACTCATTCTATGATATTAATACATAGATTATATGACTTAGATTACATAGGGTATAAAAATTGGGTCATATATAGGATATATGTGAGACTTTATATAATAATATTTACTTATATTTAGTCTCATTTACTCAGGTTATACTCACATATATTTATACAAACTTAGGTTAAATAATAAAACCCACTTGTAACAGATGATTCAAAATTACTCGTATTTACATTGGAACTCATTTGAGTTTGTTGGAAATAGATCATGGCTACAAAACATACATAGTGTAACTAGTGGACATGTGTGTGACTCACACTATTTTTGTCTTTTGTATCTCTTTTATATGTATTTAGATCTTGAATCATAGCAATAGCCTATAGAATATGGGGATTATTTCCTTTGGATGTAGCAATAGGTTAGAAAATGAATCAACACCACTTTTTGAATATATATATATATATATATATATATATAGCATTAAAAGAAATTTAATATGGTTTTGATGTGATAAAGTTTAATATATAGTTATAAAATGGTTTTTCATATATGTTTTTTATGGTTGTTTTATGTATAGTGAATGCTCTATTTTTTAAATCTGTTAGTCATGTAGATTATATAGAATGTTCTCTAACTAATGAGTTTGCATTTTATATCTATATATCTATTTTAGTTAATAAAATTATGATTTTAATATGAATTTTAGTATTTTTTATTATTTTGTCACTTATCACACAACTATCCCTATATTAACATGCTCAAATGGGTTTTCTAGGAGCCTCTACTAATAATGGTGTAGTGAGCATGAAACTTATATTTGAAACATGTTGAGATGGATACTAAGGGGAATAAATTTAGAGATATGGATAGATGAAATAATTCACAACTTTGTAGAAGAAGTAAAAAGAATTAGGAAGACTAAAAATAATTTATTAAGGAGCATATATAGAGATAAATTTATGAAATATTTTAGTTCAAATTTCCTAGATTATTAGAAGTGTTGTTATCCATATTAGAGTATTATTGTTTTTAGCTAAGAATAATAGGATTTATAGTTTGGATAGAACAAAAATTAGACATCCTACAAACTTTAGATAATGATTGGACCTGTGTAGTATATCATTGGACCAAGAATACCATTGAAATTTACATTAGAAAAAATTGTACAAGGATACATGAATTTTGAAGATGCCAAAGAATTGTTTTTAGGGGAATCTAAGGAAAGTTCCTTAAAAAATACCTAATTTTATCAATATGTTGATTATTGAAAAGGCCATGGTGCCTACCCATAAAAACTTGGAGTGGATTATTCAAGAATTATGGGGGTGCATGTGATATAAGAGTTAATGATGTAGAGATAAATAAAAGAATTTAAACCTAAACCCATAATATTAAAGATGTAGAGAAGAAAAGTGAGAATAAAATTTTGGTATAGGAAAGAGAGTTGTGATAACAAAGAAGGCAGAACAAACTGGATAATCCAAATTTCATTAAAAATAAGAGTAAGAATAAAATATAGGATATATAATATATGGGATCATAGAGAGAGGCTATGCAAGTTACAAAAATTGAAGAATTTTGAGATTATGTAGAGAAAGGAATGCAAGGGATTGAGAAAGGAGAAGACATAAATTGGGATAGAGAGGAAATAGAACAGAGTGAGAATAAAGAGGAAAGAAAATTAGTAGTAGAGAAATTAGAAGATAGGGGTAGATCATAGAAATATAAGGATATTTTTTGAACAAGGAATGGAATATTATTTGGAGGAAATTATGCAAAATCATAGAGGTATCATAGGTTCATGTTTGTAGAAAAAATAATTTGAAGACAAGGATCAGTAATTTTAGGAGTATGCATCCCCTGATCCCATTTTATCATTATAGAAGAGAAAGCAAAGAGTAAAGGATGTGATAGGTATAAAATGGTTTGAATCATTTATAGATAAATTTGGTAAAATTAATGTAAAATATAATAAATTGATATACAAGAAGAGGTTAGAAGAGGTTGGGTTCTCTTTCAAAGATATTTTTAAGACACCCATAAGGACTGGTTTGTATAATCACATAGTAGTAGTCATAAGTACACCAAACATGGAATTGAATGGAAGAATGTTTATTGATTTAACCCCATACAATGAATCTTCTTACCTTGAACAATATTCATTAACCTATGATATGAAGTGGTAGGTTAAGGGAGTCACCACTAAAGATGTGAAGAAATACATAACCATAAGTGCCTTAACAGGCTAAGCTATGGAGTTAATTTATAAAAGGGATGTTAATTACTTAATCATTTAACAAGCTAAGGACAAATTAATCATATAACTCAAGATAAGTAAGTATTTAACTTAGACCATTCAATATCTTAAGTATATTCAACAATAAAATGGAGAATCAGTATGAAAATATGATCATATATTTTTTATACATAATGAACAAGATTATTTTTATCATGGAAGACAAAAATAATGTTAATTGGTTTGTGCAAGGGCTAGGATCAAGAATTATATTTTACATTATGCAGTCATAGTTTATGACTAAGGTTGATGCTCGAGTAGCTACACTCTAGGTAAAATAAGTTGAGGAATATGGAGATGCTCCATTATCTAGCTCTAGAATTAAGACCATAATAGATGTTTTTCTTAGGAATATGGATGAGCTTCATGAGAATAATAAGCCTAAATTATGTCTATGGTGTATGAAGTGTGGTAAGGAAGGAAATTGTAGGAAAGACTATCCTAAAATAAAAAATGAATCTATGACATATGTAGAGTAATAGGACATGTAACAAAAAAGTGTAATTTACTATAGTATTATATTCAAAAACCAAATAACTTGTACTATAATTTTTCTAAGTTAAGTAATCATGACAAAAATTTATCATGCTCTTCAGGAACAAATATAAGACATCACTAATAATTTATTTGCAGTCACAACATAACATATACCTACTTTAAAGTAAGGAATCCTAGGCCCAAAGGTGTAACTAACTAGTGAAACACAAGTGGTCCTAGGTGGATGCCTTCATCACCACAATATCAACAACATGGTTTAGTTTTATGGATGTAGTTGTCTCTATAGTATTAGTATCAATCCTCATGGAACATGGTGATTCCTCAACCACAATAATAAAATTGGAATCCATCATTACATAAATGATAATATGGTATATATGATGCAAAATAAATATAATTATGGGGATTAGAGGGGAAATAATTTCAAGGTTGGGATTTTCAACAAAAAAAGAGAGGATATAGGCTAGAATATCATGGTGGATACTAGAGAGGTTAAAATAATTCCAACCGACAAGCTCATCAACTAATTTCATGTTATTTGTGTGAAAAATTTCACCACTTCACATGAAACTTCCTCACTAATTCTCAAGGACAAATGTAGTGTGTATATTATATACTTGAAGGACAACATCATAGTAAATATAGTCTAGTTTTAGAAAATTAGAGGAAAGAAAAACCTATGTAAAATTAACACCCTAGGGAAAATTAGTTCATGCAAGCACTCAAAAGGAAACAACATGTAGAAAAAGAATTGTCCCCTTTATAAATGCCACCAAATCAAATAATAAATAAGGTTAAATGGGATAAGTGTGATGGCCATGCAAGATAAAAAATATTTATGTATTAAGAAACACAAGTCATGTAAGAAAAAACATAATTCATAGAAGGTGATGTTACATCAACTGATGCAAAAATGTATGGGTAGATTATTCACATAATGTGATAGGAAAGAGTAGTGAATATATATATATATATATATATATATATATATATACATATATATATATATGTATATATATATATATATGTATATATATATATATATATGTATATATATATATATGTATATATATATATATCTGTATATATATATATATATGTAAGAAAAAACATAATTCACTAGAAGGTGATGTTACATCAATTGATGTAAAAATGTATGGGTAGATTATTCACATAATGTGATAGGAAAGAGTAGTGAATATATATATATATATATATATATATATATATATATATATATATATATATATATATATATAAATATAGCTTTTGATCACTCTGTGAAATGAATATATTTCATAAAATATTAAATTATTCTACATAATATGATTGAGATCACATAATGAGGACAAAAACGTATTGATAAGGTCATATGATATGTAAAAACTAAAAAATCCTAAGATATTGACTCCTGAATGGATATCAAACTCGCATGGTATGATGTACCTAATTTTGTATTCAATTTTGTAAGCACAATAAATATGATATTGAGAAATACATGGGAAGATATTGGTTTACCATCACTAAGATATAAGTTGGTTACTCTCAGTCTCATAGACTATGGGAGAGCATAACCAATTAGGCAGCTTGAAGATTTATAAATTAAGGTTACTACCTTGAGCCTATGATGATATTTCAAGGTAATTGATATGAAAAAATATGAAACCAATTATCCTACTTTGATTGATAATAAATTGGCTTATTATGATCAAATTATTATCAATACAATGCAAAATCAATTGGAATCACACCATGGAGATAAGATAATTGTGATACCATTGAACTAGTTTGAGCATAAGCCATATGTTATCCCTATATAACTAGAGTCACCTTATGTTTATGAGAATAAGACATGAATCAAGGTGAATGTAGGTAAAAAATAGAATGCTTTATGAGATATTAAATACTAGTTATTCAATCATCAACTAGAACATCAAATATAATCACAACTAGTTGAATACTTTATATACAGATCCATTATAGAAAATTCACCAAAACATTTAGATTGAATAATATAGGTTTTATTTTATGTGTTAATAACTAGGTCTAAAGTAGACTTATTTTATAATATGGGTGAAACAACTAGGGATTACACATATCCTACTTTAGAAGTTATCTTACCTTGTGAAGCAACATATTTTTAGATGGTGACATTGATACACATATGTTGATCTAGTTTAGGGGAGATCATGAGGTGTGACCTTCAAAAATGGTGTTCACCACTAAATGATATCTACATAATAATTCACAACTAAGGATATCATTTAGTTTATTTTATGATTAGAGCATCATGTAACTGATATGGATCAAAGAGTAAATTCATTCAATTATAAATTAAAGGAAACTATATAAACCTAGTGGGTAGTTCATAGGAAAAAACAATTATCATGGGATGAGGCATGTGAATTACTATTATCACATTTTTATATACCCATTATTATGAGGTTATATTTTTCATTATTTCAATAAGTATAGTGTTTACATTTTCATATACGTAAGTCCATAGACATATGGTTTGTGTAGGGTGTTGAATCTAAGTATTGGGTACATTTTTCAAATACACTTTACCATAGCTTCTAACTACTTGACATATACATCCGGAGTGCATTTGAGAAATTAAAAATTGGGTGAAAGTTAAATAAAATTTTATCCAAACATTTGTTTTCAAAAATGGAAACCCTATAGTACACAGTACTTTACAAAAATTGTAAATGTTTCTATGTAATGGGTTAGTAGAATATCTTATTAATGTCATAGACTCATGATCACAAAAAGAATCATTTTATGATTTGAATGTAGATATATAAAATTATAATGTTGGTTAAAATAAGGAAAATTTATTGTACAACCTTAAAATAAGATTGAAAATGAGTTGATAGGGTCTAAATATAATGATGATGATCTACACTTGAATAGCTTCTTCAAATGAGAATGAGAAATTAATCCACAAAAATATCAAATTGTAGAACAAACTGAGGAATAAAAGATACAATATCTCACTATTTTGGAATAAGAAAGACAAAAAAATATATAGGAATCCATTCCTAATGAATCTAATAGGATATATCAAGATCCTCTAAATAAAATTGTTGATAATATTAGGATAGAATTTGTGCTAATACTTGTGAATTTTTGAGATTATTAGGCTCAAAATGAAATTTTATAAGGGTTTCAACTATTGAAGGATTATCAATATGTTTTTCCCACTAAATTCATAGAGGTAAAAGGTGTAGATCCATCATTGGGGGAGATGCACATTGAACTCACAGAGTGTGCAAGGCTTGTTAATAAACACCCATATAGATTAAATCCCAACATGAAGTTAAAGGTTACGGTTGAGATGGATTACTTATAAAAATAAGGTATCATATATCTAGTTGAAAATGTGGATTAGGTTAGTCCTTTGGTTATGTATCCTAAAAAGTTAGGTGAGATCAGGGTATATAGGGATTACCATGCATTAAATGATTATTTCATCAACAACCCATTTATTATACCTTTCATCGATAAGGTTATGGTATTATTTGTAGGTCATGAAGTATATTTATTCACAAATGGATTGAATGGATATCATAAAATTCCCATTATAGGACTAGATCAATCCAAAACAACATTGACAATTTAATGGAGTTATTTTGCATTTAAGGTAATGTCATTTGCTATAAAGAATGTTTCAACTATTTTTTCTAGGGATGTGGTGACTGATTTCAAGGAATTTGTTCATGATTTTCTAGAAGTTGATTGGGATATATTTTATTTGTTCAAAAACCACTTTTAAAAATTATGACTAATGTTGGGACATTGTAGAGACCTACAAATTACATTAATTTTTTTTTAAATTCTTTTTTACACACCATTTAGTGTTATTTTGGGACATGTAGGCTATAGATCAAGAAAAAAACAAATTCATAATGTGTATCCCTCCTTTAAATAGTTCTACATAAGTGGAAGCCTTTTTGGGTCATATAGGTTACTACACATTTTTTTGTAAAGTCTACATATCTATCTCTATACCACTAGATAATTTTTTTATGCAAGGATACGAGGTTAGAATGGATAAAATAGTGTCAACATACATCTGTTGAGCTAAACAAAAGGTTAGTTACAAATTCCATATTGGTCTTTCCTAACTCGACTAAGCCATTTCATGTTCACATAAATGCTTCAGGTTTTACAATGGGAGATATGTCAGTGTAGCTAGGATATGGTCGATTGGACCCTCCTATCCATTTTACAAGAAAAAAAGTGTCATCTAAAAAAAAACTATACTATGTAGAACAAAAAGTGCTAAAAATGGTGTTCAGACTATAAAAATTCATGCGTTATCTTTTGGAAACACCCTTTAAGTTCTTTACTGATCACCTGACATTGTGATAGTTTGTTAACAAACCTATATTAGGTATAAGGATATCTATATGGTTAATTATAATCTAGGAATTTTATTTTATGTTAAATGTTAAACCTAAATGAGATAATGTGGAACCTAACAACTTAATTAGGATACAAAATGGTGAATAACATGAAGAGTTGAAAGATTAATAGCTAGATGCATATCTCTTCAAATTCTCTATGATTCATAAGAATATGATGGATATATACAAATTTATAAAATATGGAATATTTTCATCACACTGTGTTGAGTGAGACAAAAAGAAACTAATTACATGATCTATTCTTTATACCATCATAAGTGGATTTTTGTATAACATGGACAAAGATGACGTGCTATGTAGAGTGGACTTAGAGCATTATTAAACTCAACTTATCGAATAGGAACATCAAGGAATTAGAGGAGGGAATTTCATAGGAAAATATAATGTAAGGAAAATCTTCAAAATTAGACTATGGTGGCTTACTCTATTCCAAAATGCACATGAAGTTGAAAAACACTACGATATTTTCTAAAGGATGGGAAAGCCTAATAGATGGATGAGATTCCTTTAAACCCAATGCTAGTAGAACAACATTTAAAATAATGGGGTATTGATTTTATGGGACATATAAATCCATCAAGTAAGCATATTTATGTAAGTTATATCATAACTATGATATATTAATTTACAAAATGGGTTAAAGTTGATGTGACACCAAGTTATGGTGCCAATGATGAAACCATTTTTTTTTATGAAAACATCATTGCAATGTTTGGGTGTCCAATCAAAGTGGTAAATTATAAGGTAGCACACTTTCTAACTAGTAAAATCAGGACTCTCATAAAATAATTTATGATATCACACCATAAAAATATTATGTATTATCCATAGGCAAATGGACAAACTAAGGCTTTAAATAAAGTCTTGGGAAAGATGTTAAAAAAGATATGAATTGTAAAATAAGATGGTCGGTAGTAAAAAATACTTATCATTTTATATGAATACAAAACTAATTAAAAGTGTGTGATAGGTTTTACCCCATTTTATTTTTTCTATGAACTTAAGGTAGTAATGCCCTGGGAATATATAGTTCTCAGTCTGTGCATTTCTATGATAATGAGACTTGGGGATCAAGATTCTCTATAGATGTGGTTGATGGATTTAACCAAAATGGAATAAAATAGGTAAAGAGTCCAATGGATGTATGAATTTAAAAATCTAAGTAAAAAATTGTGCCATGATCGTTATGTTGAGAACAAGTAGTGTTACTATATGACATCAAATTTAAAGAATTTCTATCAAGTTGTGATTATATGGAAGGGGCCTTATATCATTATGACATTTTATAGTATGGAAAAATTGTCTTAAAAGATATTTAGGGAAACATTCTACTATGACACATAAATTAATTTAGGATTAAGCCTTACCATTAATAATCTTTATCATTTATAATAGAAATGGAGAGAGGGTGTTGAGTATCAACATGCACTTTAGGATTTTTTCTTAATGTTTTGTTTTCATGTTTTGCTTTTAGGTTTTCATGTGTTAGTATATTTTAATTTATATATTATATAAAATTATAACTATAATTTTAATTCAAATCCCCAAAGAGTGATCTATGATAAATTTTAACCTAAAGGAAAGATATATTCAAATAGGTACATGGGAATCATGAATTAAGTTCAGGAATGAGACACTAACAATATAGGTATGAAGAAAGGATACTCAATAATCCTTCAAAAACATTAATGATGATGCAATTGAAAGATTGCATCTTTCCCAAAGTAGATAAAACATTATAATGATATGATGTACAATAAATGATAGTATATATATGAGAATATGACATGTCACATCAATACCTATCATTATATGGATCAATGCTTTTAGATGCATAATGGTAAGCATCACATCACCAATAACTGATTGACATTAATTATATATGAAAAACCATGCACAAATAGATCAACAATTTTAAACAATTATTCTAATTGGATTTAAGAAACTATATATATATATATATATATATATATATATATATATATATATATATATATATATATATATATATATATATAACAAGGGGACAAAAGAACACATGGAAATTACACAATATTTCAAATAAGGGAGCTCAATGATTTACATCTAATTTAACCACTTGTGTATATTTTTATTATCATAACTGATACAACTGAATAAATTTTTCAATTCTATCTACATAAGTAAATATGGATTATGTACAATTGTTAATCCCACTCATAGATGCATCGAAGGAAGAAATCTGTACTTTATTATCAATCAGGAAATAAAAATCATGATTTGGACCCATTTGATTTCATTCATGTTGTACAAGATAATATAGCCAATGTAGATCAACCAAAAATAACACAATAAGGAGATTTGACACTTAAACACCCTCTACAAAGTTTTGATGCAAAGTGGCTTATAGATATACCTAGATTTAGTTAATTAGATGAAGTAATTCTTACCTTAGTAGATATAATGACACTAATATCCATATCTCATGATATGTTACAAACTTCATCAACCTTGTGACCATGGCAAGAGAAACTGTACTTCCACCTCAGGGTGAATATATTTTTCCTTATAAAACTAATTCCCCACTCATATAATCTATAAAAAAGGACAAATATACTAGGGCAGATAGGGAGATCCCTATCCACTTAATGGAATATAATTTGGTGTTTATTCTTTTAGAGTGCATCACCAAACACTTTTGGCAAACAACCAAAAGTTACAAATAGAGAAAAAAAGGTGTTGTTTAAATTGTATATTAGATGATATATAACCATGATAATTTAAATTTTCCCAAGATTTTATCCTTTGAGCTTATTGATAACATTCATAAGGTTCTCACTGGAACATTGTAGATTTTTCAATATCAATTTTTGGTCCTACTCTTCTATTTTACATAATGGAAGTCACTATAGGGCTCAATGATTTCTAATGGAGTATTTTTTATTATGATCACATTTTTTAACATTTCTTGGACCAATATAGGGTAGTATTATAAGTAGTTGTGTTGATTTAATGCATGATGGATTGAGATCCAAGCCATGATCATTTCACATGCCAGAGTACCCAGGAATTTTATACGGTACCTATGGAAACATGTGTCTATTATAAAGCTCCATAATGGGATTCAAATAAAATCTCATGATTACCCAAATAAACAACTCTTGATGAGACCAAAATATGACACATTATTAATATCATTTTTCTTCATTTTCCATCAATTACCTCTCCTCTGACTAAACATTGTAAGGATTTTTGGCTTGCATTTAATCCTAATGTAGTAAATAGATGATTTACCTTATTTAATGTAAATAAATTATATGTTACTAATTTTTTCACTTTATTTTAACTATTTTCATGTTTATTCCCCCTATTTTGTGTATATAGATAATATAATAGTCTATAAAGAATAGGGACCTTTTTGATGATCTTCTAAGGCAACCCATATGAAGGATCTTAACATCTCACAAGTTAAAAACTTATTTGGCATGATTTTAGATCATTAAAGTCTACTTCAAACTCAACTCTAGACTTTCCCAATAGCTATAGACTCACACAATTTATTTCTATGGACTCACTTAGTAGCTATGAAATCACTTAGTCTACATCTATAGACTCATTCAAGACTAGATTCCACCCTTCATAGAAGTGTTATATTATCCTTATCATCTTGGTAGCCTTGTTATGGACATCCAAAAAATTAAATATCATTAAAGCATGTGTTTATAAACCCCACTATATTTTCACATATATATCTCTAGACTCTACTAGAGTTGTTATAAAATCTTCCAGAGCTACTATGGACTCTCCTAGTCCAACTACTGAGCTTGTATAATTAAAGATCCATACTTTCCACTTTTTTCAACATAATTGAAGATTATTTTGGTTGGATAATACTTATATTATTACTATAAATATACTTTTTTTTATATATTAGTCATTTTAAGTATATCAATAGTCTTTTATAAGACAAATCAATATAATAGATCTAGGAAGTTATTCTTAGTAGATTTGTAGTGGATTTTTTAATGGATGATTTTAATTTTTGAAATCATCAATATTTTATTTTTAAGATACACTAAAATTAGGATATTTTTCTTTAAAATATAATACTAGTTATGATATTTAGGGATATGTAGTTGTAGCATTATATATAGGCAAATGTCTATGTCTTATATATTAAGAAATATAATTATTGCATTGTTTAGTTGATATTGAAATAAAATAATAAAAATTTATTTATATTCATTTATTTTTTTAATAAATTTATGAAGATATATCTAGTTTTCAAGTATTAATTTTTCATTACATTCCTAATCCCAAGGTGAGCAAGAGCCCACTCTCCTCAAGAATCAAGAACATGTTTTTGTATGGTATTTTATGTGTGATTTTAGTTTTAGTAATTATAATTATATTTAAATTTTATAACCTATAAGAAATTATCATTAAAATTTCTAAATTAAATTTAGTATTTCAAATCAATGTGTTTTTCTTTTCAATGGAGTGTTTACTTTTGTCAGAGTGTTTACTTGCAACAAGTGTGTTTACTTTTAACAAGTTTGTTTACTTTTAGTAGAGTGTTTACTATCATCAAGTGTGTTTTACTTCACAAAGACCTACAATTTTTTTCTTTATTTCATGAAAAAATATTTTCTAGAATAAAATATATTGGACATTTATAAGATCAAAAACCCTTCCTAACCATATCTATAAGATATAAAACTATAAACTTTGTTGTATACAACTTTAGATGTTGCCCCTGGTTTAAATGACATCAAAAATTAAGTTTGTTAAATGAAGGGATAAATGACAACCATCATTTATAGAGCCATTTCTAGGGACATAAGGTTTCAGTAAGGTAATCCTTATTGGTCTATATATATATATATATATATGAACTGACCTAGAGATTCTAAAGGAAGGTTCATCTTAAAAGATCCCAAGTTATGACTAGAGGAAAGAATAAAATAATTGATTGAGAGATCTAAAAGTATTAAAAAAGACTTGAATCACACTTAGATTCATCCCTAAAATCAAGATCATCCTTACAAATAAACCCTATAGGAACAATCACATTTGGAAGACCTCCTATAATAAGAATTAACCCTAAGGATCCTTTGTCTTAAACAAAAAGTCTTGTACCTCAATATTTCCATGATCAAAAGTAATCAATAAATTTGATCTCTAATACAAGTTGGGAAGAAGAAAAAAAATAGAAACCATGGCTGATAATCAAGGAAATATGGAAAACCCTAAAGAAAATAAAATATAATAAAATAGAACCTTTTCCTTTCCTATAGTCATAAATCTAATAGATCAAACCTATATGAAGAAAATTTCACCCTAAAATATGAAAAATTTTAGGGGTGAATCTCTAGAAGATCCAAATCAATTCCTATTTCAGTTTAAATAGTTATGCCAAACCTATGATTATACAACTAATTTTTATAAACTCAAACTATTATCTTTTACACTTAAAGAAGAAGTCATGAGGTGGTTCATGGGTCTTCCAGGTGGCTCTATTAATACATGGAGAGAAATAGAAACTACATTTCTTGATAATTATCAAGATTAATGTAGAGTAATGGATATGAAAAAGGAACTCTTCAAGTTTAAATAAAATAAGGATGAAACTTTAGAGGATTATCTGGATAGGTTTACATTTGCTCACAAACATAGTGGTTATCAACTTATAAAATAAGTAGAGAAGATGGTCTTACTTAAGGGACTAGATGATGATTCTAGAGATGCTATGAGCCTTATGGGTAGAGGAGACATTGTAAAATTTACATTTCACTAAATCTCATATTTTTTTAATAACTACTTGAGGACAAAACCAAGAATCAGGAAAGGAAAACTAGGTAAGTCCATTGAAGTTAGTCAATTGATGGAGGATCTTGCAAGTTTGAAAACTGACATTTTGGTCTAATTAAATACTACATTGTATGGCCTTCAAGATAAAGCTGATTCAACCATAGAACCCTTAGACATTTACTGCCCAAAATGTAAGCTAAAACATGCTCTCAGAGATTATCCTCTAGATAAAATAGAGATATGTGGGATATGTGATAGTAAAACCATGACACAACCCATCACACTCATCTCCCCACTTTGAAAAATTAATTGAAATATAAAACAAAACCTATAGAACACTTGAGTTACATTAAAAGATAGAATCCATTTCCATAAAACAAGACCCAAGGTTAGTTCAATCTAATAAATCCAATTAATCCATGGATGACACCTTGATTTACTCAAGCACCTAAACCTATGTGGGGAAAAGTACATCCATAATGGGCTAATCAATTATGGATAATGCCTCAACAACCATGGATTTCCAAACCATAATCACAACCATGTGGAAATACATAGTGGAATGCCAATATATAGCTAAACCCCCAAAGAAGGTTCCCACCCTAGTAAGATTTGATGGCACTTCTTATCATTCAACCTATAAAACATGTTAATCAACCATAATTACCTGCTCAATGAGTGACTAACCCCAAGAATAAACCATCATCCCATATATTATGTAAATGAACAAGGAGAAACCATGAATGTAAGATCTATTGAATTTATAAACATTCAGCTTAGATCAAGAAGAATAATTCAAGATTCCTTATCACCATTTCAAAATTGTTAAATGAAAAACCAAAAATAGATCCACCTCAGCTCATAGTTAAAAAATAGGAATTAGATAAAAAGCTATATAAGATAGAGGAACATATTATTGCTCCTCTACCTATTCCTTTTCCTAACAGATTGAAATAATTTGAAACTAAGAAAGAATCTAATTTAATTCAAGAATTGAGAAAATTGGACATTAAAATACCCTTGGTACAAGCCATAAAAGATATTATATAATCAAATAGAGTCATTAAAAGCCTATTTTTCAAGACACCTAGGAGAAATAAACAATACCCAAAGACCATACATGTGGATGGTAAATTAGTTGATCTTTTAGTAGGAAAAATACTACTACCCAAATATGGGAAAAAGAAATACACAATATTATGGTAGATTTGGCTTGAGTAATTAATGTAATGACAACTGATACTCTATAGACATTGTCTCTTATGGGGATGTAACCTACCTCCATCATTCTCCAAATAGATGGTTATTTAATTATTAAACTAAAAGTCATTATAGAAGATGTCATTCTAATAATTGAGTCAAGGTAGTATCCAATAGATTTTATGGTAGTACAACCCAAAACCAAAAAGTCAAGGTACCCCCTCCTTTTAGGAAGACCCTGGTTGGCTACTATAGATGCATTAATAGATTGTTGGTTAGGGGATATGAGTATTTCAAATGATCTTATTGACTACTAGAATTTCACCCTTGTGAAGGTAGTTTTAGGCCCTCATAGTTTGAAGTAACATGGAGATAATCCTAGGATGTGGGTGACCCGTGACCTAATAGGTGGATTGAATCTCTATATTTTAAGGGATGGCTCTCTTTGATGTATGAGTTAGGATCTCTACTCTACAATGCCATCTTGTAATGGAAAAGAGAAGAAGGTAAAATGAAAGGAAAACCTATCTAACTGAGGTGATACACCAAAATATGTCATCCACTTGTGTATTATGAACAATTGATGTTGAATAAGAACATAAAATTGATTATAATTCTCAAATAAAAGCTTACAAACATCAATGTTTCACATAGAGGCTTAGGCTTGATGAATGGTCTAAGGTAGCTAGTCAATAAGTTTATTAAGGACACTAAAGAAATCTCACACTTGTCATACATACAAAAAGATTGAAGAAAATTATGAAAATTATAAAGATGAGTTAAAACCTAAAAATATGTAAATAGGAAAGGAAAACATGTGAGGAAGTATGTACTATCATTATCATTCATCATATAACCATTAGTATATACTAAAAACAAGCATGGAAAAGGCATGAATTTAGTCTTATTCATTCAAAATAGGCAAGTATAAGTGTTTTAATGAGCATGGCCTTAACACAACTAAGGTTAAGGATTATTTTAAATTCCAAACATAGGCTTACATATAGAGATAATGAGAGAGGAGAGAGATAGAGGCAAGGCAAGCCCAAAAACTAGGAGATGTGACCTTTACTTAGTCCTTCTCCAAACCCAACATAACATTCACTTATTAATCTCTCATAAACCTTTGTAAAATATTATAGAGGTTGAGGTGAGACATGTCTTGAATATTTTAAGGAGTCTTAGGGAATTGATAAATGATGTTTGACCAGCATAAGCTCTTAAATCTTTGCTTGCACACCACTATATCCTTGGTCAAGAAGTCATTTCCTTAAATAGGCCTTAAAAGCTTAGTCGAGTCTTAATTAATCTATCCTTTGAAAAATTATCACATGATTTATGATTTCCCTCCATCATTTTTAGGTTATTAGAATCTCTTTTAGTGTAAGTTTGACTTTGTCTCATTGATAGGCATTAAAAAAAAGGAAGCTCTTGTTAGGAGTCTTTAAGAACTTTTCAAACCTTGAATCCTTCTCCTAAAAATTTCATGACTTTTTATTGTCTTAAAATTGGATTAGAAGTTAATAATAAACCTTGTAAATATTTTTGAATAACTTTTATGCATCAATTTAGTTGTTTTGACTATTTGTCTCCTTCATGAGCAAAAGGCAAACGAGAATGAAAGAAGGATTTTGATTTGAAAAAAACAAATAAAATACATGGAAGGCTTATTAACGTGAATTTAGACTTGTAAAAAATAATTTTTAACCATAAAGTATCTCAAAGGATTCAATTTTTCTCATATAGCATGCTTTAGCACCCATTCCTTGTAACCCTAAAAACATATAAAGCAACTTATCTATAAGATTTTACTTATAAAATTGGAAACATGGGAATATTTTAAGTACCCTCTATCTCCTTACAAATCTAGACAAAATTTCATGATCTAAATCCAAGTGTAAGTACTCTTTTCCATTCATTTTCTTCTCCAATTAGACCTCATTAACCCTTTTAGGCCTAGAAAGAGAAATCTTGTTCTAGAAAGATCCCACATGTGTGAAATCACCCAAAATATTTTTAATCACTTTTATGAGGATAAAACAAAACTTGATATCAATTATATGGTCATGAGACCTTGTGAAAGTATGAAAACTAGGAAACAACCTTGCCATCAAGTCTTATTTTGAGCTTGTTTGGGACTGCCTTAGAAAATAGGTCTAGTTTTATCATTTATAGAATATATTGTGAATTGTTTTTTAATTTAATAGCTATGAAACATCATAAATGACATCATCCATTATTAAGTTTTTTCCTTCTCAAAACACCTAAAAAAACTAAAAACATGTAAAAAAAGGCTATTTATAGCAATCCATACAAGTGACATCAGCTTCAAAAAACATGTGGGTAACCTATTTGGAGTCATAAACAAAATAAAAGAGTTTTAAGGATAAAAATATGTCATTATATGTGAATTTGATGTCTTTTTCCCTTGACTAGTCACTATCAAGATTTTAGGAGGGTTTAAGACTTGTTTTGGGTCTTAATAATTATTCATAAAGAAAAGACCAGTAAATGACCTCCTTCAAATTTTAAAACATTATTAACTTACCTACTCAAATATACTAAATGGATCATCTTCCAAGTTTGATATACAATACGAGTGTCTAAAGTTGTTCTTTAGGTGGCATTCTTAGCTCTCTTTGTAGTTGAGAGAGGTTGAATCTGAGTTTTGGGTTGCAAACCTCATTTTCACTACTGGGAGAGGTTCATAAACCTCAAAAAATCCTCTAAATGTTTATATATTCAAATTTTATGCTCCTTACCCCACATATGCATTCTGTATACCAGTCAGGGGTCTTGGGGTTTAAGGTTGTATCCTTCTTGCTAGTCCTCAAGGGAACCTGGATTAAAACTAAGATTTGGTGCCTCCTTTAAGTATATGAATTTTTTTTATCAATTTTTATTACCTAAAGGACCCTCCATGAGGTCTATCCTACTTTTTTTTCTTTGAGCTCAAATAGACCCCCTAGTCTCATGGCTTTCCCTTACCAAAGGAGTGGGCTAGGTCTGAGATAAAATAGTGGGTCTATTCACTAATTTTATGACCTTGAGGGAACCATGAAAAATTAAATTTACTAATTATAACCATTTTTACCAAATTTTAAAGTATAATTGTGCCTATATAACTCTCAAAACACCAAATGCTCTCATGATTGGTTGTAGGCCTCTGATTGTGTTAAGGAAAGGAATGCCATCTAGGGTTTAAGACCTTAAAACTCACTTTATCATCATACATAGTTATGAAAAATTTATTAAAGTGATATATGATGATTCTCTATAATGTTTTACCTCTCAAATAGGTCCAAAACACTGAGTTTCACCACTGAGGGTTTGGGTGCCAAATGAACCTATTGACCCAAGAGGTCTATGAACTAATTTTTTTTCCATTTAATATTTATCAAAAAAATTAATGGATGTAAAAATAATTTAATCCACACTCTTTTTTAACTACCATTATTCCAACTTTATTTAAAGTCATGCTTTCTCACTTAGTTTGTAAATGGTCCCATAGGTCTCAAAAGGGACTATGTTCTCTAGCTATAGGTGTACATGACTGTAAGAGTGCATAAAACCTTAATAGGTCTATAAAATTGAAATATTTAAACCTATTACATTATAATTATATTATCTACAAACCCTTTGGTCTCCTTAACTCACACAAGTCTCTTTCTCAAGCTAATACACCATGTTTGTTGATTGTATATGCATATAGGTTGGTTATAGGTGGATATACGATGATTATTTTCATATTATGAGTAGTATGGATTTATTAATGACATTACCATTCATTTATATATTAATAATACCATCTTAGACCCCTTTTATATATTTTTTTTCTTGAGAGAGTCATTTTACCTCATAGTCTACATTTCATAGCCAAAAAAAAAGTATAACCCAACTGTAAGTGCTTTCTCCTTATCATCTAGGCCTTTAATGGAAAGAGAATGACTGAAATTAGAGGAAGGGTGGGGAATTTGAGGAGGTATTAAAAATTCTTACATTTTATTCCATGACCCATCTATCCTTTGCTCATTCTCATTTACCTCCCATTGTTAGCTCATATCAAACCAAGTCTGTACCATAATCTGTTAGGTCTATTTAAAGGTCACATTTGGATTGAGTTTTTAACTTTGGATAGATATTATTAAAATTATCAAGACCTTAAATAGGTACATACATAACTTATTCATGACATATCACCTCTAACCTTACCTTCATACCTTCCATGACTATGTGGATCATGCATAGTGTATCTAACTCTCATCATATGTGCTAATACAAAGTCAAGTAGTCATGGTTGTATGTAGTGTTTTATATTAGTAGGAATGAGGATATAGAGATGAAATTGAAAATGTTTTTCCTCACTTGCTCATTCTCTATGATACATAATTGACTACTAATTTACTTGCCTAGTTGTTGAATGAATTAGGGTTGTGAGTGTTCTTTGAGGTTTCTCCTTACTAACAATATATGTGACATGATACCTTCTCTTTAAAAAATCATATTTTAGTAGGTTTACATATATTATTAAAATATTTGGCTTATATTTGGGTATATTTAGATAAAATTTTAGATATTCTAGAGTATTACCTTGACAGTTCACTCATTCTATGATATTACTACACATATTTTATGACTTAGATTACATAGGGTATACAAATTGGGTCATTTATAGGGTATATGCAAGACTTTATAAAATAATATTTAGTCTCATTTACTCAATTTAAACTCATTTATATTTATATATACTCAAGCTAAATAATAAAATTCACTTGTAATAGATGATTCAAAATTACTCACATAGTCAGATTTACATTGGAACTCATTTGAGTTTATTGGGAATAAAACATAGCTACAAAACATTCAGAGTATAATTGGTGGACATGTGTGTGACTCACACTATTTTTTTCTTTTATATCTATTTTATATGTATTTAGATCTTGAAATCATAGTAATATTCAATAGAATATGGGGAGTCTTTCCTTTGGATGTAGCAATAGGTTAAAAAATGAATGAACATCACTTTGTGAATTATATATATATATATATATATATATATATATGATGTATATATATATATACATATATATATATATATATATATATGTATATATATATACATACATATATATATATATACATACATATATATATATATATATATATGTATATATATATACGTACATATATATATATATATATATATATATGTATATATATATATATATATGTATATATATATATATATATATATATATATATATATGTATATATATATATATATATGTATATATATATATCATTAAATTATTTTATAATATGGTTATGATATGATACAGATTAATATATAGTTTTGAAATGGTTTTTCAGATGTTTTTTATGCTTGTTTTGTGCATAGTGAATGCTCTATTTTTTAACTCTGTTAGTCATGTAGATTCTATACAATGTTTTGTAACTAATGATTTTGTATTTTCTATGTATCTATATCTATTTTACTTGATAAATTGATTATTTAAAAATGAATTTAAATATTTTTTAATATTTTATCACTTACCACACAACTATCCCTATATTATCATGCTCTAATGTGTTTCCTAGGATCCTCTACTAATAATGGTGAAGTGAGCATGGAACTTATAATTGAAACATGTTGAGATGGATACTAGGGGAAATAAATTCAGAGAGATGGATAGGTTAAATAATTCACAACTTTGTAGAAGAAGTAAAAATAATTAGGAAGACTAAAAAATAATTTATTGAGGAGCATATACATAGATAAATTTATGAATATTTTAGTGAAAATTCCCTAGATTATTAGAAGTGTGGTTATCCAAAGTAGAGTATTATTGTTTTTATCTAAGAAGGTTAGGATTTATAGTTTACATAGAATAAAAATTACACACCATATAAAATTTAGCTAATGACTGGACCTATGCAGTATATCATTGGGCCAAGAATACCATTGACATTTACATCAAAAAAATTGTACAAGGATACATGTATTTTGAATATGCAAAATACTTTTTTTCAAGAGGAATCTAAGGAATGTTCCTTCAACAACTATGTGCTTTGATCAAGATGTTGATTGTTGAAAAGTCTATGGTGCCTACCCCTAACAAAATGGAGTGAATTATTCAAGAATTATTGGGGTGCATGTGATTTATGATTGTATGATGTAGAGATAAATAGAGGAATTTAAACCTAAACCCAAAATATGGAGGATGCATATAAGCAGATTGAGAAGAAAATTTTGGTATATGAAAGAGAGTTGTGACAACAAAGAAGGTAGAACAAAATGGATAATCCAAATTCCATTAAAAATAAGAGTAAGAGTAAAATATAGGATGCATAATATAGGGGATCATAGAAAGAGGCTATGTAAGTTACAAAAATTAAAGAATTTGGAGATTATGTAGAGAAAGGAATGGAAGGGCCTGAGAAAGGAAAAGACATAAACTAGGATACAAAGGAAATAGAATAGAGTGATAATAAAAAATAAAGAAAAATAGTAGTAGAGAAATTAGAAGATAAGGGTAGATCATAGTTACATATAAGGATATTGTTTAGACTAGGGATGGAATCTTATTTGGAAGAAATTATGCATAATCATAGAAATATCATAGGTTCATGTTTTTAGATAGAATAATTTTAACACATGGATCATTCATTTTGGGAGTACGCATCCCCTAAGCCCATTTTATCATTAGAGAAGAGAAAGAAAAGTGTAGAGGACATGATAGGTATAAATTGGTTTGAATCATTTATAGATAAATTCAGTAAACTTAACATAAAATCTAAGGAATTTGTATACAAGAAGAGGTTAGAAGAGGATGGGTTCTCTTTAAAATATATTTTCAAGACACCCATAAGGACTACTTTATATAATCCCATAATAGTAATCACAAGTGTACCAACCATGGAATTGAATACAAGAATGTTTATTTCTTTAACCCCATATAATGAGTCTTCTGACATTGAAAAATATTTATTAAAATATGATATGATGTGGAAGGTTGAGGGAGTCACCACTGAATATGTGAAGAAATACATAATCATAGGTTCCTTAATAAGCTAATATATGTATTTAATTTAAAAAAGGGATGTTTATTCATTAATTATTTAATAATTTAAGGATAAGTTAATTATATAATTCAAGATAAATAAGTGTTTAAATCAAACCATTCAAGATCTTAAGGAGATTCAACAATAAAGTGGAGAATCAATATGTAAATATTATCATATATTTTTAGATATAATTAACAATATTTATTTTATCATGGAAGATAAAGATAATGTTAATTAGTTTGTGGAAGGGCTAGGATCAAGAATTATATTTTCCATTGTGCAGTCATATTTTCTAAATAAGGTTAATGCTCAAGTAGCTACACTTTAGGTAGAATAGGTTGAGGATTATGGAGATGATCCATTAGCTAGATCTAAAATTAAGACCAAAATATATGCTTTTCTTATGAATATGGATGAGCCTCATGATAATAATAACCCCAAGTTAGATCTATGGTTTATGAAGTGTGGTAAGGAAGGACATCATAGGAATGATTGTGCTAAAATAAAAAATAAATATATGACATATGTAGAGTAATAGGACATGTAACATCAAAGTGTCATTTACTATAGTATTACATTCAAAAAACAAAAATCTTGTACTATAATTTTTTAAGGTAACTAATCATGATAAAAAGTTTGTGTGCTCCATACAAACAAAAATAAGACATCACTAATAATTTATTTGTAGTCACAATATAACATATACCTACTTTGAAGTAGGGAATCCTAGGCCCAAATGTGTAACTAACTATTGAAACATAGGTGGTGGTAGGTGGATGCCTTCATCACCACAATATCAACCCCAGGGTCTAGTTTTATGGATGTAGTTGTCTCTATAGTATTAGTATAAATCTTCATTGAAAATTGTGATTCCTCAACCACAATAATAAAATTGGGAACCATCATTACATTAATGATAGTATGTTAGATATGATGCATAATAACAATAGTTAGGGGGATTAGAGGTAAATAATTTCAAGGTTGGGGTTTTCAACAAAATAAATGAGGATATAGGTGAGGATATCGTGGTGGATACTAGGGAGGATAAAATAATGACAACTAAAAATATCATCAACTAATTTCATGTTATTTGTGTGATAAATATCACCACTTTGCATGAAACTTCTTGACTAATCCTCAAGGACAAATTTAGTGTGTATATTATAGAGTTGCAGGACAACATCCTTCTAAATATTATCCAATTTTATAAAATTAGAGGAAAGAAAAACCTATGTAAATGTAAATATGGTAAAATCACACCATAGGGAGAATTAGTTCATGCAAGCACTCAAAAGGCAACAAAATGTAGAGAAAGGATTGTCCACTTTAGAAATGCCACCAGATCAAATAATTAACAATGTTAAATAAGATAAGTATCATGACCATAAAAGTTAAAAAGACTTGATGTATCAAGAAACACAATTCATGTAAGAAAAAAACATAATGCATTAGAAGGTGATGTTACATCAATTGATGCATAAATGTATGGGTAGATTATTCACATAATGTAATAAGAAAGAGTAGTGACTACACACACACACACACACACACACACACACAAAATATTTCTCCTATGTTTTCTTTGCTAGCAAGGTATAGCTAATTTGTGTGGAGTGATCACTATAAAAAAGCCTTTGAATTTAGTAAAGAGAAATTGAGCTCTTCACCAGTGTTAAGAGGGACCAATTAGGAAAAACATTTTCACATCTACATCAATGACTCTAATTATATAATGGGGGAATATTTAGGACAAATGTATTAAAATGATCATATGTATGTTATTTATTACATTAGTAAAAATATCACACCTACTAAAAGAAATTACACAACCACATAGAAATAATTCCTTGTTATGATTTATGCCATAAATAAATTTAGACACTATATTATAGGTTATAAGGTCTTTATATACATAGACCATTTATCCATAAGGTATATCATGAATAAATTTGTATTATGAGGAAGAATCATAATATGGTTATTACTTTTGTAGGAATTTGATATAACCATTATTGATAAACCAGAAAAGATTAATGTGGTTGTAGACTTTTTGTCTAGAATAAACATTATAGGTGATGTGGAAATAGTTGAAGATAGCTTCTCAGATGAACAATTATTTTTTGTTTTAGTAGAATCACCATAGTTTACTAATATCACCAACTATTTAGCCATAGGTAAGTATCCTTCTCATTTCACTCATAAAGAAAGGCAATGTTTAATCAAAGAAAACTCTTCTTTTAATTAGATTAATGGTATGTTATTTAAGTATGGACCTAATCATGTTTCTTTTAGGTGTGTAGTAGATAATGAAGCCTATGACATCATTAGAGCTTGTCATGATGAACCTAGAGGAGGCCATTATTTATCAAAGATAACTATGAAAAATATCTTAGGAGTATGATATCACTATCCTTCCCTTCATAGGAAAGTAAAGAAATATATTAGATAATGTGATCTATGTTAAAGGATGGGATAATGTATATTATAAAAAAAATGCCTCTTCATCCATAGGTAATGTTATAACCATTTGAGAAGTGGGAAATAATTTTTTTTGGTATTTTAGATCCTCCTTCCTAAGATAAGGAACACCTTCTAGTCTATAGAAAATATGTCACTAATTGGGCTGAAGTCTAAGCCTTATCTTTTGCTAGAGAAGTAGTTGCATATTTTCTAAATTTCAAGATCATAAAATGGCTTGGTGCACCTATAGAGATAGTCTTAGTTTAGGGACCACAATCCATGTATAATATGATAAAAATTCATATATTTATACCAAGTCAACCATAATAAATTCTCCCCTTACCATCCACAGTCTAATGGTCAAGTAGAAGTTACCAACATAGAGCTAGATAACATTCTGACCAAGATAGTTAGCATCAGTATAAAATACTGGGTAACTAGAGTACCAGAAGTAGTATGAGCCTACAAAACTACTTAGAAGATAACCACTATGTTTTCACCCTATGAGATAGTGTATGGTAAGAAACCTCTAATTTACATTGAATTTAAATTGAAAACTCTAAAAATAATAATGGATGTAGGTATTAGTTTGGATAAAGTATAATAAGATAGAATCCTCCAACTCAATAAGTTTGATGAAATGAGGATATAAGATTTAGAATAGATAGAAATGATGTAACACCAAAGAAAAATGTGGTATGATTCTCACATCAAAGAAAGAATATTTAGAGAAGGGGATTGGGCACTCTTGTTTGACTCTAATTTCCAAAAATTTAAAGGATATTCGATAACAAGATGGCTAGGCCCATACCAAATAGAAAAAGTCCTTGAGAATGGATTGGTAAAACTACTAAAAATAGGTGGGAATTAGAAGATTTTTATGGTCAATGGACATAGACTCAAACTATATCATAAGCTTGTCAACAAGGAAGAGTTTGTTCACAACATCAAGAATGAAGTTGTTTTCATGGATGAACTCAGTTCTTCCATGATAGTAATTCCATGATAGAATATTCTAAAAAAATAAGGAGACCACTCCTTGTTTTCCTTCTTCCAAAAATAAAAAAATAGATATATAAAAAGAAAAGTAAAAAAAATTAAAAAAAGAATAAAAATTAAAAAAAATTAATAGTTAAAATCCTTTTTAGGACGTTATTGATAATGTTGATAAAAAAAAATAGCTTCTTGGTTGATCATGCATTTAAGAAAGAGCCTTGATTTTAAAATTAGTGATGGTTGGTTCAGGGAAAAAGAAAAAAATTGATAAAACTAGAAAATAACAAAATTTGATCTATTTTTACCAATTTTTTCCAAGCAATAAAATCATTGATGTATTCATTTGTAATTTTTTTTTTAATACTATCTCATTCATCTGTTTTATGTTTAGAATTAAGTGGCAGGAAATTAACAAGAACAATTAGTATGATTGGGTAAGTATAGTATTTTATTTATCTATAATAGGTTAGTATAAGTCCTTTTAGCTCATGCATGTTCACCATGAGGAGGTGATTTGAAGTAAATTAAGCCAAGGATGTGTTGTAATCTATCAAAATAATATTCATGGTAGTGGCACTTGATGACATGGAAAAGTAATGAGCAAAAAAACACACAAACAAAAAAGTGTAATATCAACTTTATCCACACACACAAATCATCTACCAACCTAGTCCATATCACTTGAAATAATGATGATATAGTCAATGATGTACATGTATAATAAGTATAATAACATATCAATTATTTTTCAAGTTAATTTAATTTAAATACCATATGATATATTATGATTAATCTAGATTGCATTAGTAACTATTGTCATTCAAAATGTGCACCCATGGATGCTTAATGGAATGGGAAATCTTTACGATGGGGCACTAGGCATGAAGATATTGCATGGGGCATGGGAATATTTGGTGCTAGGTGCATAAGTATTATCATGTAACTATATGCGTAAGCATTGATTGTCTTTCCATAATAATGGAAATTTCCCCAAGGTGTGGGACCCTTGCGATCCTTGGGATGAGTCTTCATAGTAGGTTGGATTCCTTCTATGCTATGTGCACTTAGTTTAATACTAGTGTGCACAGATAAAGAGTGTAAATCTAACCTACTACTAATCTAAACATAATAACTTCAAGGAAAAGGGATGGAGAAGGTAAGAAAGTGATAAAAAGTAAAAGGTGATGTACCCATAATAGAGTAAGTGCTCCTACTACTATAAACACAATGCACATGATTGAGAACAATACAATATCACATAGTTTCTTCCAAGTTATTGTACTTGAATGAATACTATGTACATAAGTGCAGGAACACAACACTATGTTGAGAGGGATGACAAATAGTTTATAGATAGCATCAACATAGACATGAGTGTACATAGAATGCAACAAACAAATGAGATTCTAATTCAATGAGGAGGTGTCGGGAATAAATTATTAAAGAGATGGATGAACATGACCCATAATTAGAAATGAGAAAACACAAAAAGCACAGAGATCATAAAAATAATGAAAAGAGTTAAACTTAATTCTCATTATCATACAAAGATTTAGACAATATAAGTGCTCATGGAAGGAAAATTTATATATCATGAGGCTATTAAAAATATGTCAACCCTTTTACAATGAGAGAACTAGGATTTTATACAAGATCAAGATAGTTTACAATAAATTCACCACTTTGGTGATGGACAAAACATTTAATTCCTTTGTGGTACTGTGGCCATGCTTTTTTTAGTTGCTTGGATATGTTTTGTGGTAGGATCATTTTCGGGCACATGTGCATGGGGAATCAAAATATTTCCTATCAGCATTAGAAGTTGTCATGTAATTCAAATACTAATGCCAAGTAGCCTCTCTCATATTTAATTTTGATAGCACCTCAAGTTCAACTCAACTACCTTTAATGACCTTCATTAATTTTTCCAACCTCCTAACATGTGGCACTTTGATGGAATCTAAATGAATATATTCAAATTATTGGATATGATTGGCATAGGTGTGACATGTGAATGGATATTGTTTTCCTTAGGAAGTCTATGAATATCCTTGTTTTGGGAAAGTGTGATTCCAACATGTGGTTCTTTCAAAAGAAGGTTACATGTTGCACAATAGAGAGGCATAGAAGCAAAACCCTGTGCATGTGTGTGAAACTATATTGGATGGGTGAAATAAGGATCTTAAGGTAGAGCATGCACCAAGATGAAGGTTTTGGGTGCACTAGAGTATCTTATAACTACTTCATGTGTCATTCTTTACTTAGCCATTTTAGGACATAGGGTCTGCACTCTAAATCTTGTGTGCCTTTTGCCTTGTGTACCACCTATTTATTTATAAAGATATGTGTTGAATTAATTAAGATATCATGAATCATTATTTATTTATTGTATAGACCTAAATTTCAATTATGGGGTCAGGTGAAAATGAAGAGCACCTATGCTTATTCTCTTTGAAGCACTAGGGATTCAAAAGTGCACTAATATTTTATAGGGGCTTGAGATGTCTTACATTAATTGATGGGTGACTTATAAATTCAACACTTTTGAAGACCTTTGTATGCTACTTACCTATTAAGTGAGAACATAGTAGCCTTTGAGTGATCCATTAGGCATAAAGTCTTTAAACTTCTAGTTCTTCCTCCTACAGATGTGTTGATTGCATGGTTTTGGATTCTTGAAATGAATTGATATTCAATTAAAAATATGAGAATTGTGCTAAAGGCACCTAGAGGAAAATACCTAAGCTAAGAAAACACTATGTAAATGTGCTTGGAGGAAATTAAACTAATCTAAAAATAAGGGCATGGGAGGCATGCCTTTAGGGAAATGAAAATCATCTACCCTAGTTATTTACAAAGATATGCAAGATTTAATGGAGATATTGTTTGAGGAGAATCCCATTAACTAGGATTGGAAACTCTTCTCCATTCATTTTAGCAAGCTAGAAGGAATTTGATGGTTTGCAACTAGTGATGTTATATGGGCCACTCTATATTGCATCAAACTTAGTGTGTCTTCTGAGAGTTGCTTTATGTGTATCCCATTAGAGCACTAATTCTCCCTCCTAGAAACTCCTGGTTCTATATTTCCTATCAAAGGCCCTCTTATTCTAAGCTTATTGAAATTACATGGTGCATGTATCTTGTGCTCTTATTTCTTCAAGATATATTAGCTTGTTCATTCTAAATTCAAGGGGATCATTCTCATGTAGCTCCAATTGGTGTGTGAGTTTCAATGAGGAAAATTGAGGGATTTTGGTAACCTAGCTTCCCTTCTATAGACTAACATGAAGGATGAGTTCCCAAAAACTCTCTTTGGAGTGATCTAATCAACCCAAAGTATGGTCTTGAGCTTAGTGTCCCAATATTATTGATTATCTTCCAGAGTCCTCTTTATGATACAAATAAAGTTCTTATTATTGGAGTCGACTAGACCATTACCTTGGGGGTAATAATTTGATGAGGCACTCAAGTATATGCTATGCTTGATAGCACATTCATTGATCCTAGTCCCAAGGAAGGATATCACATTTTCATATATTATGGTGGTTAAAACATTGAATCTTGTTTCCATGCCTTCATACAAGTTTAGGATGGATCTCTCATTAGCCTCCCTTAGCGTAATTACCTCTGTCTATCTCATGAAATAGTCAACCACTTTGAGGATCCACTTGTGAACATCAATTGATGGTGGGTTTATCATGCCTATGAAATATAGGCCCCATTATATAAAGGGTTGATCATATTAAATTGAGTGTAGTGGTAAGGATGCAAGACTTTGTTTATCTATGAAGAAGGCACACTTATAATTTTGCACATAAGAGTGTGTCTTTGAATAGATTTGGCTAGTAATAGCTAGTTCAAATGATCTTCATGACTATGGTTTTGGGAGAATAATGGCTTCTTGAAAGGTTATTATGAAATTATTTAAGGATTATACCTACCTACTCTAACTCTATACACCTCAAGAGGACCCCATTGAGATCCTTCTATAAAAGTGCACCTCTTACTAGCACATAATGAATGGATTGCAAATGAAAATTTTTGTGCTTAGATTTGTAGAGGTTAAGTGGATATACATTATGAAAAAGGAATGTATTTATGTCCTATGCCTAGTTGGTATCAATTCTTTCATTGGAATGCTCATCCTTATACAAAACTAAGACTACACTATATTTTAGTTCTACCACCTATGCCATTTGCTCACAAAGTCCTTTCCCTTAGACTAACTTGGTGACTTAGATGTCTATGTCATACTCCATCACTTTAGTGATCTATCTAACCTTTTTATCATTGATGTACCTATTGAGGAAGAACTCCTTAACACCTGCATGTTCTACCATGAGTTGGATTTTGTTTTTCGAAATCATGTGCCTAACTTATTTGTCTCTCTCACAACTATGAGTGTATGATTCTTGATGAAGATATAGTGTAGCTCATAATCCTTCAACACCTGGCTGAATAAGGCAATTGGTTTCTCTATATGCTTTTTGTTTTTTTCCATCAGGATGGTTGAGATGCCTTTAGCTCCACTGAATGCATAAAGGATGAAATCATTATTATAATCTAGGTTAATCAAAGTGGGAGCTTACATGATATCATGCTTGATGGCCTCAAAACTATCTTTACCATTGTACATCCAACTGAATGCAACATTCTTTCTTAACATCATGGTGAGGGGTTTGACCAAGATGGTAAATCTTGGGACAAACCTTCTCATAAGTTGATTATCCCTAGAAGATCTGGAGGATATTCTTGTGGCTTAGAAGGGAAAGAGATGAGATAGCCTTGAATCACTTTGTATCAATTATGAGTCTATTTTTTGAAACAATATGCCCAAGGATGGCACCTTCATATACTACAAAGATGCATTTGTTAGGGTTTAGAGAAATTCAAAACTCTCAACACCTATAAAATACTTGATCCAAGTGATCAAAATTATTTTCTATGCACTTGGAAAAAATAGTTATATCATCAAGGTAAACTCGGATGATCTTATTTATGAGCTCTTTTAATTCCATATCCATGGATTTATATTAGGTTCCACCTAAATTTATTAGGTAAAAAGGCATGAATTGATATGCATAAGTTCCTGACTTAATGGTGAATGTGGTCTTGTATCAGTCATACTCTTGCACTTGAATCTGGTTATAGCTAGAATGACCATACAACAATGAAAATATCTCCATGCCTTTGACCATTTTCAATATTTTATCCATGGGTGGAATAGGATAGCGATCTTTGATGGAAGCTGTATTTAGGTCCCTAAAGTCTATGCAGAGATAATTCTCCCCATTAATCTTTTTCATCAGTACCAAATTGGTGACCCACAAAGACTGTTTGATTATAACTATTATACTAGCTTCAATGAGCTTGGATAACTCCTTATGTATTAATGGCTCTAGCTTCAGATTAATAAGTCTTTGTTTTTTGCGCATGGGCTATATGCTAGGATCTAGCTCAATTATACGTTATATAGTGCCTAGATCAAAACCATTGAAATCCTTTTATCTCTATGCAAAGATGTTGTCATATCTCTTACTAATTTGAATGAAATTTTAAATCTCTAGTTCATAACACACCTTACTAAATTTAAGATCTTTTCCTTCTAAAATCAGTATAATGTAGAGATATCTTCTTTAACTATCATGTTACACTTCTCTCCTCTAAATTGGTCATTGCAATCAAAGTTACTTTCTAAGGTGATTAGTCCCTTTGGAAATGTATTCCCCTTTAGTTGGATAACCTATTCTTCATATTGGGCTTGTAGTTATGCCTAATTCATGGTACAAAACTCTACTTTATCTTAAAGTAAACTGATGATTTGCTTATCAATTTCAAACACTTTCCAATTTTTTGTGTTGTTAGGGACTACTGGTCTAACCACTAGCTTGACAAGCTATTAGGATTCTTTCATTATGTTTCATGGAATATCATATTGAGCACCCATAGTTACCAACCTATCTGCATCTACATTCTATGCTCTTGGAATTGAGGTCATATTGAAAGTGTCAAAACTTTATATCATATCCCATGATCTATGTTTATATGCTTTCATCAAGCCATTTTTAGTCATGATCTACTCTCTAACTTAGTTGACAACTAGTTGAATATCACCCAACACTTGTAGTCACTTGATTCCTTTCTTCTACATACATTGAAGGCATTGAATTAGCACCTCATACTCGAAAAAATTATTCATACAAGTGAACTATAGTCTAAAGGCATGGAATTATTTTTCCTTTTAAGGAAAGACCAACATGATACCAGCTCTTACACCATTCTTTCTTTAATAACCATCAAAGTACAATTTCCACACTCCTTCAAGATCCCTACACTCCTTCATGAGCTCAAGAAACATGATGTTTTCCTCTAAGATGCAATATGTACCTAGTCTTGTCTTTACATTACCATATGGGTCATACTTAAAGAGTTCATGCACCCATTCATCCAATAGATTATTTGGGGTTTCTTCCAATAGTGTCTTGACCTCATAGATAATTGGATCCTCCTCCTATTTGAACATCATAAAAAATTTCTCAACCTAGCTAGGAGTGTATGGCTCAACATGGATCTTGAAGATACGCTCTACCTTGATTGTTAATTTTGTCCCATATCTAGTTCTCAACAACATATACAACCAATTTAAAGACAAATATCTACCCTTTTTTTTGTGAAGTCTCAAAAGAGATAGATGGTAAAATAGGGAGGTAAGTTAATGACAATGATGTCATACACAATAGAAAGGCTTGGGAATGCATGTAGTACTAGATTTAAATCCTTGATTAAATCTATAACTTTGACTATTATGCCATCGAGTTGGACCACTCCTTTTGAATTAGGGGTATACATAATTTCAATCATGTCTAAAATATTCATTGGTATTACTAAGTTGCTTACATTAGAGTTAATAATGAAATTATGCACTAGATGTTGACTAATGATTAAGGTGACATAGAATGGGGGTGGATTACTACTAATATTATGCACCTACACTTCCTCTTTTTGTTGGCACAAACTCATAAAAGTGGTAGGTGCTAGTTTATGGGAATGACACTCCTAGAATCCTTTTAGTGCATCATATAATAGATTTCATTGAGTTAGAATTGTAAGCATACCCCACATTATGACATTGAGGATTGTCTTTTTCATCTACTAAACTATGTTGAAAGGGACTTCAGATCCCTTTGATTATAGTTTTGAGGGAATTACTTCTTTTAATGTTGACACACTAGTTGGAGGTGATCCTTCTTTTGTCACAATATTTTTTGAGTGTAAGGTCTATGAGGACACTTTAGCTTGCACACCTACATGACTAATCCAGGGGGATAAAGGTAAGGGTGTTGTAGTTGGTATAGCTTATTTTTTAGTTTATATCTTGAATCTTATGTTGAAATCAATTGGAGTGATTCAAGTATTAGGCATACTACCTTGATTCACATAGTTAAAATCCTCTTCAATCCAATTGATGAAGGATGATCCATCCTATGGTTGGATTAGTGAATGAACCTCTCCCATTTATTAGGTTACACCACTCACTTATTCTTGTAATTGAGGCATACCTTTCATAATAAGTCCCTAGTTCATAATTTTGTTTGTGCACATAGATTGATTGTGAAATTGGTTGCATGGAAAGAACCATTTAATATCCTCCATTATATTATTCTATACTAGGACAAGGTATTTGGATGTGCTAGTAGTGTCAGTCTTTTGTGCATAAGGCACTCTATTATATGTCAACTAGTTTTGTGAATGTGTACCAACCTAGTAGGGAGGTATATTTGGTTGGTATTATTAAGTGAAAGGATGATGATATCTAGGATACTATGCCTAATACCTTTTGAAGGAAACCAACTCATTCCCAAAACTTTAAAATAACATCTTTACTTCATGCCATTCATTAAGAGTGGAGTTTAAAGAAAGTGTTCTTATTATAGTAGGTGTAGGTGCTAGCATGGGTTGCATGACTAATTGATTAGAAAGAAGCTCTATGAATATAGGCATAGGGGGTCTAGGTGTAATCTTGTCTACTTGGATTAATAAATTCTTGATGTACATAGCTACTTCATAGACATTATGGATAATTGTGCATCTCATGGATTGAATCAGAACTACAATATTTTTATTAAGATATTTTAGGAAATACAATAATGTAGCATTAAGATATGGATTACACAACATAGGTATTTCAACCCAAACCCTATGGAACCTAAATCTGAAGTCAACCATAATTTTATACAACACTCATTTTATGTTCATGAGCTACTCTATGAAGGATAAGTGATCACTCCAATCCTTGAAATATTTTCATAATTCTATGTTTAACTCATATTATTTATGAACCAAATATGGTTAAAATCCCAAGTACTATTTAAGATATTTTACTTTCAAGGAAGAAGCTAGTAACTTGAATACAATGTTGTCCTCGATGACATGGTGTATTATGAAAATGTTTATGATATCTTGGATATGATCCATAGGGAAGGTTGAATTCTCACCCATGAAATAAGGTAATCTATTGATAATAGAAATTATAATTTCATCATACTATGATAGGAATAATATATTGGCCCCATTAAAGGATTAAAAAACCTAATTCCTTGGTATAACCATGAATGGGATAGGGAATATGCCTCTCCTAGAATAGAACCTTCTAAATGATGGTGTAAACTAGAGTCTATATGGAAATTAACTTACAATATGCCTTTTAATACGGGATGAAGATTCTCTAACTCTCCTTCTTTGAATAGCTTTGAAAGCTCAGTGAAATGAAAATCAATGTCTCTTGTGGATGATCTTGTTATTCTTAACTTGTAAGTAGGGGACTAGCCTTTGTGAATTAGAGATGTTGGGAGTCATCAGGTGCCTTTGTAAAGTATCTACTACACATAATAACTAAATAAGGAATTAATTATTTATCTTTTTCAATTTGTCCCACTGGGCATGCCAAAAACTATTATCATTTGAAACATGCACTTGTGGATGCTTAACATCATGGGAAAGCTTTACAGTGGGGTGTTAGGCATGGGGATCCTACACAAGTTGTCAAAGGATTCAGTGTTGTGTATTGAAGTATTATCATATATCTGCACACAAAAAAATCATTTATCTCACTACAATGATGTAAATGTCCCCAAGGTGTGGGACCCTTACACTCCTTGGGATGAGTCTCTAGAGTAGGTTGAATTCCTTCTATTCTATGTGCACCTAGTTTAAGACTGATGTGTAGACCTAAAGAGAATAAAGGTAACCTATCACTAGTTTAAACCTAATAACTTTAAGGACAAGGGAGGGAGAAGGTAAGAGAGTGATATATTTTAAAATGTGATGTGCCTAGAATAAATTGAGTACTCCTGCTATTGTAAACACAATGCACACACTTGAGAACAAAACAATATCACATAGTTTCTGCCAAGTTAGTCTATTACATGAATAATTCACATAGAGGCATGAGAATGAAATTATACGATGAGAGGGATGAAAAATATTCTAGAGAAAACATCAACATAGACTTGAGTGTGCATATAATGTGACCAAAAAATGAGCTTTGAGTTCAATGAGGAGGTGTAGGGAATGAATGATTAAAGAGAAGGGTGAACATTAGCCATAGGCAAAAATTATCAAACACAAAAATCATCAGAATAATGAAAAGAGGTAAACTTAATTCTCATTAGCATAGAAATATTTAGCTAATATAAGTTCTCATAAAGAGGAAAATTTCTACAATGTGAGGCTACTAAAAATGTGTCGACCCTTTTACAATGAGAGAACTAGGATTTTATAAAAGATCAAGCAAGTTTAAAATAAATGTGCCACTTGGCCAATGAACAAAACATTTAACTAATTTATGGCATTGTGGCCCTGCTTTTGTCAAATGATTGGATATGATTTTGTGGTAGGATCATTTTTGGGCACATGTGCATGGGGATTCAAAAGATTTCTTGTCAGGATCAAAAGGTGGCATATACTTCAAATCTTAATGCCAAGTAGCTACTCTCATATTTAATTTTGATAGGACCTTGATTTCAACTCAACTAACTCCAATGAACTTAATTAAATTTACCAATCTCTTGATATATATATTTTTTTATAGAATCTTAGGGAAGCTCTTCAAATTGATGGATAGGAGTCGCAAAGGTGTGACACATGGATGGCTAGAATTTTACTTGGGAAGTCTATGAAGATCCTTGTTTTGGGAGAGAATGAGGCTACCATGTGGCACTTACGAAAGAAGGTTTCACATTACACAATAGATATGCATAGAATTATAACCATATACATGGGCATGAAACTATATTGGATGGGTGAAAGAAGGATCATGAGGTAGATTGTGCCCCAATATGAAGATTCTAGGTGGACTAAAGTATCCTGTAATTACTTCTTGCATGATTTTTTACTTAGCCATTTAGAGACATAAGGTCCACACTCTAAATATTATGTTCCTTTTACCTTTCACACCACTCATTTATACACAAGGATATGTGTTTATTTTTTTAATCTAGTACAAATCATTATATCAGTACTACACAGGCCTGCATTTCAATTATGGGCTCAAGCACAAATGAAGAACACATGTAATTCTTCTATTTGAAGTGTTAGGGGCTTTGCAAGTGCACTGATATTTTTTAGGGGCTTGAAAGGCCTTATTGAAATTGAGGGGTGACGTAGAAAGTCAATAATAACTACCAAGATAATATTAATAATTAGACCATTTGTTGACTCTTTTCATCTTCATTATGAGTTATCTTTCCATTATCAATGTTGTTTTCACTTGTGAGACTAACTCTTGCTTCTAGAGAATCAACATAGCTACCATGGAATAGAAGAATATATATGAACCCGAGTCTATATTTGGGTTGATGAAAGATGACATTTCTATAAAAGTCTTTGAAGAAATTGGTTGGCTTCCTTTTTGTAAAAAAATCAAGGGCATGATGAATATTTGGTGAAATAATTCATTGTAAACCTAAAAGAAGACTCCACCATAGTCTGAGGTGTCAAAATTACATTATCCAACAAAATAATTAATTAAATATCAAGGATTTTTTATGAAGGTAAGATAATATTAGGAACAACCCCTTTTTTTGAGTTTATTATGATGTATGGCATCATATAATAATCTAATAAATCAATAAATTCAAGTGTGTCTTATGATCATTTTGGTTTAGTTTGGTGTTAAAACTCATATAGGGATCCAATGAGGGTGTTAGAGTCATTATGTGTCTTTGTGTTGGATGTTTTTGGGCTTGGGAGAATTTCCTACCAAAATTCCAATTTATAAATTTAAATTATGTTATTAGCTTTGGGAGTTATTTTATGAAGTAGTACAAAATCCAATTTTTGTACAAGGTCATATATGGGCCTAGGTGGGTGTAATAAGGTGTTATATATACATTTATTAAGTAAAATGATAAAGACTAATTATTTTTAATGTAATTATCATGTCAATATAGTTGTCATGAAAGGGAAGTTGTCAAGAAAGTAGTTACCCTTGTATATAGAAGGGGAATGTAACATGTTTTGGTATATGGAAATGAGTAGTAAGTGTAGGAGAGAGTCATTAGATTAGGAGGTTTAATGTTGAAAGTGAGAAATGAGACAAAGTTTTGAGGTCAACATACCCCCATTTTTGAAAATTAAGACCCTTGAGATACTTTGAACCTTAACCCTAAAACCATAGCATGTTTTGAACATTATTAGAAGTTAAAGATCATTCACTTTGATAAAGTTGGCTTACTAATTTATGGTTTTTCTTTGATATTGCCTAATGTTGATAATAATTTGTCTTCATGTCTTATAATTATAGGTTTCATGGGGCCCTATTAAAGGGATCATGCTTATAATTTGTAGAGTGACTCTATTTAAGTTTTCACTAGCCTTGGGTTTGTGAAAATTTAAATCTAAATTCATGTTTTGAAATCTCTCCTCAAAAACCCCTATCATAAACCCTTGGTTCAAATTTGAATTTGATAGGATAATTTGGTGAGAATATTTAAAATTATGACTTAATTCAAATTTTATGCTAAATCTTAGTCATGTTTTACAACATGACCAAACCCTAGCCGAAAATCATGCTTGGTCCTTTTTCATTATTTTCCCCCTTTTTTATTTTATTTCTAATTGAGTATAACATTCATGATTGATAGGATCCTTTTTATTTTCTATCATGGTCCCCTTTATTACTTATTTATCCTAAAGCCTTAACGCTAAATTCCCATTCATATTTATCAACATGAATGAGACCTTAGTCTTAACATTTTAGCCTAAATCTTATTTCATCATGAGTCCTAATTTAAAAACATTTATTCTTTGAAAATTGGATATCCTATGGTTTAGCATAAGGGGATAATCCAATGAAGTGATAAAAAACTAACAAACCTAAGCATTTGGTCCTTTGGACCAATAACATGTGAGCATACATATCATGATCGATGGCTCACACCTCATCAATACCAAGGATCCAATGGATTGAACTTAACAATAAAAATTCAAAAATCCTAAGAATCCCTATGGATATTCCATGTGGTGCTCCTACATATAGAGCTTAGCATTAACATAACCCCAAACCAATAACATGCACTCACTTAGATCTTGATCAAATGACTCTCGCTTCATCTCTCCTTATGACCAAATGAAGTGAATTAAATCCAAGATATATGGAGTGTAAGAACATCATGAGATTAAATTTGAAATTCTCATGAAAATCATTCGAATTTTATCAGCCCATCATTAACATCCATGAGGTCATCTTTGACATTTATGAGGCCATCAAATTCAATCTCATCTAACATTTTTACTTAAATAAAAGGACATGTTTTATATCATTTGAGGGGTCATTTGATGTCATTTTTTAAAACTTATCATAAAATATTTTAGCCTAAGCCTTTCTATAACCATGAACTAATTAAAGTTCATGCATCTTGTAGGATCAATGGCTCACACTCTATCAGGCTTAAATGATCCAATGATATGAGATCATTGATAAATTTTCAATAGATCCCTAAGAACCTACAAGATCGACACATGGTAGATGCTCATTTGATATGAAACTAATACAAGAAGTAGAGCACATAAATCCCATAAAGGTGCCAAGTGGCACAACCATAAGTCTTGATGCAAAGATGGCCAATGACATGTGAAGGCCTATATCATGATTAATGGCCTACACTGATCCTTAAATCTTGATCAAATGGTGCAAAGAAAAAGGCAATTTTTAAATAACAACAGCTATTGCTTTGAAGTAATTTATGAAAAATGTCACAAAAATTGATAGATAGACACAAATAAGCACCATGTAATCACAAAATGATAAAATTTAAATCTTATATACTCAAAATTTCAAACATATAAAAGAAAAGGTCAAAATCAAATTTGAGGCATGTATGAAGAAAATTACAAGTAAGCCATCACCATTAAAGCATTAAGAGAGCCCCAAACTTGCATAAAAGCCATAATTTGAGCCTATATTGATCATAGTTAAGCTAAAAAAGAGTCTAATTTCAATTTGAGCATAAAATAATTGACCCAAAGACCATTTGGAACACAATAGTAAATAATTTTCAATGTTTGGAAGCCATGGTAGCTGAGAGGTAATAATCTGGGATGAGTTAGAGTTGTATTTGTCTATAGATAATGAAGGGAGGGTCTTTAAGGACATAGACCTGGACACTACTGCATTGAGTATGGATAACAAGAATTGGTCCAAGATATTTTGGACTATTGAATACATGAAACCCATCATGAAATAAAAGCAAAACATTTCCACTATAACCAGAAGGTATTGAAACTTATTTGTGGTTCAAATGGCCAGTCTCCACCATGTGGCCATCAAACTAGAGGTAATCTACTATATTGACATCATTTCTCCCATTTTCAAGGACTGTAAGATTGATTAGGGTTGGATTATTTATGAAAGGACCTTTAGAAGAATTGCATTCATTTCCCCATTATCTTTGAGTGTTATTACAAACTTCAAAAACCTCAAGTGGATTTGTGAAATATTAAGGAATGGAGTAACAAGAATGATATAGACACCATCCGTAGGCCATGGTTGTTCCAAGGTAACCATGTGATTTAAAACCCTATTGGAAACATCCTGGTTTCCCAATTTAGAGAGGGGGATAGGTTAATCATGACTCTATTGAATAGAATCTATGGAGCCCCTTTAACCACTTATGTTAACAAGAGTTGGGTGTCTTACATCCACTTCATGGTATAGAAATAACTCACTCCTTGAATTAGAGAGATGATCAACATCTATTTAGAACAACAATTCACAACGATTGAGAAGAAAACTAATACAAAATTATTCATGATGTCCTATCTATTGGATGCCTTACTAGCCTCCACCCATATCCTTTATATCAAAAATTGGTCACTTAAGGGAAAAGTTTTAGTCTCCCACAACTGTTAAAAGATACACATATTTAAATATAATCATATCATCTAATTCATCTGTGACTATGTGTATCTAGCCTTGGTAGAATCCATCATAGGGAACCCAACACTGAGGGCAAACCCTATAATCAAGAAATATGTGGAGCTAATGGGAGACACATATTTATATCTAGATTGTGTAGTGATTATAATAGATGGGATTTTGATCCAGCCTTACAAGTTGCCTATTTATGTTCCCATTAAGCTGGTAGAGCAAGAAATCACATACCAACTTCTTAATGGTGTGGATAGAGTGTGTAAAGATAAGAGGAAAGGCCTCCTGCATTCTTTTCCTTTAATCATTGGTAGAATTATGTTTTAGAATTGGGATTAGGTGAATACTGTGGCTAGGCATAGGGAATATTTCAAATTAAGACTTCATGAGCTGAAGATGTGGAACCCTAATGGCATGGTCTTCACAAACTTAAAATCCAAGCAATTTCCCAAGCTAGTGTATGTGCACCAAATCAGAGTCTATAACACCATATATATCAAAGCAAAAAAATTTGAAGACATATTTGTTAGGCTCAAGGGACATAACATTAAACTTGAGCATAGACTGACCAGTGATGAGAAACCACTAGGTAACATATGGAAAATGAGACCTATAAAATACCATTTTATTTTTGGACCTTCAAGTCCCCCTCAAAATAAACCATAAATGGAATGGGAACAACACTAATCAAAGACTACACAAGGTCTTGGTAAGGATAAGATGGAAGAGAGACTTGGTGAGGGTCCATCATCCTCAATCCCTCCTAACAGACCAACATCTCTAGTTAATACATAGACATGATTGCTTTGTAGCCTAACAAGATAGTGGAAGATGCCCTTAATGTCTTTGATGAGGTGTATGAGTCTGATGGAGAAGAGGAACAGGCTAAGGAAACATAAACCCAAAAAGAGGAGGCTATGAAATAAAAAGGGAAAGAAGTTTCCTTGGACCTAGTTCCAATGGCACCATTGAAGAAGAGAAAGGTAGAATTGGCAATGGTCCCAGTTGGATAAAAAAAGCCAAAGTTGACTTTCACTCCCCACATGAGTAAGGTTAGCTTATTTTTTTATGAGTACCCCATCTATAGACCAATCATCCCTAATTGCTTCATCTATGAGAAAATACAAAAAAAATACCCACCTAGAACCACTCATGGGCCCTGACTAATATTGTTAACATTGATGTAGATGATTATATCAAGCCATCGATAAAGGCTTTGATGAAGGAAGAGGAAGAAAGAAGAATAGTGGTTACTACAAGGTTAGATAACAAGTAGATATATGCTCTAAGAGCATCAAGTAGTATCTAGATAGAGGCTCTTGAACCTTCAAAGTACACTGAACCAACTACAACTATGCAATTTAATCTAGAGATAACTATATTAGAGACAGAGACAACTAGAAAATCCATGGTGGGGACTAAAGATTTCACCTTTCAAAAGGTCAAGCCATTTGTTGGATTAACTCTAATTGGAGGTCAGAGACCTAGTGAACACCCCATCCATGTAGAGGACATTGAAGAACTAATTGAGGCTCACTGAGCTTAGGTCAAAGTTGGCATTATAGGTTTGAAGTAAATAATAACTAATTTTGAGAAGGAAAAGGAGAATTTGGAGACACAAGCTATTTTATCAATGCTTGAGGTAATGATCAAAATGCTCGAAGAATCCTTTTATGACATGTTTTATGCATTAAAAATAATAAAGCTAAGGTGCAATGTAGTGCATAGAATATGGTGGCTAAGGGTCTAATAACATAATGGAAAACTTTAGAGGATCAAATAATAGGGTTGATCAATATCTAAGTTGAAAGGTAGATTCCTAGATTCAAAATAATAAGTTTAGGACATGTGAATGTAATTATGAGAATTGTTGTTGACAAAATCCTTAATTTGAAAGCCTAGTCCAAGGATCTAGAGAGACTCCTACAAGATAATGAAGAGCTAATGGAAAGGATTGAAAATATCCTTGGGATAATACTCAAAGACCCTACATAACCCATTATCCTAGGCATCTTAAACGATGATGAATTCAAATGTAGGGCTGCTTTGGTGACTCAAGAAATAAAAGTCCAGATTAATCTAGGGTAGATAATAACAAGATCCTAGAAATGAACTTCAATGCAGGTGAAAGGATAGTTGATGCCAAGAGCATCAAGGAAGCTATGGCTAATAATGATAGGGAATTGAATGAGATTTTTGACAAAGAGGAAGGGTGTCTCTTGAAATCAGATATGGAATTAGAGCTAGTTAATGAACACACCAGAGGGCTATGAACATCCTTCAAAAACAAAAATAAAGTTATTATGTGTAAGGCCCACCAACTAGATAATTAATATTCCATTTTTTAAAAGCTTTGTAATATTTTGAAAGAAGAATATTCTTTTGTAAAAGAAAATTCTACTTTGTTATCATATTTTCCTCCAAGCCAGTTTAATTTAGAAATGAAATTGTATTCTAGAACTTTGAAGAAAAAAAGATAGTTATCCTTACTTCATTTACAATTGTATCTTTTAACTAACTGGTATACTGCCTTTCTCTCTTATAAAAGGTAGTACTATCATTTTGTAAAGAGAGATAATTTTGAGAAAAATTTGTATACTTTGAGAAGTTAATAAAATGAAGGAATTCTGAAAGGACTATCCAAGTTTGTTTATGTCAATTGTTACATGGCCTTTCTCTCAAATGCTAGTCTTAATACTTAAACTTGAATAATTTCTATGAATTTTGACTTGCATATTTGATTACAAGGTTGATAATTTGTGCTTATACTAGATTATTTGAATGATCTTGAGTTTAATTAATTTTATTTTCTCTACATTAGAATGTGCAAATGTTTTTTGAGTGTGGTGTCAAATCTTTAAAGTTTTTAAATTCTTACTTGTACTTCTTTATATCATCCTTGGATGTTTACCTAGTGTGTAGTGAGATCTGAGCTTATGCTCTTTTTCACTATATACTAGTTAAATGTATACTCAATTGTAATTAAAAAAATTTCATAATGTTTGAGGATAAGATCAATAATCACTTATTCTCTTTCTGCCTTACCCTTCTCTTTTTCTTCTTTTTTAACTAGATCACTTTAGTTTAGATTTCATTATAAATGTCCATTTAGATTATTCTTTATTTCAATATTTGATCATAATTCACCAGTATTAGCATAAATACTTACACTTTTTAAATATTTGGACCATTATGGCTCTCAACCATGAATTAATATATATTTTGTTGAATGAATTAAACATTGTTCTATCACTATTTCACTACATGTAACATAAGTTGCCATAACCTGATACTCATGCTCTAAATTCATAGAATTCTAAAATGAGAAGTGTTCTTTGAAAACTAAGGACACTTTTGATACATTTAGAGGAATCAATAAGTCATGTTGGCACTAGAAGGAGGGCTCATATTTGTGAATTGGTTGAATCTTTGTTAATCTCAGTGCGTTTTGATCAAAGATTGATGTTATCTTTGCACTTTTTCTTTTTTTTGCTTAGAAGCATAAATATCATAAATATTTATGGTATTTGACATATATTTGTGCTTAGTTTAGACAAATATCATAGTTATTTGAAGTTTGATGTTTAATTTTGGTAAAAATGGCTTAAGATTTGAAAATTCATGGTAGTTGATGTTAGAATAGCTTGTTTTGGTTAAATATTGGTATATTTTTCATATATATGGGTTTAGTTGATCTTGGAATTATAAATATAGACCATATTTACATAATATGACACATATTTGATCTATTTTATTCAAATATCGATGTCCTTTATTGTTATTTATACAAATATTTTCAAACTTAGGTTAATGTGCAAGTTTAATCCTTATTATTTAAAAAGATTAACTTGACACATCATATTTCAAATAGGATCTTCAATTTTCAAGATGGAATTTCCAAGGATTTAAATAAGATCACATTCAGAGACAAGAGAACCTTTACTTGAGCTAGTAGTCCATAGAATAACCAAGCAAGATAAAGGTAGTTGTATACATTCCAAATCTTTGCCAACTTCACCTCTTCAAGGTATCCCTGCCTTCAACCTTCACCTAGTAATGGATTAATTGGGAGAATATTTAATCAATATGCTAGGTGTGTTACATGATCTCCCATGTAACCCTAAAAAATACTTTCCAACATTTAGTTCAACAGGTAATATAACTACTGAAGATCACATTAAATCTTTCAAAGCTACTCTAAGGTTGTTAAATGTCATACATGAAGATGTAGAATTTAGATTGGTCCCCTTTACTTTTAAATATGCTACATATGAATGGCTTCTAAATTTTCCTAACAATTATATTACTATATGGGATGGTTTCACTAATATTTTCATAGACTAGTTTGGAAAAATTATTAATCCATGAGTCATATACCACCAATTCACCATCATGAGGGATGCAAGTGATCCCATAAGGTCCTTTAATGATAGGTTCTAGAAAATTTATAGCAAGACCATAGACCCTTATAAAATTGATGATGCTTTAGCTCTTGAAATCTACAAGGATGTAGTGGATCCTATGAATTATATATTTCTAAAAATGTCTCTTCCAGATATAACTTCATTATCTAGGGATTATTTTGAAGCAATGATCATCAATGATCAAATACAACCCTAGGGATAAATGGCATACTCTATCCCAAATATCAATCCATATTTTCCCATTCTAAACATCTTCCCCAACAAAAATTAAAATTTTCTAGATTTGAATCAACTCCCAAATCTGAATCAATTGCCTTTGAGTCATGTTGATCCCAATAATAATTTAGGATTCTTAAGTCATCCTAATTTTAATGGATTCAATACAAATTATCAAATATATTTAGTACCAATTATTGGTATGAACAATTACTAGGTGCATAATTCTAAAACTCCCAATAATGAGAATGAGTCTATTTTAAAAATGGTCCAAAAGTTAAGCACTAATTTCCTTCAACTATAAAAATAACTTAGCAGTACTGGAGAGAGCTTTGGTAGTAAATTCTCATTATAAAGTTTTAATAGACCTAAAAATAGGTTTCAAAATTATAGTTTTCACAATAATAATAATAATAATAATAATAATAATAAACCATCTTTTAAAAATAGGACTATGGACATTAATCTTACTGACATTACTTTGCCTAATTATTGAAAAGTACATTGTACATCCAAGCATGGTGAAATTGATTGCATTGAGTTTTATAATGATTTTCAATCTTTCCAAGAAGATTTAGACACATTTTAAGTAGTCCCCAATAAGGATAGTGGTGTGGGTACTTTAGGTTCCAAGATTACTAATCAAACATTCATGGTGGAGACATTTAATTTCCCTTTTTAAGATGACAATAAACCTAATGATTTACCTTAGGAAATACAAGCCTTCCAAATTTTTTTGAATAATATTTATCATTCAAGGAATAGAGAGCATAGGTAGCTATTGACTACCTCAACACCTCCAAATAACTTTGGAAATCCTCTAGACACATCTTCAAGTAATGATCTAGAACCCCCCAAAGGGAGTAACTCTAAGCATAATGTTGATGTTCTTAGTTATTCAAATAAGACTACTTATAATATTATTGAAGACATGAAGAAGATAAAATATAACATCACATTTCATTAATTAACATAGATCATAAAACAAAGGGACTTCTTACTAAAATCATTGTCAATGAAATACAACAAACCACCCAAAGCTAACAATGCTAATGTGTCTTTACACAAAGCTAAGGCATAACCACCTCCTTTCTTGATCACAATAAATATGTTTGATAGAAATGTATGCAATTGTTTATTGGATTCTATTGAATCCACTAATATCTTACCATTAGGCATTTGCAAACACCTATTAAGTCTGATAGAGTTGTTAGTCAATTAGATAAATCTAGAGTCAAGGTGATTGAGGAATTATTAAATATTCATATGTAATTGGACTCTAAACCTAGAGTACAATAGTTTATTGATATCCAAGTTGTTGACATTCTTGATGTTTATGGGATCTTGTTAAGTAAGGAATGGATAAAATATTTAAATTGATACATGTCCATTGATGGTTTACATTTATGGTTGTCTTGGAAAGGAGTTCCAAACCAAATCAAGGTTGAAAGAGAGCTGAGGATGAAGTACATGATCACTTAGTACAATGTTGTCAATGAAAGGATCAACATAATTGACTCAGAGTAAAGACTAAAAGTGTGTGTGATCTTAAGAATACTCATGTTATGCCTAGGTTATGAAAGCTACATTTTGATGGTGCTAAGTGTAAGGATGGATTTGGAGTAGACATTGTTGTAACTGACCTTGTTGGTAAGAAATACCATGCTTCCCATAGGCACCAATTCCCATGCACTAATAACTTTTTTGAATATAAGGCCCTCATTTTAGGCTTGTAATTTTCCATAAAAAATAAAGTCAAAGAGCTACTAGTCTATGGTGACTCACAACTAGTAGTCAACTAGGTGAGAAGCAAATATCAATGAAAATTCTCATACCTCAAGAGGTATAAGTCTAGGGTCTAAGATATAATTGAATATTTGGATGCCTTTAACATTATTTCCATCATTAGAGAGGAGAACAAAGATTTTGATGATTTGGCATCTACTATAGCCAACCTCATGCCTAACCAAGACTCACGCAACTTCAACATTGAGATGATACATTGTCCTTCGATCCTAGATAATATGAATAATTTTTAGGTCTTTAGTGATGATAAAAAAATATTAAACTTCATGACTAGTTTAGGATAATTTGAGGCTCATATCATTGATGAAACTAATGAAAATTCACTTAGAGAAGGGAAATTTGATGGCAAA
>JARHVA010006067.1:0-372500 GCA_037957365.1 Torreya grandis | reverse complement strand
TAGCAGGATCCTTTTAATTTTATAGCATGGTCCCCTTTATTACCTATTTAGCCTAAAGCCTTAATTCTAAGGCCCTATTTGTGTTTATAAAAAAAAAGACCTTAGTCTTAATATTTTAGCCTAATTATTATTTTATCTTGAGTCCTAACTTAAAAATCTTAATTCTTTAAATATTTAATGGCACATGCTTTAGCACGAGGGGATAATCTAACAAAGTGAGGAAAACCCAACAAACCTAAGCATTTTTTTCTTTTAGACCAATAACATGTGAGAATGTAGATCATGATAAATTTCTCACACCTCATTGGGATAGAAGATCCAATGGAGTGAATGTAATGATGAAAAGTCCAAAATCCTAAGAACCCTTATGGAGCTACCACGTGGTGCTCTCGCATATAGAGCTTAAGGTTAATAGAACCCCCAACCAATAACATACACTCAATTGGATCTTGATTAAATGGATCTCACTTGATTATTACTCATGATCAGATGAATTGAATTAAATCTAAGATCTATAAAGTGAAGGAACTTCATGAGCTTAAATTTGGCATTCTTGAAAATGTCATTTAACATCTATGAGGCCATCAAATTAAAGCTCATCTAACATTTTTACTTAGACAAAGGGACCTATTTTATATCATTTGAGGGGCCTTTTGATGTCATGTTTTAAAACTTAGCATAAAATATTTTAGACTAAGTATTTTCTATAACCATGCACTAATTAATGTTTGTGCATCTTACAAGATCAACAACTCACACTATGTCAGGCCCAGATGATCCAATGGTATGAGATCATTGATGAATTTTTAATAGATCTCTAAGAACTTTTAATATTGACATGTGATAGATGCTCATTAGATATGTGATTGATATAGGAAATAGAGCTCAAAAATCCCATGGAGGTGCCAAGTGGCACAACTACGAGACTCAATGCAAAGATGGCCAATGACATGTGAAGGCCCAGATCATGATCAATGGCCTATATTTATCCTTGGATCTTTATTGAATGATGCAAAGAAAAAGGTAATTTTTAAATAACAATGGCTAGTGCTTTGAAGGCATCTTTGAAAAATTCCATGAAAATTTATAGATAGATGCCAAATAAGTGCCACATAAACACAAAATAAAAAAATAAAAATCTTGTGTGCTCAAAAATGCAAACGTATAATGGCAAAGGTCAAAATCAAATCTGAGGTACGTATGAGATGAAGTATAAGTATCCATCATTGTTAAAGCTTTAGGAGAGCCCCAAACTTGCATAAAAGCTCTAATTTGAGATTAGATTGATCATAGTTAAGCTAAAAGAGAGTTTAATTGTAAGTCAAGCACAAAATAATTGACCCAAAGACCATTTAGAACATAAAAATAAGCAATTTTCAAAGTTTAGAAGCCATGACAGCTTAGAGACAATAATGCAAGGATGAGATAGAGTTATATTTGTCTATAGATAATAAAGGGAGGGTCTTAAAGGATAGAAACCTAGACACTACTGCATTGAGCATGGATAATAAGAACTAGTATGAGATCTTTTGGACCATTGAAGACATGTAGCCTATTATGAAAGAATAACAAAAGATTTCCACTATAACCAAAAGGTATTGTGACCTAGTTGTAGTCCAAATGGCTAATCTTCACTGTGTGGCTACCAAACCAGAGGTAATCCATTATATTGACATCTTTATTCCCATTTTTAAGGATTATAGGATTGAGCAAGGTTTTATTATTCATGAAAGGACCTTTATAATAATTTCATTCATTTCCCCATTGTCCTTTGAAAGTTATTACAAACTTATAAAACCCCAATTATATTTTCCCACTATTAAGGAATGGAGTGGCAAGAATGATCTAGACACCATCCTTAGGCCATGGTTACTCCAAGGGAACCATGTGATCTGATACCTTGTTGGCAACATCCTAGTTAGCCAATTTAGAGAGGGGATTAGGGTAATCATTAATTTGTTAAATAGAATGTATGGAGCCCCTTTAACCACTTATGTTAATAAGATTTAGGTGTCTTACATCTACTTCATGGTAGAGAAAGAGCTCACTCCACCAATTGGAGAGATGATCAACATCTATTTAGAATGGTAATTCACAACCCTTAAGAATAAAACTAGTACATAATTATTTATGATGTCCTATTTATTGGATGCCTTACTAGCCTCCACCCAAATCTCTTATATTAAAAATTGGTCACATGATGGAAAACATATAGTCTCCTACCACTATTCAAATATACACATATTCAAATATAGGCATAACATCCAATTCATCTATGACTATGTGTATCCAACCTTGGTAGAAGCCATCACAGGGATCCCTAAGCCTAGGGTAATCCCTCTAATCAATAAATATGTGGAGATAATTCAAGACATCTAGTTATATCTAGATTGTATAGAGATAATAATTGAAGGGATTTTGATCCAACCTTATAGGTTGCCTATTATGTTCCCTTCAAGTTGGTAGAGCAAGAAATTGCATACCAACTTCATAATGATGTGGATAGAGTGTGCAAAGACAAGAGGAAAGGAATCCTCCTTTACTTTCTTTTAAATATTGGTAGAATTATGTTATAAAATTGGGATTAATTGAATACCATGGCTAGGCATAGGGAATCTTTAAAATTTAAACTTGATAAGCTAAAGATGTGACACCCCAATAGAATGGCCTCCACACAATTAAAATCCAAGAAATTGCCCAAGCTAGTGTACATGCACCAACTCAGTGTTCATGACACCATATATATCAAATCAAAAAATTTCAAATAAATATTAGCTAGGCTTAAGGGATAGAACATTAGACTTGATCATATATTGACTAGTGATGAGAATCCACTAGGTGACATATGGTAAATGGGACCTTTGAAATACCATTTGTTGCTTGGACCTTCAAGGCCCCCTAAGAGAAACCAAAAATTTAAGGGAAAAAAGCCCAAGAATAAATTACACAAGGTCCTAGTAAAGATAATATGGAAGAGAGACCTAGTGAGGGCCCATCATCCTTAATCACTCCTGAGAGACTAGCACATCTATTTGAATACCTAGACATGATTGCCATAAAAATTGATAAGATAGCTTAGGATGCCCTTAAGGTCCTTGCTAAGGTATATGGGTTTGATGAAGAAGAGGAACATGTTGAGGAAGCACAAGCCCAAATAGAGGAGGCTAAGAAATATAAAAGGCAAAGAAGTTTCCCTATACCTAGTCCTAATGGCACCATTGAAGAAGAGAAAGATAGAATTGGCAATGGTTCTAGTTAGATCAAAGAATCCAAAGTTGATTTTCACTCACCCCATGAGTGAGGTCAACTTATTTAGTGATGAGTACCCAATCCATAGACCAATCATCCCTAATTGGTTTATCTATGGAAAAATGTAAAAAATGCCCACCTAGCACCATTCATGGGCCCTGACCAAGACTATTATAATTGATGTACATGATGATCTAGAACCATGGATAAGGGTTTTGAATAAGGGTGAGAAAGAAATCAGAATAGTGGCTACTATAGGGTTAGATATAAAGTAGATAAATACTCTAGGAGCATCAAGTAATACCCAGATGGAGGCTATTGAAACTCTAAAGTACACTGAACCAACTACTACTATGCAATTCAATACAAAGATAACTAGATTAGAGAGAGTGAAAACTAGGAAATCCATGGTGGGACTGAATAATTCACCTTTTAGAAGGTCGATCCATTTGTTAGCTTAAATCTAGTTGGAGGTTAGAGATCTGGTGAACACCTCATCCATGTAGAGGACATTTAAGAACTAATTGAGGCTCACTCATATCAGGTCAAATCAAGCATTAGAGGTATGAATCAAAGAATAGCTAATTTAGAGACAAAAAAAGGAGAATTTGGAGACACAAGTTATTTTATCAGTGCCTAAGCTAATGATCAAAATTCTTGATGAATTCTTTTATGACATGCTTGATGAATTAAAATTAATGAAGCTAAGGCATAGTGCATTGACATAGTAGAATATAGTTACTAAGGGTATAATAACCCAATGGAAAGTTTTAAAGGATCAAATAATATGTCTGATCAACATCTGAGTTAAAAGGTAGATTCATGGATTCAAAACAATAAGTTTAGGACATTTGAATGCATTTCTAGTAATTGTTGTTGACAAAATCTAAAATCTGAATGCTTAGTCCAAGGATCTAGAGAGACTCCTAAAAGATGATGAGGAGATAATGAAAAGTATTGAAAAGCTCCTTGGGACAATTCTCAAAGAACCTACACAACCTATTGTCCTAGGCATCATCAAGGATGATGAATTCAATGACAAGGCTACTCTAGTGACTTAGGAAATAAAAATTAAATGTCAAGGTCAGCTTAGGGTAAACAATAGTAAGATCCTAGGCATGACTTTAAATTTAGGTGAAAGGATTGTTGAGGCCAAAATCATCAAGGAAGTTATGACTAGGAATGATATGGAATTGAATGAGCTTGTTGACAAAGAGGAAGAGTGTCTCTTGAAACTAGCTCTAGATTTAGAGTTAGTTAATAAACAACACTAGATGGCAATGAAAATACTTTAGAAATAACATTAAAGTTCTCAAGTATAGGGCCCACTAACTAGCTAATTAATATTCCATTTTATAAAAGCTGTGTAATATTTTAAAAGAACTTTATTATTTTGTAAAGGCATGTGCTAATTTATTAGCATATTTGCCTCTAGGTTAGTTTAATTTAGAAATGCAAGTGTATTTTAGAACTTTGTACAAAAAGGACAACTATCCTTACTTATTATACATTCGTATCTTATAACTGACTGGTATACTACCTTGTCCTATTATAAAAGGCAGTACTACTATTTTGTAAAGAGAGAGAATTTTGATAAAAAATTGTATACTTTGAAATTTTAATATAATAAAGGAATTATAAAAGGATTGTCAAAGTTTGTTTATGTTGGTTTTTATATAGCCTTTCTCTCAAATTCTAGTCTTAAGTCTTAAACTTGAATAGTTTCTATTAATTTTGAGTTACATCTTTGATTACAGGGTTGCTACTTTGTGATTATGTTAGATTATTTGAATGATCTTGAATTTACTTCATTTTATTGACTCTAAATTAGAATATGCAAATGTTATTTGAGTTTGGTAGAAAATATTTAAAGTAAATTCAATTCTTACTTGTAGTTCTTTATATTATCCTTGGAGGTTTGCCTAGTGTGTAGTGAGATATGAGCTTATGTTATTTTTCACTATATACTGGTTAAATGTATAGTCAGTTGTAATTGAAAATTTGTCATAATTTTTGAGGCTAATATCAATAATCACTTATTTTTTTCTACCTTACTCTTCACATTTGTTTATTTTTTAATCAGATCACTTTACTTTAGATTTCATTGAAAATTTCCATTTAGATAAGTCTGTAGTTTAAGATTTGATCATAATTCACTAGTATTAGCATAGATACTTACATTTTGAAAAGATTTGGACCATGATGGCTCCCAACTATCAATTAATATTTGTTTTTGGAACAAATTAAACATTGCTTTATCATTATTTCACTATAGGTAACATAATTTGCCAAAACCTCTACTCATTCTCTAAATCCCCATAATTATAAAATGATAAGTGTTCTTTGAACACTAAGGACACATGTGATACATTTAGAAGCATCAACACAAATAAAGGAGTTGTTCCTATCCATGAAGGATAGAGTATGACTTTGAACTATCCTATATAAATATTCATCACAAAAGTAATAAAAAAAAGAGTCATTTTATTTGTATATTCTCATATTTTGTATGTTGTGATTGTTTCTTGAATATTGTTAATGAATTGGAATGTTATTGAGGGGTAATTTTTATGAATAATATAGGTCTATATTGTGGATAGAGAAGTGATAGATAGAAAGGACAAAGAGTCAATAGTAAATGAGATTATTTATCAAAGAGAATGTTTTGATGAATAAACTTGAAGGTGTATTGAGTGTATACAATCCTTATATGGTAATTATTTATCCTAGTCATTGATTAATATTCTTGTACAATAAGTGTTTTATGTGTTCTGAGCTGACATTTTTAGTTTTAAAAGGGAAAAGTAGAGTTTCATTATTTTAGAAGGGTAAATAAAATACAAAAATCTTTGGAGGAGTTATACCAAGGTTGGGAAAACCCTATAAAGTGATCAACAATGATACATAATAAATATAATTAAAATTATCTCAATTAATGATCTTAGTGCCAATATACTATGTTAAAACCCTAGAGGTTAGGCAAACTTATGTATCTTAATTTTTAGATATCCAAAGTGATTGGAATTCATAAGGTTGAATGAATGAAAACAATGGTTGTATTAGCTATTTATAAGTGGTGTAGACTTTATTTACATCATGGGAAGGTTTGAGAGTAAAAAAGATTCACTAAAACCAAATTTTAAGTCTCTTGGGTTTGTTATAGACTGGGTAACCCTAAATTAGGGTTAAAACTAGAAAATTTGAATAAAAAGTGTTTGAACCAATGAAAAAGTTTGAAACTTGATAGTTTGGTGTGTTAAGACAAGTATCAAAGTTATTATGGTATTATACTAGTATGGTATAGATTTTTACAACATAAGTTGATTGTGCTAAAAATAGGGGTAATTAGGCCTAATGAAGGGTTAATTATAAAGAGGAAGAGGTGATAAAGTGGCTAATCCAAGTGAGTTAGACAATAAAAATTTATATATTAAAAGTACAAGATAAAGGGTGTCATAAAATACCTTTAGTTTATCAAAAATTATCTATACCAATTTGTACTAGTGAAAAGGGCCTAAAAAGGATATAAGGAAGATGTTAAAAAGATCAAAATTACATAAGAGAACTTAAGGAAGGAATGAATTATTTAATTGAACTAAAAGAAGATAGATATGACCAAATAATACTATATAAGTCATATAGATGTGTCAAAGGACTATATAAGAGGAATTGAAATTTTAAAGCATTAAGCACTTGGAGAGAGAGTAAAATAAGAAGAGGTGTTAGTGAAGAGTGAATGCAATAAAGAGATAATTATAAGTATCAGAGTCAGAGGTACATGATAAGTATAAAATTATTTCTCTCTACATCATTTGGTATTAGAGAAATAGGTTCTTTGGGAAGAGGAGAAAGATATTGATCAAGAACTAAAGTTACATGTTTGATTTTGTTATTCATTTTATGTTTTTGATGCATTCATGAAAGAGTGTTGAAGTGTAATTAGAAGGTTGAGAGTGTGGTAACTATCCATGAATATATTGAGGCTTGTTAGAGAGAGAGAGAGAGAGAGAGAGAGAGAGAGAGAGAGAGAGAGAGAGAGAGAGAGAGAGAGAGAGAGAGAGAGAGAGAGAGAGAGAGAGAGAGAGAGAGACGAGAGAGAGAGAGAGAGAGAGAGAGAGAGAGAGAGAGAGAGAGAGAGAGAGTTATTATAAGATCGAGAGTGATCTCAAGGAGAGCTTAGAGAGAGTCCTAGGTAAATGACAAGAAAGTGAGAGAGAGAGAGACCTAGGTGAGGTCATATAATGAGAGAGACCCAATTGAGGTTATGAGAGGAAATTATAGGAGGATTATCAAAATAAATAGGTCAAAGAGAGACTAAGAGGTTGAGAGATAGGTAATATGAAGATATAAAAAGGTAAGAGAAATGAGTTGCCACAAAGAGAAGAAGGTGAAAGAAGACACCAAAAGAAATAAATGGAAGAATAAATGATAAAGGTAAGGTAGCAGTCAGATAGGTTAACTCTCATAATAGAGCAAGTGAAAGGAAAGGAGAAATCATACTGTATATGGGCCATGAAGAATAAGATAATCAAGTGGACAATAAAGCTACAAATGAAGAAAATAAATATGAAAGTTATGTGAGAAGAAAGAGAGAAGAAAATGTTGCTTTGTAATCAACTCAAGAGAGAAATTAAAAGATTTTGTATGAGTAAATATCATAGTGTGCAAGAGGATGAAGGTGAATAGTAACTTTAGGTGGATGGGATGAACTTGAGTGAAAAAAAATAAGTCAGTCGTAGCCAACTAGATGATGGGAAAGATAAATAAAAGGCAAATTAGTTTTTAGGCCTCATTTAAGGATTGAAAAGAGAGGTAAAATTCAATAAATAAGATATGAAGTTTGATTATATTTTTATTTATGAGAATCAAGAGCAGTTGGATGAAGAAATATTAGCATTAGAACTAAATTTAAATGAAGATATAATGAATAATGAATAAATACATGAACTAAAGTATGAATAAATGGAACATGAGGTGGAATAAGTAGATAATGGGACTCAAGGGTCTCAAATTAATACATGTTTTAATTTACTTAGATTTTTATGTGTAGGATTACTCATGGAGATGATGAACACAAAGAAAAAATATTTTGAGATGGATCAAGAAGAGAAGGTACAAGCTATAGTAGTCAAGAACCTCATGAAGGAGGACAAAGAATGTGAAAAGGAAGCATTGATGGAAATAATGAAGTAGGATAAAGACATAGAGCCATGTGGATGTCTGAATCTTAGTTAGGAAGTAACTAGGCATGAAATTGCCTTTATTTTTGTTATAAGATTAAGGATCATAGCATGGGAATATGAGAATATAGGTGTACCAATAGTGTTTTTGGGAATAGGTATCCCATATGATAGAAGAAAAGAGTAGGGTATGAGTTTACATCAGTTACTAGTTAGTACAAGCAAGCACTGGTAGAAGATAAGCAAAATTGTCTTTGATAGAGGCAAACTATAGAATATGAACAAGGAGAAATGGAAAAATAATGGAGAAATATATGAGGAAAATACAATAGGCATGAATTGGAATCCCAGGAAGAATAGTACACTAGTCCATTTGAGTAGAGCTCAAATATTTTCTTGCCAAGGGAGTTTGATGCAGGGCATCATATAACAATCTGAGAAATTAATGAATTCAAGTGTGTCTTGTGATAGTTTTTGTTTATTTTGGTGTTATAAGTCCTATAGGGACCCAATGAGTGTTTTAAAATAATTAGGTGTCTTTGTGTTGGATGTTCTTGGAATGGGAGAGTTTCCCACCAAAACTCTAATTTGAAATTTTGAATTATGTTATTAGATTTAGGAGTTGGTTTACGAAGTAGTACAAAATCTAATGTTTGTCTAAGTTCATATATGGGAATTTGTGGGTGTATGAATATTTTATATGTACATTTCATAAGGAAACTGACAAATATTGAAGGTTTTGAATGTAATTACCATGTCAAGATAGTTATCATGAAACGGTAGTTTTCAAGTAAGTGGTTACCCTTATATGTAGAAGGGGAATGTAATGCATTATGGTAGAGGGAATAAATTATTAGGTATATGAGAGAGTAATTATAGTATGAGGTTAAATTTGGAAAGTTAAAAATGAGACAAAGAAATAAGATTTGATATTGTCCATGAAGGATAAAGTATGACTTTGAACTATCATGTGTAAATATTCATTACAAAAGCAATAAAGAATGAGTCATTATGTTTGTATATTATCATATTTATTATGTTGTGATTGTTTATTTAATATCATTAATTAAGTGACATGTTCTTGAGGGGTAAGTTTTATGAATAGTAAAGGTCTATGTTGTAAATAGAAGTGACAGACAAAATGGGTGAATATTTAATAGTAAAAGAGATTGTTTATGTGAGAGAATATTTTGATGAAGAACCTTGAAGGTGTATTAAGTGTATAAAATCCTTATATGGTCATTATTTATCCTAATAATTGATTGATAGTCTTTTAAAATTAGTGTAGTCTATGTTTTGAGTTGACAACCATAGTTTTATAAGGGAGAAGGAGATTTTCATTATTTTAAAAGGGTGAATAAGATACAAGAATGTTTAGAGGAGTTGTATCAGGGTTTGGAAAACCCTATAAAGTGATAAAAAAAAGTATAAATAATTAATCTAATTAAAATTATATCAATTAATTGTCTCTTAACCTATACACTGTGTTGAAACCCTAGAGGTTAGGCAAATTTATGTATCTTAATTTTTAGCTAGCCAAAGTGCCTAGAATTCATATGATTGAATGAGTAAAAACAATAGTTCTATTAGCTATGTATAAGTGTTTAATACCTTATTTATGTATTGGGAAGTTTTGAGAGTAATTAATATTCACTATAAGCCTCTCGAGATTGTTACAAATTGTGTAACCTAAATTAGCATTAAAATTAGAAAAGTTGAAAAAAAAGCATTTGAATTGGTGAAAAAGTTTGAAACTTGGTAGTTTGGTATGTTAAGAGAAGTATCAAATTATTGTGATTCTATTATAAAATTATGGTATGAATTTGTATGGAATAATTTGATTATGTTGAAAATGAGGTAATTAGGCCTAATGAAAGGCTAATCATAGAGAGGAAGAGGTGATAAAGTGGCTAAGCTAAGTGAGTTGGAAAATGAAATTTTGTGGATTAAAATTATAGGATAAAATGTATCATAAAATATCTTTAGTTTCTCAAAACCAATCTTCAGCCTTCTATATTAGTGAAAAAGGCCTTAAAAAGGTTACAAGGAAGATTTTAAAGAGATCAAAATTGCACAAGAGAACTTAAAGAAAGAATGAGGTTTTGAATTGAACTCAAAGAAGATACATATGAATAAAGAATAATATATAATGAATAAATATGTGTCAAATGAGTATAGAATAGGAATTGATAGTTTGAATCATCAAACACTTAGAGAGAGAGAGAGTAAACTAAAAAGAGGAGATAGTGAAGAGTGAATGCACGAAAGAGATAATTACAAGGATCAGAGTCAGAGGTACATTAGAAGTATAAAATGATGTCTCTCTACATTAGATTACATATTTTAATGGAAATGAAGAAATATTTGTATAATGCATATATAATCACCAAGGAAAGGCCAAATGAATCAATAGAGAAACCCTACCTGAACCCTAGAGATTTACTTCCTTCTAGGTCATGAAATATTTCATGTGTAAATCTCAATGTAGTGTTTTGTGGTTTGAAGCTATGAGGATCACTCTTCACCTCAAGTATGGATAAAAATATATTCAACATAGAGTTAATCTAACAAAATACTTATATGGATCCATCCAAATTTTGGCTACCAACATGTCAGTGCCAACTCATCATCATGGCCTTATCCATCATATTATTCAAAATCATATCCTTCATCAAAGTAAAGAAATTGAGAAGAACATTTGGAGAGCTATAACTAGTCAGCCTTTGGCACCTCTTCCAAAAGTGTATAAAGAAACACTAAAACCCAAAATAAAATCAAAATCTTCCTCTTCTAGGGTTAGAGTTTTATCTATTGAAAGAATAAAAACTAGATCACATGCCACACTTATGGTTGAATAGATTTCTAAGAATATTATAGATAAAATTAAATTAATACCTAGGGATTCAAAGTCTCAATTAAATCCTAAGCCTAAAAACATTCTTTCAACAAGCACAACATAGGTACTTGAAATAACTGGTGATTCACAAGCAATAAATGATACCTCTTTGAAGGAACCCATTTCTCTCATGTAGACTAAAAAAAATAAAAAATAATCCTATAATATAATGATAAGGAGACAAATGAAACTACAAACCTTGATAGTCTATGACAAACACCACCTTTTTCTTCACCATCACTAATAAACACATTAACACTCTAGGAAGAACTAGCCACAACATAAATGATTGAGACAATAAAAATAAATCATGTTGAGGAAGATGTTAAGAAAATATACCTATAAAATAAATTCTATTACAAGAGGCATCATCCTCTCCTTGCTCTCCAACTCATGACACTAGACTGATATTAGACAAAGGAAAGGGTATTATATTCTCTAAAGAACAAAAATATTATAGCACCAAAGATGATCCAAAACAATAGCTCACTCTTGCACTATCTAAAGATAATGCCATCATCAGACAACAAGTTATATATATTGATGACAATTTTGGCTCAATTAAAATGTAAGGACCTTCACAATTCTTTTTCAACTCAAGGATTAGATAATTTTTAAAATAAGGCTTTAGATCATATAAATGAAATCAATAAACTGGAGGAAAATTTCACCCAAACTAATGAATAAATGGTAGATTTATTTATATATCACTAAATTATAAGCATAAAACTTGTTTATAAAGCATCAACTTCATAACACTCAATAATAAACCCTGATGCTTCAACAACAACTTTCTAAATAAGATTCATCTTCTTCTAGACCTTCAGTTGATCAAACCTACTAAGCTATTATTTCTCATTATGACTATTTAGACAAATGAAATCAAGAGTGTTTTGAGTTAAAGTAACTCAATAAATAAAAATAGAACTATAGAAAAATAAAATTAGATAGTAAAGGAAGATCAAGAGAAGCAAAAATAATAGATAGATAAAGTTGAAGGTAATCTACAAGTTGCTTACTAAATAGGGGACTAACTTGTAGCTTATAGAGATCCTTCACTTTCTTATAGTTTATATTTTCATGAATAGTTCTATAGGTCAAATATATTTATAATATCATGTGATTTACCCTATAATATTGAATATCCTCCTATGTTTTTGAACATCTTTTAGAAATCCACCCCAGAGTAGAAAAAATTGTTATGTGAATTTTACTTGTGCAATATGATATTAAGATATAATAATAAATTCATGGTCAATTTATATGTGGGAGAAGTTCAACTAAGAGTTATCTCCACTTATAAAAATTAACTAGATTAGAAATCCAGACATTAGGAGTATGTAATAAAATCCAAAACTATAGATCTATGAATCAGACCTACTTTTTCCATAGTAAGGATGTTATTAATCAACTTCAAATCTACCTATTTGATAAATCAAAACATCAAGGATCATTATTTGAATTTTTTTTATAAAAACATTTTCTCTTTTTATTTATACACTAGGAAACATTTTGATACTATATTTATAAATAATGTTAGGTAATGGGATACATTGACAATTCCATTGAAGATAAAGGAGGACATGTCTCCAACCAATTTAAGATGAAGCCTCCAAAGATCACAAGCCATAAATTGCATGATTGTTGATTTTATAAATTTAGGAGGAGAACAAATGTGCATAGGCATGAGATTTAGACCACCACTCATCCTAACTCCTAGTCCACCATGGCACAAATGGGATCCTCAAATAGATGACCAATTTTAGATCTGAAAATAGATGGTCTAAAACTATGTGAATTTCACTATTATATTAATCATTTGGTTAATGAATTTAGTGTATATGATCTCAACGAATGTCTAAAAGACAAAACTTAAAGTTTTGAGGGGACAAGCAACTAAGTTTACAAAGGGAATTAAAAAGGTAAAGTAGTGGGGAAATGATGATTCCAAAGTATGACTTATTATTACAATCAATTTTATTCATTTTCCCTCAATTATCTCTCATTTGATTAAAAATTGTAAGGATCTTAGGCTTATATTTAATCCTAATGTAGTTAATAGATTCTTTATCTTATTTAATGCAACTAAAGTCTAAGTTACTAATTTATCACTTTATTCTAACTATTTGCATGTTTAGTCCCCCTATTTTGTTTATATATAGATAATACAATAGTCTATAAAGAATAAGGACCTTTTTGATGATATTATAAGGTAATTTATATTAAGTATCTTGACATGTGGTAATCTACAGACTTGTTTGACATACTTATGGTTAATCTAAGTCTACTCTAGACTCAACTAGAGACTTTCCTAATAACCATAAACCCACCTAGTCTACTACTACAAAATCTCCCAGTAGTTATAGACTCACTTAGTCTGCAACTAAAGACTCATTCAAGACTAGATTCCACCCTTCACAAAAGCATTCTAACATCTTTATTAGCCTAGTATCCATGTTATATACTTCCTTAAAATCAAATATCTGTGAATCATTTTTCTATAGACTCTACTAGACTTCCATAAATATAACTCCAAACTCTGCTAAAGTTGCTACAAACTATACCAGAGTTACTACAGACTCTCCAAATCTTACTCTTTACCTTGTATAATTGAAGATGTGTACTTTCCACTTTTGTCAACATACTTCAAGATTATTTTGGTCAATTACTATTTATAGTATTACTATAAATAGAAAATCTATAAATATACTTTCTATATATCTATCATTGTAAATATATCAATAGTTTTCTATAACACAAATTGATCTAATAGATCTAGGAAGGTATTCTTAGTAGATCTATAGTGGATTTTGTAAGGGATGATTCTTCCTATTGTAATCACCAATATTCTATTTTAAAGTTCCACTTAAATTAGGATATTTATATTGATAACATAATAATAATTTTTGAGATCGAGGGATTTGTAGTTATAGCATTATATATAGGTGGATCTCTATGTCTTAAGTAGTATGAAAGAGAATTATTACATTATTCAGTTGATATTATACTATAGTAATACAAATTTATATTCATATTCATGTAATCTATTTTTATTAATTTATGAACATATCTCTATTTTTCTAGTATCGAGTTTTCCTTTCATTCCTATTCCCAAGGCGAGCAAGGTCCCACTCTTCTTAAGAATAAAGAACATGTTTTTGTATAGTATTTTTTTTTGTGTTTTAGTTTCAGTAATTCTAATTATATTTCAATTTTATAATCTACAATAAATTATTTTTAAAATTTCTAAGATTAAATTTAGTATTGTAAATTAGTGTGTTTATCTTTTCAACAGTGTTTACTTTCAACAAAGTGTTTACGTACAATAAGTGTGTTTACTTTCATAGAGTGTTTTAACTATGCAAGTGTGTTTCTTTATTTCATGATCAAATACTTTATATAATATAATATATTGGACATTTATAAGATCAACAACCCCTCCAACCATCTTAGTAAGACCTACAACCATAAACTTTATTGCAGATAGATTTGGACACTGCCCCTGATTTGAATGAAATCAATAGAAAATTAGGTTCAATAAAGGGATAAATGACACCCATCAACTCCACTACCATTTTGAATTGTAATTTTATATTCTTGGGTATGGTTTAGATGGTATAAATCCCTAACTACTAGGTTATTACAACCATTATAGTCTATACCTCCATGTACACAATAACCTTTACCTATGTAAGCACTAGCTAAATCATAGGCACCAACATAGATATAAGCACCTCATCATAGGATGATAATGGTAAGATAAATGCACCAATAAATAAAATATCATGACTTACACCAATGAAGAGGATGTGAAATACCAAATCCTAGTTGGACAACAAACATGTTCCAAATATTGTTACTGAGTGTGACCTTACAAATTTAGGTATAGAGGAATATGAAGTTATATAGTTAATGCTTGCAGACATTGGTAATGATGTTTATGAGTAAGGAGTAAAAATAATTCTTCTTTTGGAAGGTATTGAACACTTTTCAAGTGCATAATTAGGTAAGGATGGACTTATGGGTTGATATTACCCAACCTCCTTAAATAACAATAGATAATATTGGGTAGTAAGTAATGCATCAACATTATCTAGATAGATCTAGATATAGGCATACTAAATATACATTCCTCTAAAATTAATTCCACCTCTAGCCTTAGTGCATAGACCAAGGACAAATTATATGCCTAGATAGTCTCCAAAATTCAAGGATTCGATGGTGTCCTTTACAAATATAGGGAAGTAGGTTGGAGTATAATAATCTCAAGGACCTAGTAGAGTATCCAATATAGAGTACAAACTACAAAGATGTCAAATAATACTCTCACTCCACCTCCATCTTCTCAGAATAAGTCTAACACACATATAGGTACTGTTGTTGAGTCATCCTCTTTTGAAGATTCATAATTAGTTATATTTATTGATTCAATAAATCCTATGGAAGAGCCTAAAAAGGCTAGCTTACCATAGCCTAGGAAATAGGTTGAGCACATAGATGTCACAACATAGGAACAAGATGTTGAGGAGAAAGAGGAAATAATAAAAGGCACAAAAGGTAGATAATAAGAAATATTAGAAGGTAGAGAATAATAATAATGAAGAGGTAAATAACAAGGCTACCAAGGAGTAATAATAATGGAAACAATAGGATGAAGATGAGGAGCACATGAAAAAAATTGATGAATCTGAGGTAGAAAAGAAAGGATCTAAAGAAGTGGAGGTCTAGAAGAAATAATAAGAGTAAGAAATAAGGAGGTAGAAATAAATATATAATCAAGGAGTAGAATACACAAAATAAAATAAATATGAATCAGAGGTAGTCATAAAGGCTCAAGAGGAGAAAAAGGCTAAACAAGTGTTAAGCACCCAAGAGGAGTAGGTTGAGGAGTAGGAAGACAAAACTAAGATTGAAAAAGTAACTAAAGCTAAGGATAAGTAAAATATCTAAAGATAACACTAAGTAAGAATCCAAATTTTGGGCCCCTAACTTTTTAGTAAAGTATTCATGCCAAGATGACATCCACTTGGGTGCAAGAAGATAATTTTGGTAAGTGATTAGCCTAAGGGTTTTTTTGGATAACTAGAATGAGGCTAACCATCTCCTTAATTTTCATGGTAGTAGTAAATATTTCAAGAGACATGGTAAGTTTAATGTAGAGTTTGTAGATTCATGAATCCAATGGTTATGATGGTGGAGTTCTAACTCAACACTCAACATGTAACTTCCACCTTGGCAAAGATTATTCTGAAGGATTATATAAGGAACTCAAGCTAGAAGATAAAAAAGGGGGGATGCATAATTGTATCAAAGATCTAGTGGAATGAATTTTAATCCTTACTCTATAAGCATTTATTTAGTGTCCATTAAATCTTAGAAATAGTATGGAAGCCACTCTAGTTCCAATTGTATGATCCCAAGCTCATCTGTGAGCCTTTGGGTTGTTAAATAGTATGATATGAATATATGATCTAATATGGAATTTGAATAGTAAAAAATGATGTTGCATTAAATGTACTATATATTTGATTTTATATATCTTATATTATTTCTAATGAGATGCATATATTTTTAATGTCACATTTTTTATTAGTTAAGTGAATTTGTGTACTTACATTTTGCTAGTTTTGATTCTTTAATGGATTCCATACAATTTTTGTTACTTCATCATCATATTGTATGGAGGATGAGTATATATTTGTGCTAGTAACATAATACCTACTTATTTTTCATCTATTTATTATGATTAATGAATTTAAACAAAGTAGTATTATGACACATTATGCACCTATATGTAACTAGGCCTAATCTAAAAAAGTCATGTGCCTATCAATCTACCTTAAATTTTTGTTAGATTGCTTAATTCCCCTTAATGAATCCTCATACCATGACATAACTAGCCTAATTTTGGCCCCAATTATTTCTTAGCTAAACTTTAGGTGAGTGCATAAAGCCTATGCATTATGTGGATTGATATCCATGTAGTTAACTATTTAACTGTTAAGTGTAAAGGGTATATCACATGCTTGTGCCTAGTTGTAATAAATTGAGATAGGATATATGTTTCACAACATTTTGGTTCCATTTCTAGGACCCATGTTGAATTTTATTTCTATGATGGTGTGATATAATGATGTACTGACTCTCTCTTGAAAAAATCAAGCACTAGCTGTAACAGGTGGAAGATAGTTTTGAGCTAAAGAATCCAACCTATAAAAGATAAAATCCAAGAAAATGGGTTTAGGATAACCTATATGATGATTTTTATGAGGTCTTTTTTTATGAGTTACTTGAGCATGTGTATAGGTGGTTGGATACATATTCAACCTATAAAAGAAGAAGTTATGGATAGTGTTGAGAGTGTAAGGAGTTCCTAAAGAGGCTTGGGGCCCTAGAAGTTAATTGCACTATATCATTGTATAAATGGTGATAAAGAACTCTAAATAGATATGTAATTGAGTTTGTTGTATTAAATTATTCATTCCCTAAGGAAGTAGAGTACCAATTTTTACATGACCCTAAAGGCACGTTCATGAAGGACTTCAGGATAGAGCTCAAGAAACTAATGGTTGATTATGGTTTTAAAACTCCAGGGATGGAAGGCTAAAATAATTTCTCATATGAGTTGTGAAAAGGGGGATAAGGGGATGTGTAATTAAGTCATAATGGAAGGGGATGAGCAAATTGACACCTAAAAGCTCAAAAGATAGGCCTATAATAAGAGACAATATTGATTGATGGAGGATATAGAACCTAAAAGTGTTAAGAGGACCTGTAGTGATTGGGAAGGTCATGGGGAAGGATTTTTTAAAGGACAATAGTGTAGAGATGAGAGATATAATGAATTAATGGACCAATATTGATACTTGATAGGTGTGTAATTTATTGAGCTCTTATAGAATTTGGTGATTTTAGATATGATTGACACACCTACTCCCTTTGAGCCTATGGTTCATGCTTAAATGTTGGATCCCCCACTTAAATATAGTACATAAGTGATTATTAAACCTACTAACACCTCAAATCTGATATGTTTTAAAGTCTTAGATTTTAAATTTGTTATTGAATAGATTATTCAAAAGAAGTAGGTGAGTGAAAATACCTCTAAACCATTAAGCACTAGCTCACCATAAGAGAAATTAAATGCAATCATACCAACTTAGTAAATGTTAGAAATGCAAGGTGGAAAATGGCCTATAAGAAGTGCTTCAATAACACAAATAACAATCACAACACTAATGGCATCAACTGTGTCATCAAGAAGAAAAGGACCAATGAATACCTCTAAGGTTTAAAACATTGGATGATCATTACCATGATAAGTTTTAGGGGGACAAGGGCCTCAAGTATCACCTTTTGCCCGAAACAAATCTACTATGAAGTGGATATGCACCTACTAGAGTATCAAATCATGGAAAATGTTGTAGACCATGTGCTAAAATGTAAACTATAATGGTGCACATGAGGGATAACCTAGTTAGAGTGCAAGGCTACTCAATTTACAATCACTTTACTTAATCATGCCTTGACCTGGTAAAGAAAATTTGATCCCAACAAGGACATGGATGACTATGTTACCCTAAAGGATGCATTATTGAAGGAATCTTACATCCCATAATTTGAACAATATAGAATCATCATGCTAAAATAAATTATCTAAGGACTCTATGAGAGTGTGCACTTATATGATGCAAGGTTTAAAACTCTCCCATCGAAGCTCATATATGATATTCACCCTTCCCAACATGCATAGTGGTTCATTACAGGTTGATTTTTCCATTCTAAAGATCACTTTTCATGAATAATTTTACAAACCCTCAAGAAGTGCTTAAATCTACACTCAAATCAGAGGTAGTCATAAGTGCAAACATTAGGATCAACCCATTTATAGAGGTGTAGATTATATTTATACCCTCTTAGCTTCAAAATCTTACCTCCATTTCTATGCATGATGCTCTAAGTAGAATATGGTATAACAAATGCAAAGTAAAATGACATAATAGAACTAAATTCCCATAGAGGAATGTGTGCACCTTTTTTTTTAAGTTTCAAATTTTATCAATAAGTGCATGATGTTCAAAAGTGTCATATGTTACAACATGCTAGCCAAATTAACACAACCATTTATTTTCATTGGTGTGAAACCTACACCCATACCACTATTGATTGCCAAGTGATTGATGAAATGCACAAAAGCATGGAAAGGGGTGCACAAATGCCTATAATAGTAGTCAAAGGAAAAAAAAACCATGGAAATGATGGCTATAACCAATAAAATATAGGATTTGGGATGGAACAAGGTGCCAAAGGGTGAAGAGGATGATACTAGGGTGGAATTTTCCTACCACACTCATGTTATAAGTGTGGCTCAACAAAGCATTATCAATGAGACTGCCCTACACATCCCATGTGTGGGTATTGTTGAGGTCCCAATAAGGTCAAAGAATGCCCTGACCTTTATAAAAATTTGACACAAGGTAGGCCTAGTGTAAACAAGGGTGCATAAATGATCATACATGAGAAAAATATGGATAAATAAATCCCAAAGTTTCAATTGATACACACAAAGATAATTAAGGTACAGGTAAATACTCATAGTGGATTCACCACTCAATCATTAGTTGTGCTAGTACTTGAGTTACACATCGAATATAGGGATAAGGGTTGAACTGAATTCATAAAAAATATTGAACCAAAGGTTTCACCATACCCAAACCTAATACAAAAAAAGGACATACTATCTTAGGATATGATAATAATCTAAAATTTACAAGGTGAGTTCTAATTGATGTGAGAACTAGAAGTACAAGATATTGCCTCTTGAAAGAAGCAAAATAGCCAAGAAGGTAAATTAAAAGAATTAAATAAGATCCTACACCTCTTGTAAAATAATAGTATGTTTCCCCTATTAAATAGCTTACTCATAGTCCAAATAAAGTTGACATCACCACACCATGCATGGAGAGGGCGTAAGAAGTCCAACATACTTAGGATGTTGAATATGACCAAGAGCTTCTAGTGGATTCCATTATTGATAGATGGTCTATTTTTAAGGTTATTATAGATATAAGTATCATGGTCAACATCTTGAAAAATATTAATTGGGATAAAATGGGTAGACCAACCTTGACACCTTCCCCTCATGGACTCTTTATGGCCAATAATACCTAGGTATAGAAAATCAAGATTATAAAAAGTGTAGTTATAGATCTCATGGGTGGTGAATTTTGAACTAACTTTGAATTAATAGAGTTATCAGAATAGGATAACTACTAACACTTCAAGGAAGACCATGGTGTTTTGAAAATAATGCAAATATGCACTTCAAAAGTCATTACATAACCTTTTAAAATTGAAAGGAGAGGGTATTTATACCTCTTTCAAATAATTAAGGACCTCATATGTTAAGAGTGTGAACATTTAGGATGAAATCAACCATATTTATAACATTATAGCATAAGGCACCGAGATTATAGAACTAAATGTTTTAGTAATCCTCTCTTGGGAAGATGGAAAATTAGCCTTAGACACCACAAATGTTGTTTGCAACTAATGGGTTGAGGAAACATATGATACCACTAGTTTATAATGTTACTTAGTATGAGTAAAGACATCAAATATAGCAAAGATAGGCTGGATACAAATTGATCACACTCCTAAGAGATAGGTCCCTTACACCAAGAAAAGAGGAAAAAGAGTGTTTCACCATAGTAAGTGAAAACTTACTATGTTCCCAATATATTAAAGAAGTAGTCCTATGGAGGACTATGTCTATGACAATGAGTCATGCCTCCCAAAAGAGGTGGATAGAATGGGCACACTAGTGCACACATTGAAAATCACTACCACTATTTGGTGGGTAGTGTAGAAGCCTAGCTTGCCAACTTGGCAGGATGTAAAGAAAACTCTTTGCACTGGGTTTGGAAAAAAAATGAGGACCTAGATATTTAAACCTACTTTGGAGACTCTAATCCCATCTCACATGTACATATTTGAGAAGAAACATTAAATATTTATAGCAAAAATGCACCAAGAAATATATGGTTGTGTTAGTTCCCAAAATTGCATTAAAGAAATTAAGCCCTTGTCAAGTGTAAATGCCTAAGTCCATCCTAAGTTGATTATAGATGACTAAGTCATTATCCCAATTTCTATCTTCAAATGTTCACTTAAAGTTAAATTTTCATGTTAAATTGGATGTGTTAAATTGGTCCTTACTTGGCATATGTGTAAAGCCATTAGAATTTTTTGTAATTTTTACATGAACACTTTTCTTAATGGAAATAGGTCTTCATGATTTTTTTCTCAAACAAAAAATCCTAAGACTTATTTCTATTAGGTAAAGTGTTCACACAAATTCATAAGAAATTCCTTTATTTTAGACAAAGTGTAAGGCTCAATTGCATCAGAGAAATTATTTTAGATAAAATGTTTGAAACAATTATCCTGAAAAAATTATTTGGTAAAAAAATCTAAAGGATCATTTCTATTAGGAAAATTTCCTATGATAAAATACTCAAATTAATTTTTTCAGACATTTTGTCCATGGCAAAAAACATGAATGTGATTAATACTTCAAAAAGATTGTTATAGGGGAATTGATGTGGAACAAAAGTCCTAACACAAAAGGGACAAAGACAAGATTGGTGTGGAAAAAAAGTAATAAAAGACAAAAGGCCCAATGAATAAAATCCCCAAAGAAATTCACCTAATTTCATAAGTGTCGAGCATCTTTCTATCAATTGATGGTACATGTTTGATCTGTACAAGTCCTGATTGGTAGTGTGAGCTAGAATGAGGACATCTTCAGTAGAGCTCAAAGCAAATCAAAAAATAGAGTGGTCAATGTGCTTATGATTTTTTAAAGTTTGCTTTAAAATCATCTCATGTTTAAAGGATCACACTACATAAATATTTTGGATTCCATGAACATCTCCTACAAGTTTGGTTCCTTCATGTTTTTTCTAACTCAAGATGCAAGCTTTCAAAAAAGTTGAACAAGTAGTATGATGGACACATGAGCATCATTGACGGTCATACATATGTCAAAATTAAGCTCAACCATTATTAATTAGGGATTAAATTTTATGATTGCATGGACGTCATTGATGGTCACATGAATGTCAAGTGATGGGTGTGAGAACGTTAAATTTAAGCCATAGTAACTATATATTGGGGCTTAATTTTATGATCACACACCTGTCAAAAACATTCATGTAGATGTTAAAATATGGGTGTGAAAACATAAAATTTAAGCCATGATAAATATATATTAGGTATTAAATTTTTTGGTCATATGCCCATCAAAGATTTTCACGAAGACGTCGAATGATGGGTACATGAATGTCAAATTTAATCCATAATAGATAACTAGTGGCATTTGATATGTGGAAAATGGGATTGATGGTCTATGTTTGATCATGAAAATCGAGATCAATGGCATGAGTAAGAGCTAAATTATTATATATTTAGGCTAAATAATAATCTACCACATGACAAAAGGATGTTAGACTATGCCAAGATTGACAATATAGAGTGTAGAAAGCCCAAAGATTTTCTAGGTGGCATGATCTTAGGGCTCATAGTAAAATCTAATATTAAGGGGATGATGATAAACTATGGAGATGCCATGTGGCATGCTTAAATTAATCATGCATACAAGGATTTGGCATTTATACATAGGAAGGTGGGCATTTAAATGAAGTTCAAGGTAGATGTGGTAGCTTGTGAACCCTCTAAGGATGGTCAAGTGTCCTTTGACCACTCTGAAAAGCTTGATTTTGTGATGGTAGTTTGGACACGTATACATTGAAATGCTCTATAGATAAACAAAAATTTCAACTACATATGGAGACAAGTAATGTTTAGGTCAATTTGAATAAAAATATTTATGAAAAAAGTGACATGGTGATGCCACATAGACATGCATGTCATATTCAATGACCCTATATAAGGTAGTTAGTGGGGATTTCACCACTAACATTAGATTGATAATTTGTAAATTACACATTTGCAAGAGGGTCTCATATTTACCCAAATAGGTCAAAGTTTTAAAATAATGAATTTAAACATTAAAAAATGAAAGGTGAAAAACAAAAAATATAAAAAGGCAAGTTGGAACTAAAAGGGAAAAAGTTGAAAATGACCTAAGTCTCTTGCATTTTTTCATTTTTGTGCTTGTCGAAATTTCTCCATAAGAGAGAAGTTGTAGGCTTATAAATCCAAGATGGGCCACTCCAAAGTAGATGATTTGAATAGCCATAGATCTAGATTATTCCTAGGACATCATTGTAAGAGCAGGTTATTCCATGGCATGTAAAAAGGAAGGGTGGGTATCTAGGAGGTTCCAGTTGTACAAGAAAGTTGTCTAGGTCACCTTTAGGTAGTTTCACATAAATAAAAATGGTTTATTTTCCCTCCACCATGAATATTCTCCTTCCATATCATTTGAAAGCATATCCAGCTAAGAGATCAAAGAGTTTGTTGCATATCTTCATCATTTTTTGTAGAGGCAGTTAGGGGAATGATTTTTCATGCAAATGCATGAAGATTTTAGGGTAGGAAGGGAATATTTTATATATATAAGCATCTTGGTAGACTTGAAAGTTTGTTTTGAAATCTTAAAAATTGTGACCCACATTCCTAGATTTGAAATGGGTAAAAAATGTATAAATAGAGGGCTTCTCCTCTATTCACAAGGTTGGTTGGCCATTGTGTTGGTTGTTATTGGTCCTTGCTTCTCTTCAAGTCTAGGTTCTACAAATTTTTGGGATCATGGATGTGTGTGTATTTTCCTCTTTTACTAAGGTGGTTATAGCTTTACAACCATTAGCAGGCTCTAAGAGAATCTCTATATGTCTCCCCTATCCAACATGGAACAAATCCACCATGCTTGTCCACATGGTAACATTTTGAAACATTGATGTATGTAAGGTTTATTTTCAAGTTAATGAAAATGCTTATGGTTCATTGCTATTTCCTATTGATGAAATGTAGTAATATTTTTTACAAGTTTTATTGAATGGATATTTGGGTTTATATTCATTGCTAGTTATCATTTTGAGCATGGATCTAGATTATAAATCCATTTCTATAGTTTAACTTGGAAGTATGTTGCTGAATAATTTGTTAAGTCACCCTAAGTTTATGGAGTTGATAGGGAAAAGTGTCTAAAAGCTTAGTTTTAGTGTATGCTATAATATTTTTAGAGATCATTTGGTATCTGATTCATCTTGTATTTATGTTTTCCCTACATCTTTGCTAAGGATAATGCCATGACTATTGTAATATCCCTTGATGATTAAAAAATATCCATCACACCACCATGCCCTTCCACTCTATTATTGTCAAACTGTCCTACCCTATAAATGATATAATCCTTATTACATATCATAAGTTTTATTTCCATACAAATGTATAAGATCTTACTTATATAACATGTATTTTCATCTTGTGTTGTGAAACTTAGTATTATAGTCTTCCCTTCAACCCCTTGTTATTGAAAAAATATTTTGAATAAAGGTTGTAATCACTTTGATATCTATATTTTGTATATTGTATCTAGCCTAGATCATTTTATCATTCCATGTGATAACCCTTCACAAGTAGAATGAGAAAGTTTGGTAATGTTTTGGTTATATTTTTGTCCTTTCTGCTAATAATCCCATAGAGGTTGAATTATAGAATCAATCCATGTGAGAAAGTAACCCCATAAGTCCTCTCACCTTGGTTTAGGTAGAGCCATAAGTAGCAGGGAGCTGACCATACCCATTGTAGGTGCCTCTCAGTCATTTTATTCATTTGGTCCATTCTAGATGATAAATCCTCCCCTGATTATAATGAAATATCATTGAGTTTCTCATATTTTCTTTACATTTTCTCCAAGTTTGAAAATTCAAACAAAATAGGTATACAAATGGGAACCAACACTTTACTGGTGTTATTTTTGGGGATTGAATTGAAGTCTTGGTTACTTGTGTTATTGGGGACTCTTGTAGAGAGTTCGAGCTATAATTATTTCATGGTATGAAGTTTTATATTGTTACTACACTACTTTGGCTATCTTGGTCATCAAAACCATAACACTCCACTAGGGATGTGTAAAGAGTTTCTTAAGGGTTGATAATTGACTTCTACTATGTTCATTACAAAAGACTACTAGATTTCAAGTTAGAAGGTGTTTTTTCCCTTTTGAACATTATTTAAAATATTTTAGTGTCTTTGCTTTTACTCTCATCATTAACTTCAGAAAAGTATGTTGTAAGCATGTATCATGATTAGTTTATTAAGTATTATATTCTATAATTATTATTCTAGTGGTTATTCTAATTTTTATCACCTAGTTTCAAGGGAGACCAATGCCTATTTTGAATATTTTATTAAGTTTTAGATTTGAGTATTTTTGTTTACAAAGCTAAAATGATTGAGATCACCTTTCAGAGGTGACCCCTCTAAGAAACTTGTCTCGCCCTTAAGTATTTCTCAAAGAATATGGAGACAAGTTTAGAAGCCTATTGAAGGGAAAAATTAAACTATTAAGGACCATCAAGATTCTCATAATCTTGATTTTTTTATTAATCCTTCTATTATTTAAGATTATCATAGATATTCTATTGATTTTGAAACATATAGTCTTGTTTATTATCCATCTCTTTCCCAACTAGTTAAATCCCCTCCCAAGTCTAACCCACCAAGTCCACATCATTTACCCCCTCATATCCCTTTTCTAGTTGTTCATAAACACACTATTAAACTAGTCATGAGGTGTAGGGATCCAAATGAGAATGAACATCCTACATTCCCTGTACCTATATTTAGGCCTATAAACTTTGATGACATGGAAGGTTATCCTAAAGAAGTCCTAAATGTAGTTATGAAATGCCTCCCAAAGTTTAAAGGGAATAATGTAGTGAGTAGTGATCAACACCTGAGGGATTTTCAAAATATCATTGAAGATTATGAGGTTGAGTATGAACATGTGTGTATCAAGTTGTTTATGCACACACTGGAGGAATATTCTCATGAGTGGTTCAACTCTCTTCCCCCTAAATGCATGGATTCATGGGAAGAGATGAGGAATGTCTTCAAAATTCAATATTTTCAAAGAGTTGATCCTAGGTTTCTTTTAGATGAGTTTAAAAATATCAAAAATAATCCTAATGAATGTGTTTAGGACTTCAATACCCATTTCAACAAGGCTATGATGCATCTACCTAAAAACATCAAGCCTAGTGATATAACATGCTTGATAAAGTACTGAGATGCCTTTAACAAGAATATTGTATATTACTTGTGAGATAAGGTTCTTATGAACTAGTTGTTGGCATATAATATGGCCATCTAGATAAATAATAACATCAAGCCTATGGGAAATCCCATAAACAAGAAGGATGATGTAAAATTGGTCAATAGAGAAAATGCATAGTCCATAAAGACAACCAATTTTTAGGAGACTATCAAAACTTTGGCTTGCACTATCAAAGAGATGTCCTACAAGCTTTCTAGGGTTGAGAAAGGGATCCCTTATGTATCTAAAAATAAATAAAGGGTTCCAAATCCAAATAAATAATAAGGAAGGCCCACTTTCCATAATTGAGATAATGATAAAGGGAAGAGGCCTAAAATGAAGAAAGAATAGATAGAAACCATAACAAAGGGACTGGAAAAGAGGTGCCTAATTCTTTAAATGCCAAGATAAATGTTGTGAATTCTAATTTAGACATTGATTGGTGTGACCATTGCTTCCTTCCACACACTCTATGTGATAATGTTGAATAAAGTGATGAAGATTCAAATAAACCTAAGTATGCATCGTCCAAATATGAGATTTATTATGTTTGATTGTAAAAATCCCCAAAGCAAAATGTTTGCTCCAAGGAAATGCTAAATGTTACTATGGTTGATCAGTTTTGGAGTACGGTCAAAATAGAGAGTTTCCTAACTTTTGAATTTTATTATGATTATAATATGGCACAAGCATATAAATTACCCATTCATGATTTTTATTTCTGATGCTATATGATGATTAAGAAATATCATGGGCGAACTTCATTAGTTGAGGATAAGAAACTATTAATTAATGTAACAACTACCCAAAATAAGGAATATTACTTGAGAAGTAGGCAACTAGGTGTTGATGCTCAAGACATTTCCCATACAAATACAAAGGTAGAGAATGTAATCAATGAAACAAATAAAGCTATAATAATCTTATAAGCTTCCAAGATAACACTCATGTCCTAATTTTCTAAGCCTAGAGGTGCTCTAACCAGGAATAGGGTACCCATATTGTCTAGTATCCTTAAATATTTTAATGAGTTTAAATAAACTCCACCTTTGGAGGCTACTTGTAAGGATTCAAATCCACCCCAACCTACTCTACTTTAGAGCTTGAGTGACTATATTCTAGATGAAGGTGTTGTCACCCTTCTACCAAATACACCTCTTCCTCAATATATCATATGTGGTATGACCCAAGTATCTAGTTAAATAAAAATCACCATACCACTTATTGAATTATTATGAATACCTGAACATAGGAAGAGAGTATTTGAGTACTTGGAATTTTGTGATAAGTCAATGTTGGGCTTCTATATTTACACCCTAGTTGAGGAGGGGATTGTTCATATATTCCTAATCAAATCTAGTCTAACATGGGACTGATTCTAGGCTATATGTATCCTAATAGTAGACCAAACCTTTTAACAAGGCTAGCTTCCTTATGGATCTATCACCTAAACTAACACTTGCTTGTAAAAGGAAGAGAGATTTGACAAAACTTATAAAAGCTGTAAAAAGTGGTGATGCACCAGTGATTTGATCACTCCAACTCACATAAAACACATGATGAGACACTTTTTTAAGACCAAAAAACATCAATCTCACATAAATATTTTAGAATAAGACATTAATTAGTTACCAAATTATTAATAAGGGGAAGATATCCACTTTCAAAATAGACAATAAACTATAGATTGTATTTGTAATTACCTTTGAGAACTTTTAAGCACTTCCTAAAGGTGAAAAAACTCAAACATAAGAAAGGAACATACATTAACTTACCAATAGTTCATGAATTTATAGAACACACTTCAATATCACTTAGAAAAGAATGGAATTCAGTCTATTACATCGAAGAGGTGTCACAGTACAAATTTTGGTAGAGTCTACTCATACCAAAAATCAGGATAAAGGGATTCATTTTAAGGCTTAGAAGCCTATACTTATGAGTGAGAGAGAGAGAGAGAGAGAGAGAGAGAGAGAGAGAGAGAGAGAGAGAGAGAGAGAGAGAGAGAGAGAGAGATATGCTTTAGAAAATACCCAACTAATTTTGATGGATTAGCACTCTTGAGGATGTTGACTTAGGATCTTATCAACAATGAAATTTTTTTGAAAATTAATTAAATGTTTGTTTCCCTTATCCTATTGACGGTCTTGTATTGGAACCATATCATTTATATCTTGATTTTCTAAAAAGGATCATGTCTTGGAGATGATTGAAAATTTCCATATATATATTACATATCCATATTTACTTACATTATCAAAAAATTATCCATGATGATGGTGAGACACAGGTCCACTATAGGTGAAAACCAATCTTAAACCATTGGTTTTCATAAAGTCACAATATCTATGAAAGTCTACAAATTGCTCAAATTTTCTTCATAATCATGGGTCTATCATCACCCTATATATTAGACCCAAAATATATATTTTATCTATATAGATATTTTAATGGTGATGCTTATTATTTAAAATGTGACGCTAGTTCAACCCTGGTTCACCTCTGAGCTTGGATCCTTGACATTTAATTTTCTTGGGTCTAAATAAACTCTTCAACTTTCATCAAAACTACTTTGAGCTTGATTTTGATTATTTACTATGTATTTCCAACTTAGACCATCTATATTATACCTAATTTTATTTATGTTTATTATTTCCATAGATACACTGCCTTATTGACTTTGCCTCACTCCGTTGATATGTTTGTGCATGAATGCCTGTGAGACATTGATCTTCTAACAAATAAATGCACTTGTGCCACTTATCATGCTTGTATTTTCTCTCAAGATCCTCTGACCTCTTTGATCTATACTTTTCATTAGATCTAAATGCTTGATCAAATAACAACCATTGATCTACTGAGACCCATTTTTTGAAAGCTAATGGCTAGCTCATGATCTTAAAATTAACATCCTCACTCCCATCAAATGATGTTCACATGAATATCATTGATGCCCTATATATCATAAAGTTTAAGCTCATATGGATTTTTGTAGTGGCTTTAATTTGAATCTCACATGAACATCTTATTATTTTTTACCAACTTAGCATATTTATATCTTGAAGTGTGAGGATAATAGAGGGGTCAAATTTACTAGAGATGTTCTTGAGACTAAAAGGGATGAACCCATTTGATCTATTGGTCCTAAGAGCCCTCTAAGTGAAGATATAAACTACTCAAGTTGACTAGTCCATTTGATCCTTTGTGACATCTTAGTGACAGTCAAGTTCATTTGGCTAAGTATGGGAAACTTAGTAAAATCTAACTGAGGAGACAACTTTGATCATGCATAACTTCTACCAGACTTTGGTGGATGATCTAAACCTTAATGTGTAGTAATTAGGGACCAAGATGAATAAACCCATGTGACCACTTTCCTTTACAACTATTGCACATGTGAGATATGGCCTTATCAAGATGATTGCTTGGCTATGTTTAAACTTCTTTGAAAATGGCTATGGAAAAAATAGCATAATTTGGCTGAGAGGCCAACTTTGGATCTTCATAAATTTTGATGCATTTTGGCAGAGGACCTAAAACTTGGAAAATAACAACTTGGCATAAATGTTAATAAACCTATATGACCAATTTTACTTGAGTCATATACACACACAAGATATATCAATAACAAAAGGCTTACTAAGAAATTTTTCCATTAGACTCAAATTCCAAGATGAACTCAATGAAGAATTAGATGAAATCCATGTACTTCCATATCTATTCCAAGTACTTTGACACCTCATGGGGATTTGTAATTCTAGACTTATCCTTAAAAGATGAAAAATTACACTTTAATTAAACTTAAAGTGTTTCAAATGTTTTTCAATCTACATGATCTCTCTAGTCCACTCATTCTATCTAGAAATTTTGATTACATTAAAACATTCTAACCTCAAGATCCTGCTCCTTCCACTGAACTCTTATACTAGGCACATTTTTGGTATGTAGACTAAATTTGGTGAACAATCAGTTGTGAATGAAATTTAGGTACCCCAAACACCCCTAGAAAGTGGTGAATAATTAGAAGAGGTTATTGAACCTACCTAGAAGATCTATTTGGGAACTACATTGGTAGAAAGTCAGATGAATGTGGATCTTTTTTACATAACCCTATTGATCTATGGTTTAATTGTTCATAATTGTTTTTTGACTCTGGAGATTGTTAAAATATGATGCCCTTGAGTGTCCTAAATTAAATTAGAGTTAAGATTATGTCATCCTTCAAAAAAATTTATGCCATTTACTTATGAGAGGTTATATTTATTAGACAAGTAAAGGGGTTCATAGTGTGGTTGGTAGTGCATCAAATAAAGTATTTTAATATGTATTTGGTAGTTTTGGATTTATTACCTAAGTGGGGGATGTTATTGTCATGTAACTATCTTGCTAGCATGGGTGGAAGTATACATAGGACCTATCTTATGCCACCATTCCACTAGAGTGTAAGATGGTCAAGATTTATAGAGAGTCAATGATGCTACATGTAATTGAAGATCTAAAATGTTCTATGAATGAATTATTATACATAGATGTTTAATTGGGTAACTTTTTTGGGAATTTTGATACTATTGAATAGGCTATTGTTTTTGATGTTGAACCTAACAAAGAAAGTGCAGTTTGGAAGATGTGTTTTGATGGGGCTTTCCCCAATCTTGAAAATGGATCTATGGTTGTTTTCTATGCCCCTAATGGTAAATGTTTTAATTTAGATTTTTATCTTTATTTTGAGTGCACAAATAATATTTTTGAGTATAAGGCACTCTTTTTTGGTTTAAGTATTGCCTACGAATATGGATTAAAAATTTGATTATCAAGGGTGATTTTGATTTAGTGGATGAGAACATCCACAATGCTTATGCCACCAAAAAAAAGGTTTAAATAATATCATAATGTTGTTTGGGATTTGTTTGATTTTTTGATGCTTTCAACATTTGTTATCATGATAGAAGTTTCAATGATGAAGCTAACAAACCTGTAGGGTTAGGTACTTAGTTTGATATTACAAATATGATACCTCATTGTCAGTAGCAAGTGGAGGTGATTTTTCATCCTTTAATCCAAAAATATGGTCATCATTGGTAGGTGTTTGATGATGATGAAGAGATTAAGAGTTTTCTAAATTGTTAGGGTAAGTTCCATGATCAAGTCATAGACTTGGAGTCTATGGTTCAAGTTTATGATGGGAAGGAAACCTTGTTTGGGAAGGATGTCATTAAGTTGAAGACAAACATGCTCCTAAGAGGATTAGTAAGTTTAGAAACATATTTTTATGTATTTGATAAAATTAAATAAATATATTCATTTATCTCAAAAGATGTGACTAAGTTTGATTTGGGTTCTCATGAGAACCCAAGAAAGGTTTGGCTAGGTACTCACTTGAATGAAGCTAAGAAAAAAGCTTACATGTAATTACTAAGGAGGTACCAAGATTCATGGATTTGATAAAATTAAATAAATATATTCATTTATCTCAAAAGATGTGACTAAGTTTGATTTGGGTTCTCATGAGAACCCAAGAAAGGTTTGGCTAGGTACTCACTTGAATGAAGCTAAGAAAAAAGCTTACATGTAATTACTAAGGAGGTACCAAGATTTATTAAGATGGTATTATTCTAAGATAAAAGAATATAGGGAAGATTTTTTTCCAGCATGTCATCCTATTATACCCTAACAACAAGCCTTTCAAGCTAAAACAAAGACCTATTAACCCCATCTTGGCCACAAAGATGAGGGATGTATTAAAGAAGCTGAGGGATGGTAGAATCATTTAATACATTTGGTACTCATCATGGGTTATGAATTTAGTCCCTATGAGGAAGAATAATGGCAATATTTGCTTATGTATGGTTTTCAAGAATTTTAAAAAATATAATTTAAAAGATAATTATCCCTTACCTAATATGGACAACCTATTGCAGAGTGTTATAGAATTAGAGATGTTGTCTACTTTAGATGGTTTCTCTAGATATAACTATGTTGTGGTGAAAGAATTTGAGAGACCCAAGACTATGTTCACAACACCTTCAGGCATGAATCTATATATGAGGATTAATTTTGGGTTGATGAATGATGGTACAAATTTCCAATGAGCTATGGATGTCAATTTTGTATGGATAATTAACCAATTCATTTCTATGTATTAGGATGACATTACTATGTACTCCAAGACTAGAGAAGAATATTTGGAACATATACAAAAAATGTTGATCATATGCATGTAGTTTTTCATTTCACTTAATCTCAATAAGTACCACTTTACAGTACAAAAAGACAAGTTTTTGGGACATATAGTGTCCAAGGATGGTGTCATAATTGACCATGAGAGGGTAGAATCCATTGACAAAGTTCCTATCTAATAGTCCAAGAAAGGAATTTAGTCTTTCTTTGGATAAATTAACTTTGTAAGGAGGATTGTGTCTAATTTTACAGTGATTAATTTTCCTATTGCTACCATGTTGAAGGAGGACAAAATCATCAAGTGGGAGGAAAAGGTCATTTAAGCATTCACTGATATCAAGGGAGCTTTAAAGTATTCTCTTATATTTGCCAACCTTGATTACACCAATCCATTTTATATATTTTATTTTACATCATACAATACTATTCTTGTTGTTTTATTAAAAAATAATGAAGATGGACATGAGCATCCCATAACTTTATTTATAAAATCTATGCAATGTCCTAAACTAAATTATACTATTATGGAAAAATAAGTTTTCACTCTCTTAATAGATGTCAAGACATTTAGGCCTTATATTAAGAGTTCAAATATTATTTTTTATGTCCCACATACCATGGTGAAGGACATCTTAACTTAGAATGAAGTATCCAACAAGAGATGCAGGTGGGTTAACAAGTTTCAAGATTATGAAATGGATATTTAGACCACCAAGTTAGTAAGAGGGATGCGTCTATCCAAGCTTATGATTTAGACCATTTTTCAAGCTATTGAGGTAAACATCATTGTTTTTAATGTTAATGATTCATTGAATCAATTTTACATACCTTTATGGTATAAAGATATTGTTTACTAGAAAATTTTGAATTGTCCCCCTAAATTGGATCAAAATCAAATAATAAATCTCAAACTTGTCTCCCAAAAATACCTCTTGAATGAGAATGGACTAGCATGGAAGATTCTAGATGGGGTTCTACTAAGATGTGTGCTACAAGAACATACTAATGACCCAATAAAAGACTTATACAGTGTATTATGTGGTGTATAATTTTCATGTAAAGTTACATCTCATAAAATTTTGAGATCTATTTATTGGTGGCCATCATTATTTAGGGATGTTGCTCAGACTATCAGAAAGTGTGAGAAATGTCAATGCTTTGTTAAGAGGATGAAAGCCTTAGGTTCTCTTTCCTTATATCCTATGATTATTGAAGGCCCATTTAGGTAATGGAGAATGGATTTAATTAGATAAATTATTAATTCATTAAGAACTAGACATAGATGGATACTATTTGTAATTGACTACATCACAAAATGGGTTGAGGTGATCCACACAAGGAAGGCAATGCACCAGGTAGTTATAGATTTTTTGGTAAATCAAATTATTTATAGATTTAGTATGCATCTCAAATAATTGGTAAAAATTCCATTTGCTTCAAATCCAGACCTTTGGTGGAATTATGTAAAGAGTACAAGATTGAATCGACTTATGATTCCAATTACAACCCTTAGGGGAATGGGAAAGCAGAATCTAGTAATAAGAACTTGTTCAAAATCATTAGACAAACTTTGGAAGAAAATAAAAAGTGGGGTGAACAAATGAAGTTTGCCTTGTGGGATGATTGAATTATGCCTAAGAGAGCTACAAGAAAAAGCCATTTTGAGCTTATCTATAGATCTCAAGTAGTTTTGTCTATGAATTTGTAGTTACCAACCTATCAAATCATGCAACAACTAGAAGATGATGAGTAAGTCAACCAATATGAGAGTAGGATGAACTAGATTATTGAGCTTGATGAAATTTAAAGACAAGCTCATGAAAAACACCTTAAGTTCAAAAAAAAGCTAAAGAATATATTTGATAGGAAGGTCACTCCAAGAACCCTCAAAGTAGGTCATCTAGTTCTACTTTGGGATAGAAGGCATGAGGATAAAAGAAAACATGGAAAATTTTATGCCTTTTGGATGGGTCCCTATTACATTAATTGTTATATTAGGGAACACACTTTCTTGTTGAGAGACCTAGATGATGAAATACTAGAGCTACTAGTCAATGGCAAACATCTGAAGCACTTCCTAGATTGAGTCCATTTGTAACTATGTACATAATTATATAGTGTTTTGTCCTTTGTTGTTTCATATCTTTGTTTCCCCTCTACTTTGGGCCTTGTTTTTATAGTTTCCCTTTGTGTTTTGTTGTATGTTCATTTTTAGATCTTCTTGATCTATTTTGTTGAGTTGCCTTGTTTTGTTGAGCCTTCATGACTATTTTTAGTAAAATTTTAAGTCTTGACTCTATGACCCAATGGATTGGCACCCAATATTATGTTTTGGGGTTATTTTCACACTATTAGGGGTTATTAATCCTTAGGTGAAAGCTATTGTTAGTGCCCAAAATTACATTAAAGTAACTGATCCATTATCAAGTGTAAATTCCTAAGTCTAGCCCAGGTTGAGTATAGATGGCTAAGTCTTTATCCCAATTTATGTCTTTAAATGTTCACTCAAATTTCAAGTTTCATGTTAAGTCAACTAAGTTTTAAATTTGTCTTTACTTGGCATATGTGTAAATCCCTTAGAATTTTTCAAACTTTTTACATGAACACTTTTCTCAGTGGAAATATGTCTTTGTACTTTTTATTTTGAACAAAAAGTTTGAAGACTTTTTTTTGTATAGCAAAGTGTTCACACAAAGTCCAAATAAATTCCACTATTTTAGGCAAAGTGTAAGTATTATTTATATTAGATAAATTATTTTAAACAAAATGTCTAAAATAATTATCTTGATAAAATGATTTGGCAAAAAAGTATGAAGGATCATTTCTATTAGGAAAATTGCCTATGGGAAAAGGCCCAAAGGAATTCCATTAAACATTTCATTCATGGAAAAAAGCCCAAATGTGCTCAATACTTAAAAAATATTTTTGTGTGGGAATTACTACCAAAAAAAGGTCCTGACACAAAAGGATTGAAGACTAGATTACTATGGAACAATTGTCCTGAAAGAAAAAAGGCTTGAGGAACAAAAGCCCTAAAAAATTTACTCAAATTTCATAAGTGTTGAGCATGGTTTTATCGATCAATAGTGTATGCTTGATCCATAAAATTATTAATCAATGGTATAACTTGGAACAAGGACTTATTTAGTAGAGCTCAAAGCAAACATAAAAATGAACTGGTTGGTATAATTATGTATTTTTTAAGTTTTCTTGAAAAGTGTCTCATGGTTATAGGCTTGCACTACATAAATATTTTGGATGCCATGAACATTTCTTGCAAGTTTGGTGCCTTCATGTTTTTTATGACTCAATATACAATCTTTCAAAACAGTTTAAAAATTAGTGTGATGGTCATGTAGGTGTCATTAATGATCACATAGATGTCAAAATTAAGCTCAACCATTATTCATTAGGGCTTAAATTTTATGTTCATATGGACGTCATCAACATTCACGTGAAAGTCATGTGACAAGTGTGTGAACATCAAATTTAAGCCATAGTAAATATATATTGGGGTTTAAATTTGACAATCATGTGCCTATCAAAGACATTCATATGGACTTCAAAAGATGCACATGCAAATGCCAAATTTAAGCCACAATAACTATATATTTGGGTTTAAATTTGATAACTGCACACCCATCAAATATGTTCATGCAAACATCAAATGGTGATTATAGAAATGTCAAATTTAATCCATAATAAATAGCTAGTGGCATTTGATCTATGGAAAATGAGATTGATGGTATGCATTTGATCATGTAAATCAATATGGATGGCATGAGTCAGAGCTAACTTGTTAAAGATTTAGGTTGAATAAAAAGCTACCACATGGTGTAAGGAAACTATCCTAGGCCAAGATTTTTTTGTATAGATCACAAACAGCCTATGAATTCTCTAGGTGGCATGATCTCAGGGCTCACAATAAAAGCTAATATTAAGGGGATGTCAAGAACATGTAGGATTTTCATATGGCATGCTCATGTTCATCATACATATAAGGATATAGAATTACCCATAGGAAGGTGGGAATTTAAATGAAGATCAAGGCATATGTGGTAGCCTATGAACCCTCTAAGGATGATCAAGTGTCCTTTAACCACTCTAGAAGGCTAGAGTTTTTTATGGTAATTTGGACAAGTCTATAATGAAATGATCTATGGATGAATAAAAAGTTCAACTGCATATAGAGACAAGTAATGTTAAGGTCAGTTTGAAAAAAATATTGATGAACAGAGTGACATGGTGATGCCACATAGGATGCACTTCATATTCAAGGACCCTATGTAAGGTAGTTAGTAGGGCTTTCACCACTAACATTATCTTGACAATTTACAAATTACAAATTTTCAAGAGGGTCTTATATTTACCCAAATAGGTCAAAGGTTAAAAATAATGAATTTTTGTATTAAAAAATGAAAGGTGTAAAATGCAAAATATAAAAAGGCAAGTTGGAGCCAAAAGGTAAAAAGTTGAAAATGACCTAAGTCTATTGCATTCTTTCATTATTTTGCTTGTCCAAGTTCCTCCATGAGAGAGAAATTACAAGATTGAAAATCTAAGGTGTGCCACTCTAAAGAATATCATTCAAATATCCATGGATCTAGAATATTTTATGGACATCATTGCAAGAGCAGGTTTTTCTATGGTGTACAAAAAGGAAGGATAGTTATCTAGGAAGTTCCATCTGTGCAAGCAAGTGGTCCAAGCATATTTAGGTAGTTCCACATAAATACAAATGATTTGTTTTCCCTCCACCATGAATATTCTCCTTTTATCTCATTTAAAATCATATCCAACCAAGAGATCAAATATTTTGTTTCATATCTTCATCATTCTTTGTAGATGTAGTTAGAGCACTAATTTTTATTATAAATGCATGAATATTTTAGGCATGGCAAGGGAATATTTTCTAGTTGGAAGCACCTTGACAGACTTGAAATTTATTTTTGAAAATTTTCAAATTGTGACCCACATTCCTAGATTTGAAATGGGTAAAAAATGTATAAGTAGTGGGTTTATCCTCTATTCATGAGGTTGGTTAGCCATTATGTTGGTTATTTTTGGTCCTTCTCTTCAAATTTAGGTTTTGAATTTTTTTGGGATCTTGGTTGTGTGTATTTTACCTCTCTTGCTAAGGTGGTTGTAGTTGTATATCCATTAGCAATCTCTAAGAGCATCTCTATATGTCTCCCATGTCCAACATGGATCAAATCCACCATGCTTATCCCATGCTAACAATTTGAAACATTGATGTATGTAATGTTTATCTTCAAGTTAATGAAAATTCTTGTGGTTCATTGTTATTTACTATTGATAAAGTGTAGTAATATGTTTTATAAGTTTTGTTGATTTGATATTTGGGTTTTTTTATTACTGGTTGTCATTTTGAGCATGGATCTAGGTTGTAAATCCATTTCTATAGTTTAACTTGGAAGTATGTTGTTGAATAACTTGTTAGGGCACCCTAGGTTTATGGAGTTGATAGGGAAAAGCATTTGAAAGCTTAATTTCAATGTATGTTCTAATCTTTTTGGAGATTATTTAGAATTTGATTCATCTTATATTTGAGTTTTCCCTGCATCTTTGCTAAGGATAATGCCATGAATGTTTTAAGATCCCTTGCTAATTGTAAAATATCCAACATACCACCATGCCCTTGCTCTCTATTATTTTCAAACTATCCTACCCTGTCCTACCCTATAAATGATATCATCTTTCTTATGTATCATAAATGTCATTTGCCTGCAAATATATAAGATCTTTCTTATATAACATGTATTTGCATCTTGTGTTGTGAATCTTAGTGTTACAGTCTTCCATTCAACCCCTTGTTGAAAAAATATTTTGAATCAAGGTTGTAATCAATTTTATATCTATCTTTAGTAGCTTGTATCTGGCCTAGAGCATTTTCTCATTCTATCTGACAACCCTTCTTGGGTTGAGTGAGCAAGTTTGGTTATGTTATGGTTAGATTTGTGTCCCTTGTGCCAATAATCACCATGGATGTTAAATTTTGGAATCACTCCATGCAAAAAAGCTACCCCACATGTCCTCTCACCTTGGTTTAGGTAGAGCCAAAAGCAATAGGGAGCTGACCATACCCTTTATATGTTCCTCTCAATCATTATCTTCAATTGGTCCATTCTAGATGCCAAACCCTCCCCTAGCTATAATGACATATCATAAAAAATTTCACTTTTGCTTGACATTTTATCCAAATGTGCAAGGCCAAACAAAAGAGGTCTACAACTAGGAACCAACAAGGTGTATGCCTTATAAAAAACATTAAATACTTGGGCATAGGCATGGTATGTAGTTAATGAGATGTACAACAAAATAGTAGACTAGGATGTCCTTAAGGAGTAGTTCGTTCACACCTTCTTTTCTTCACAAAATATTGAATTGATTGAGACATTATAGGTAGTTAGAATGTTAGTATTTGAGGACAATTCTATATTGGAAGAGCTCCTAAAGGACATGTTAGGTGAAAAATGGTTATCAATCCCCACCTTTTTTGAAGAACAAATTTTGAACAGTGACTATAATGATGAAGATAGTGACACATAGAAGGTGCACAACTAGAAGAATTTGACATGGAAAAGGAAGTTAGTGTGTCAAGTTAAGGATAACACCCTTGAAGAAGGAAACCCTACCCATATTTGGGTAGAAATAACCTAGGGTATCATACAAGTCTAATATTCACACCAAGAGAAGTATACATCCTACTAGGAACCATTAAAAACCACCAAGGTAGATATCAATTCAAAGGGGGAACCCAAAATTGCCAATTTGGGTGCTTATTTTTCTAACATAGAATTGGTACGTATTTTTAATATCCATAAGTAATTATAAGACCTATTCTCATGAAACTATAAATATATGAGAGGTGAACACCTATCTCTTGAGAAGATGAGCATCAAATTAGTTGATGACATGAGACCCATCAAGAATCAACCTTATAGGATGAACCCATATCTTTACACCAAGGTAAAAACTAAGATTAATGACATGCTATCCATATGAGTAATCTACCCCATGAAATAATATGAATAGGTTAGTCTCATGGTCATCAACATAAAAAAGGATGGGCATATTTAAATTTATGTTGAATATAGACTAATGAATATTGCCTCCATGATTGACCCCTTCCCAAATCCATTCACTGATGAAGTATTGGATGGAATTGTAGGTTGTAAGATATACACATTTACTGATGGCTTTTTAGGATACCATCAAGTCCAAATCAAAGAGAAGAACAAGCCTAAAACCACCTTTGTGATTGAATGTGGTTGTTTCACATATAACATGATGCCCTTTGGGATGAAAAATGTGTTAGAAATTTTCTCTTGGTGGTGATCACCATATTTAAAGAATTCAATCACAAGTTATTCCATGTATACTTATATGATTAGATAATGTATGGGTTGGTGAATGATCACTTTGATAATTTATGCCTAATGCTTGAAATATGTAGATACTTAAAAATTTATTTGAATCTCAATAAGTGTGTTTTTATAATACCATTTAACACATTATTTGAGCACATCATCTACAAGGATGGTCTTCTCATTGATTTAACCAATATTGTAATAATCCTTTAACTTCAAATACCATCAACAAAAAAAGAGGTCTAGACCTTTCTTGGGAATTGTGTGTACTATAAGAAGTTCATAATAAATAATGTTAGGACTATGGTACTAATAGAGGAACTCTTATGTAAAGATGACACATTATATTGGGTCATAGCACATTATTATGCTTTCAAGACCCTAACTCTAAAGTTGTCAAGTGTGTTGATACTAAAATTTCTTGATTGGGCAATTTCCTTATGCCCAAATCAGTTCATCAGGCACCACAATTGATGCCATTCTGACAAAACTAGGCAAAAGGAAAATGGATCATCTTATTACATTCACAATCAAGAAAATAACCAAGGTATAAAAAAATTACACCACAACTGAGTATGGGACACTTGCCATGCTCTATGCCCTACACAAGGTAACAAAGTGTTTATTTGTAACCCCATTTATTTTCTTTACTAATCATGAGACACTCAAGTATCTAGTGAATAATCCCATTTTACATGGGTGAATTTGCCAATGGATTATTTTGTTTCAATAATTCTAATTGTATATTATAGTGAAGTGTAGAAAACATAACTCAAGCCCAAACCATTTACCTTACATCAGCTTTGGCGATGCAATAATGCTAATTAAAGATGATATTTTCATGCATAAATTTATAGAATCTGATGCATTGTAAAAGACTTAAAATAAATCATCACATTTTTGACCTCCAGATCTACAACTTAGGCCATGACGACAAAATAGAAGAAGCATCTCATAGTTCACGCAACCCCTTTTCAACTCATTGGTAGGTAACTATAAAAGTTGACCTATAATGAAATTTTGCATCGATGTGTCCTAGAGAATGAATGGGACTCTATAATACAATATTTACATGAGTGGATTACTATAATCCATTATGTTGGAGATACCATAATGCAAAAAGTGCTAAAATTAGGCTTTTGGTGGATAACTATGTTTCATGGTGTAAAACCATCTGCCAAAACATGTGACATCTTCTAGTGCATGAGAAAACCAAACCAATAGGATGAGGTTACCCAAGTCCCCATCCTTACCTAAATTCCCTTTGAAAAATGTGCCATTTATTTTATTGGGCCTATTACTCCTACTACAAGGTGAATAGGTGTAAGGTACATTCTAGCTACCATAGATTACTTCACTAAGTGGGATGAAACAACACCAACCAAAGATTGGATAGAAACCATAAAATCAATATTCATCTAAGAAAATATTATAAGTAGGTATGGATTCTTTCTTATTTTGACTAGTGACTATGTCATGAATTTCATCAATGAAATAGTTTAGATCTTGTTATCTGAATAAATGGTGGCATACCATAAAACTATACCCTACCACCCTTAGTAAAATAACACCATATAAGAATTCAATAAAATATTTGGGACATGACTCAAAAAAATATGTGACATTGGTCACAAGGATTGGGATGACCATGTGTTATTAGTATTATAGGCCTATCGCATAATATATAATATCCTAAACAAGGCCACACCATTCCAATTGGTGTTTGGTGTAGATTCCATTTTCCCATGTGTATTGGTCACTTAGATGACTAAGAGTCCTTAAATACATGCCTAGAATATTTGGAGAGGTTAGAAGAGACATTTACCGAAGCACGATAGAGCCAGTAGATATAGAAGGCCCATTAAAATCTGTCATGATAATCACATCAAGAATAAGGTGTTTATATAAGGTGCACTAGTCTTATTATATGATTATAAGTTCTTCAAGAACCAAAAAAAGCTACAAATTAGGTGGATGGTACCTTATGTCATCCACAACATCTTAAAAACTAGTGCATGAAAATTGCACATGTTGATGGGTGAAATGCTCCCTAGGAATTTCAAAAGCAATAGATTGAACTATACCATCATTAGGATGGTGCTTGCACCATCTAACACTAAATTTATGGTCAAAAGGTGGTTACTATGTATTATGAATATAATAAAATTGGCATAAGCCAAATATTTTATTATGTTTTATTTCTTTTGTGATGTTCAAATAAGTGTGGTAGTTTTAGGCCTAGAGTAGAACCTTTCTGGTACTTATCCCTACATAAATCTAATCAAGTGAGTTGAGCCCTATAATTTATAAACACCTTAGGCTAAACACCTAAGTTTCTAGGCATCTATGAATTCTACCAAGCCAGGTAAACTATAAGTATGAATTGACAAAAGAAGGTACATAAGTTGTTTGTACATAATATACCAAGAGGAGACAATGATGCTTTGGAGGACCAACACATAGATTTGTATGGAGTAGGGGAGGCAAAATTAAAAGTGTAAAGTGTAGAGAAATCTATTGGAAATATGATTGTCATTAATGTTAAAAGGGACATTATAGATGTCATTGATGTTTGATACTAACTATGGTGATTGGAGGATATGCAAAGGATCCTATCAGAGGTCAAGGATGATTGGAATGTTTGTGTGCATGAGTGGAATTCATCTAGTTCTTCATATTGATCATCTAGACATTTTAGGTCTACAACACAAAATTTGAGAAGGAATTTTGCTAACATCACCATTGCCATATGTATATGAGTCTAGGGGAGTTGGTTATATCAGTGTGATCAGATTAGTCCCTAGTTTTTATGCACCATATTTAAAGTCATGCACTGAAGTGTGGTAAAATATATGGGTATGCAAAGTTGGCTAATCAGATAAAATTCACTAAGTTTCTATACTTATCCAAATTTGAAAAGGTTTAAGATCTATGTAATCATATTGATGAGGTCAGTGTTCACACATATGGAGGTCTAAGGAAAAAATGATCATATGGGTTTGTTCATTTTTATCCTAGTTTTTATAAACTAAATCTTAGGTCATATGATGTAGCGTAAAAAAGGATATGCTTGAGCAAATTTAGGATCCTAGGTATTTTGATAGTGTTTTCTAACACTTGGTCAAATTTTTAGGTCGTAAGATAAAACTAATTAGGTACTTTGATGATGCCATATCTTGCACATATGAAGGCTTCAAGAGAAAATGAATATATGGATGGAATCCCCTATGTAAGAAGATCTTATATACTAATTTGTAGGTCATGTGACTAAGTGAAATAAGAGTTATGTACATGTAAAGTTAGCCTTCCAAGCATAGTGAATGTTCCTCATACTTAGTCAAATCTACACAACATCCTATAGAGTTATCATGATTTTACAAAGATCATTTATCGGAATTTTCAAAGGAAATAGAAAGGAGATCTATTATGGGTTTTTAAGAGCATCTTGAATATATGGTCTGCAAGTTCAAATGAGAAGGAATGAGCTCAAAATTGAATTATCTTTGCTCCCAAATTATATAAGGTTTCTCAATTAAACCCTAAGGTTTTTAGTCATGGAATAAACAATCACATTCTATTTTAATTTTTACTAGATATAACTGGGACCTAGTAACCCATGTTATAACGTAAGCCTTTGTTGTTGTGGTAAAACCAACCCCTTTAACCTAGAAATTACTAGCTTGAGTAATGATCAAAGGACTTAATATTTCCTAAGTCTAAAAATTTATATTTGTCCCAACTTGATCAACGACTATCATTTAATCATAAGCTAAAGATCTAATGAAGTGAAGCAAATTCAAATTTTCAAAAGGACCTTTGAGTAAATGTGCTAGTGATAAGTGTCAAATTCATATAGCTTGTCAGATAGAGACCCAATGAGTTTAATAATTTCAAAGTTCATGATCAATATTTTAAAAAGATATGATGGTGAGTGGGTGATCATGCAGATTAGATCCAATAGAATGAGTGGACCCAATGGAATAAATTACTCTAGGTTTATCAACATAGTTGTAAGTTAAAGATTGAGAAAATCTAAGAAGATCAACAAAGTGAAAGTGATCCAAAGATGCAGGAAGTAGTGAGATGGGATAAAGAGATCAATATTTAATGTCTAGATAGAGATAAATATCATGAATATTTGGATATATAATGACATGTGGAAGCTCAGATCAATAATATCAATAGATGCATTTTAAAGTTGACAAAGCTAAAGTTTAGAATAATACAAGGATCCAATGAAGAGCATGAGCATGTTAGATATTGATCCAATGGATGCATTTTAAAGTTGATCTATTTTAATATAGATCATTACATCATGGCTCCAAACACAAAACTAATGATTGATATTTAAAGATATGTTTAGTTTAATGTTCAGATGCAAGAACATGCTAGTAATCTATGAATCATGACATAGACAATGAGATTGATTGATATAACCAATCAAATCTATGTAAATGTGCATGTGGATCAAAACTAGAGTCCAAAAAAAATTATACATAGTAATGAGACCAGGAATCATGGTGGTGATTCATGAATTTGAGACATGGGAAAATCATAGCTCAAGTCATACTAAACTAAGTCTAGAATAGAGTGTGAACACAATGAAGATATGAAACCCTATATCAATTGATTATATATATGTCATCTAGAATACAAGAAAATCTGCTAGAACTATTGCTATTGAGCAAAGATGAATAAAGAGATATAAGAAGAGATCAAGAGAAAAAAAGTGTGTTGAATAGAGACATATTTAGACATAGAGATAAAGGGGAAGAGAGGAAAAAAGGCACAAAGAGATTATGTTTAGAGCATGAATAGTTTTAGATTAGACCTATAATAGAGAATAGAAGGATTGAATTCATTTATGAATATATGCTATAATCTAGATTTATAGCTCCATAGAATAATTTGATAGGTTGGTGTCATTAGATAAGCCAAGTGGGTACTAAGATAGGGAGTGGGTGATTTCTTAGAGTTGTAGCTCTTAAACAAGGGGATTGGTGTCTCCTTAGAGTTAGTGCCCTTAAAAATTGTAACCAGTGAGGTTCATTATTATGAGCTTGGATTAGAATGGTAGTTTTTATCAGCTATTCTCATGATGGTTTTTACCATATTGGGTTTTTCATGATATATGTTATGTTATGTGTTTTTATGTGATTCTAATCTCTACTTATAGTTTTAACCTACATTAAAAGGTTTTGAAAAGAACTAAGTTAATAGATATACTAATTCACACCCCTCTTGGTATCTAGTTATGTTCCAATAAAATTGACTAAGAAAAAGAGGTGCATTTGAAAAGAAGTGAAACACTAAGAAGAAATGGAACTTAGGAGGATGAATCATGTACATGTGAAGCATTACACCCAAGTAACAATAAGAATGGTGAAGGTCATGATAAGTTAAACAAAGTGTAAGATAATACAATTGTTATAGTTGGTACCCACCTAATAGTTACTGAGAAGTTATCATTTGAGTCACCAATCACTTCATGAAATAAAACATTAGCAGAGTTAATGTTATAATGGTAGAAGAATGAATATCCACATCAAATGATCATTTGGCAACATTTTTTTTAGATTTTTAAGGTTCTAGTAGACTTCATGCATATAAACACCACTAGCCATCAATATGTCATATGAGATTAACATATAAAAGATCATATCGTAGAGGTAGGAGAATTACCATAATTTTCACAATTTAGAATTGAGGAAGAATCTAAAGCCATTGAGTAATAAAATTTTACCTGAGAGAAAACCAATCACCCATAACCTCCCCAAGCAAGAATCAAAGGTCAAGAAAAATATTGCATTTCACCATGAGGAGAAAAAGAGGCAAGAGGAGAGAATTTTATGGAGAAAGAGGGGAGTAAGACTTTGGAAAAAAAACCAAGCCACCATTAACTGGGTAGGAATCTCAATATCCAAATGAATAGTCACATTTTTTACAATTGTAAAGCATGTTAGGCACAATTTTGGGCTTCAACAAAATCAACCAACCATGCTTCAATTGTATAAGGTTTAAAATGGGAGAGAAAGGGATGAGAATAATTACACCAAAAGCATAAAAATATATGACGGTGTGGGTGGTAAGGGAAGTAACCTCTATAAAATTAGATGTGAAAATGGTAAAGGGGGTGAGCGTTACATAGATTGACCTAAGTAAAACTGCCAAGGTCACCTATAGAGCAATGGAATACCCACCAGAGGTCATTTTTTGGGATAATTGGGTATCTATCATGCATGGTTACAATATTAAATATGATAACTATAAGACAAGTACCAACATGCAAGATTTGAATAAGGGCTAGATGATAGATATGGAAAAGAAGACCAAGGTAGGCAACACTCTCTTCAATGTCTCCATCATTGAAAAATTAAAAACCATAGGTGATACATAGATATTTGAACTACCTAAATTCAATAAGCTAGAAGACTTGGTGAAATTATTCCTTTTGTTATTGCATGGTGACTGGTTCTATTTTTTTGGATGGTACATAGGGATTTTTTTAAGCCTAATTATAAAAATTATGGGGCTACCTAGTGTAGGAGTAGACATACAATAAATGATGGAGGATGATGTGGAGGTAGAAAGGGTCATAAATTTTGTAAGCTACTATAAGTTAGTATTTGCTTTCCCTATTAAGGACATCTAAGACCTAGACATAAGGGCAACAATGAACCTTATCAGTACCAAACTTTTCCTTGGTGGTCAATGGCTGACATAAGTAAAACATTCATATGAATTTCTGACCACATGGTATAGGGAGTAAGGTTTAATGTCTCTAAGTTCATAGTAGAGGAGATAGTAAAAAAATCACATGAATTCCATTGGGTTTGTGATACCTTATAGTGGGGGTATATGTTGATCCTTAGTGTGATGGAGGAAATAAGTGTGTTGGATGGTGATAATGACTACCTATGGGTGTTTCTTCTAAACCATGGGTCCCTAATGATGAAGTATCAAGATTTCATCTACCCCCATAGCTTCTCATATATATATATAATAGATTTCAATGGTGGTTTGAAAGGTATGTAGAGGCCTTTGTGAAGGAGTGGTGCATCTTACAAGAACTATCTCAATGACTAGTGGGAATGAAAACCTTTACCATAATGTAACACTTTTGTGTGGTTTTCCTAGTGCTCATAGATGGAAATCTATCAGGGTGGCTCTGATTACCTTATGCATTCTAATCCAAGTATTCATGGTGGTGTTAAGGAAAATCCCGAAGGAATAATAAATTAAGATTCAGGCACAGACCATTGATCATGATAGAAGCATGATGAGGTGCCAATTATTTCACCATGAAGCTAAGGCCACTAGGGATGAGGAGGATGATAGTGAAAAACTTTAAATCTATCCCCTCTAAAGGGTAATAATAAATAGAAGGATTTTTAACCTTTATTATGAGATGAAGTCATGTAAGAAGGGTGGGGACCCTAGAAAGGATGATTTCCCCCTTGTTGTCAATGATGAAGGGAAGGATGTACCAAATACTTAAGTTAAATCATTCCAAAATAAGAGGGGTGAAAAATTAGAAGAGATCATGAAGTGCATATAGTTTAAGATAGCCTCTAAAGAATAAATTGTGCCCCCTGATCCAAAAAAGCATGTGAAAATCATGTAAGAGGGTGATTCTTCTAACAAGCATCCAAAGAAAAAGACTAAGGGACATATAATTCCTTACAAAGACCCTTGTAGATATGGAGAGAGAGGTGACCCTCTACCCCTAATAGATGAGTATACTAAAGAAGACAAATTAGGGACATATATCCTTCAAGTAGGGGAAAGTGAAGAAGATATTAGTGTTAGGAATGTTCAGGAAACCTTCAAAAGTAGTGTGACCACCATGATATAAGTAACAAAGGAAATAGTGAGTCTAACATCTAGTGACACCTTATTATTGAGCCCACCAAGGAAACAAGCATCAACACCTAGGGATGAGGCCTCTCTAGTGGCCCCTCAAGTTGTCAAGGAGAAAAGAGTGGTCTAAAAGAAGATAGGACCAAATGATGATGATATCAATCAGACATTGGCACTTAAAAATAAGTGAAAGCTTGATTAGGAATAGAAGAAGGCCAAGTTGAATAAAATGGCCCCAAAGGTTTCCTCAATCAAAGGACCAATACTATAAGTGTTTAAAAAATAACCAAATGACCCCACCAAACAAGTAGAAGAAGGTGCACAAGAGGCATACCCAAGTAGTGAAGGGGTGTCTGAATATAAAGAAGGTAATACTAGTACATTAGAGTAATAAATAGAGATAACTATGGAATACAAGTAACAACAAGGTGACATTGGAGCTAAATGGAAAACCATAGAGGTAAGTATTAAAAATACCTAGGATGAAGAAGCAAATAAGGGGAAGAAGTCTAATGAAGCAACCCCCAAGGACCAAATAAGTGAATCCTCAAAGAACCATGCCAAAGAGAGTGATGACACTAGTGAAGAAGAGGAAATACATAGATAAGGTTGTCATTAAGAATGATGATAAAGATCTTAACATAAGGGAGACAACACAGTATAATTGGGGGAATGAATATATATATATATATATATATATATATATATATATATATATATAATGCCCCCCCAGGCCACCACAACAAGGACATGAAAATAAATCTCATTTTTGCTAGACCACTATATGTATGAGCCCCAATTTGAGGCACCTAGAGTGGCTAATTTAAGCTTAGAATATCTTGAGGAAGGGAAAGAATCCATTATTGTTGACCCACGTACCATGAACCTAGTCTAATCTAGGAATGAATTAATAAGGATGACCACAAAATTAATACGTTAGAACATCATCAATGATGGCAAGGTGAGGAAATATAAAAAAATCATCAAGTAATCTAAGGAGGAGGCACAGGCTAATAGGTTTAAGTTATAGTAGTTTTTTGAGTGTATGGAGGTGATTAAACCATATCTTCTAGTCTGATTCAACACTTTAGAGTTTTTAGAGGTTGACAAGATATGTGTATTGGTAGAGCATATGATCCTAAGACTACAACCCAAGCTGATGCAAGAATAATAAGGAGGAAGACCCCAACATCACACTAAAGAAGGATCTTTTAGAGAAGCTTCAAGAGGTATAAGATCTATTTAAAAAGTTAAATAAGGGTGAGGAAACATTAGATTCCATTTTATTAAGCTTATCTAACCAAGCCTTAGTAATATATTTGCACCTAAAGAAAGTGAATGATGATAAGGAGTAGATTATGGCTCAAGTATACTCCATGAGTAGGGAAAAATGATTACAAATCATGGGCAACATAAATGCACAAGTAATCAGATCCAAGACCAAGAGCAGACCTTGGAAGAACTCTTTTGTTCTCTATATACTAAGGCCTATGAGAAAGGGGAGACCTTAGATAGAGGTGTGGCAAAGGTGAAATCAAATGTAGAAGCCTTCTATAAAGAGCTAGATAATACAAATGTACCTACACTTAGTACTACAATCTTTGAGATTTATGGGACGATATAAGAAATCAAAGTAGCCATAAAGGGCTTTAAAGACTCAATGTCAAACTCCAAAAGAATGCACTTGAGTTTAGAAATCCCAAGAGTTTGACAACTTAGTTTGAGGGAAGACTAAATTTTTTGTATGGGGGAAAAATTGGGCCCCTAACTTTCTAGTAAAGTATTCATGCCAAAATGACAACTACCTAGGCATGAGAAGATAATTTTACCAAGTGGTTAGCCTAAGGGTTTTTATGGCTAGTTGTTAAGTGGCTAACCATCTCTTAGATTTTTAGGGCATCATTAAAGATTTGAAGAGATGTGGAAAGTGAAGTGTGGAGTTCACAAATTTAAGGATCCATTGGTTATGATGACATATTTCCATATCAACACTAAAAATTCAACTTATACCTTATAAAAGATGCTTTTGAAGTCTTATATAAGGAACTCAAGCCAAAATATTAAAAAAAGAGGGATGAATAAATGTTGAGAATCACTGGTAGAATGTCTTTGAAGCCATGATATGTAAACATTACTCTAATGGTCATTAAATCCTAGAAACAATATGGAGACCACTCTGGCTCTAATTGTATGTTCCCAAGATCATCTATGAGCCTTTGGGTTGTTAAGTATTATGATATAAATATACACTCTACTATGTACTTTAAATAGTAACATATGATGTTGCATTAAATGTATTGTATGTCTAGTTATATATATATTATAGTGTTGTTAATGAAATGTGTATGTTTGTATTGTCACACTTTTGATTAGTTAAGTGAATTGGTGTCATTATATTTTGATAATTTTTCTAATTTAATGGATTCCCTACAATTTTAGTGAATCCATCATCATATTGTATGGAGGATGACTATAGATATGCACCAGTAACCCAATCCCTTCTTAATTTGTATCTATTGAGTATGAGTAGTGAATGGAAACAAATCAATATTATGAACCATTAAGTGACTATATGACCCCAAGCTTAATCTAAAAAAGGCATGTGCCTATGATTCTTCTTTATGTTTTTGTTAGATTTCTTAATTATCCTTAATGAATCCTTGTGACCTGACACAACTAGCCTAACATGGGCCCTAATTCCTTCTTATTTTTGCTTTGAGTGAGTACATAAGGCATGTGCCTTATGTGGATTGATGCCAATGTAGTTGAGTGTTTAAATTTTAAGTGCAAAGGGTGTATCCCATGCTTTCACCTAGTTATAGTAAATCAAGATAGGATAGACATTTCACATGATCAAAGTTAAGGCTAAGGTATAAGATAAGTTCGAGGCTAAGGTAGAATCTAAATCTAATTTTGAATTAGACTCCAAAGATAAGGTTGAGGTGGAAGAAAAATTGAATGTAGAATAAAACCACACAATGAAACTATAAGTTATAATAAGCTAATCAATAGAGACCACCAAAGTGGGAACAATTGAGACCCAAAAATAATTTCCCATGCCTCAAGGCTTAAAATCTACTCAAGGAGGTGTGTAGGAGGAAGCATCTCGACTCGTACCTTAAATATCTATCCAATGGATATGGGATATCCTTTCATTATCCACATGTTGTGTAGCTTTTTATATTCCCATGACACATATTAATAAGGCACATGTGATGCATAAAAATTCCTATATGGTTTTAGCTACAATAGTTTAAGTTAGTGTGAAAGGGGTGAAAACTTGTAAACAACATCTTGAGTGATCATCGTAACTTTTTATCTAGTTCGGTTCTTTAGCATAGTCAAAGTTTTCAACTTCAACTTAGGGTACCTTTTTTTACAATTTTTTTTTGGGATGAGATAATTGTTTAAGTCCAAGAAAGTGTTGGGAGTATAATATGGATAAAAAAAGTGTAATGTAATTGGTGTACATGTGTGACTCATACTATTTTTGTATTTTGTATATCTTTTGTATGTATTCAGCTCTTGAAATCATAGTAATAGTCTATAAAATGAAAATAGTCTTTAATTTGTATGTATCAACATGTTGGAGTATAAAGTGAAAATTCCTTGTATAAACTCTATATATAAAACTTAGTTGTTTTGTAAGATGTTTTTGATGTGATGGATATTAATATACAATTATGAAATGGTTTTACATATATGTCTTTTATGTTTATTTTGTGCATAATAAATGCTTTATTTTCTAAATCTATTAGTCATGTAGATTCTATTGAATGTTTTATAACTAATTATTATGTCTTTTTCATATATAGTTTTTTCTAGTTAAGGAATTGATAAGTTCAATCTAAATTGTAGTTTTTTGCATTCTTTTGTCACTTATCACACAACTATCCCTATATTAACATGTTTTAATGAATTTTATATAAACCTATGCTAATAGAGTTCCATTATTATAAATTTTATAAATATTAGTATGGTTTAATTTATTTGTAACTTAATATCTAATCACTTCTCTATTTTTAACAAGGGTTGAGGCATATTCATCTCAACCCATCATTTCAACACCAACATCTCCATGGGGAATAACCACCTCATTCTCCACTAACTCTAGAGGGTAGCTTGGTTCAAATATTTATATGTTCATTTATTATTTACTTTTTAATTTAAAATATGTTCAATTATCACTTTATATTTGATATATATATATATATATATATATATATATTAAGTGTAAACTAATTTATATATGTTTCATCACATGTTTTGCATGGAAAAAGCTCAATGCTCAACCCTTGCCTAAATATACCCACCACATTTATAATTAGGTACCAAATTAATTAATATATCCTTTTAATCTATCACTTTAAATTAATATTATATGTGGTATTTAGACATAAAATTTAGTATTAGACACTTGACAATGTTAGTTTTGACCAAATGTTAGTATATATGACTTGTGCATACAAATTTAAATATTGCTCACATTATTTATTAACCATTCACATACAATATTTTCATAGTCTCTAATTAAATAAATAATCCTATTAAGTATAATTTCACTTGATCTCATACAATTTTTTATTATTTATTGGACACCTCCATCCATAGACAAATCTTGTTATTGGAGTTATTTGACTTAGCCAAAGCTATCTGCATTCTCTCGAGTGACTATATTTTCAAAATCAAACCCTTAATTTCAATTATCTTATTCATTTTCATTTTTATTTGAATTTTAATTACCCAAATGGTCATTCATATCAATATATCTATCCTAAACATATTCATATGTATAACCAATCAAGAAAACGTATATTATTCATCTACACGTTTAGAGAAACTTCCCTATAACTTTCAAATTTGAAACCCATCAAAGGAAAAATAACTAATATAAGTTTGAATAATATTAAAAATAAAAAATAATATGTTTCAAATTTATAAAATTCACACATAGGATTACATTTCATATTATCATAACACTAGTTGGTCACACACATAGTTAGATATGAGGAATATGTGCAGCTTGAGCCCACTTCAAAGTATTGGATCATATGGAAAAATAAGATACTTAGTAGGGGGTGGGTTAGGTCAAATAAAACCATCTCATCCAATTTTTCAATATGTTTTCAAGTTTCAAAAGTGTATCTATGATTTTAAAGATTAATGAAGTTAAATCTAAATTATCACAAAATCCCAACCTCTAATATTGTATAAAATACCTATCTATAGGTAGACACAATGATTTTTGATAGTATAGTGCAGAAAATGTCAATAAAAAAATATTATACCTTAAACGTAATCTATTACCATAGGAATAAAAATATTGCAAAATTCATCCTAGCATGATTAGATAGTCAGCTCTAAGATCTGATTGACCAATAATCCATTCTAGATCATTTTTATAAATAATAATTTTAATAAATAAATCAAAATATACTATTTATTTTTATATGTTATTAATTTATACATATATTATAGAATCTAAATTAGTCTAAAGTTTTGTCTTATTTAGACCACAACCAAATATGGCACAAAACCAATATTTTCATGTTTTATTCCTAAATCAACTTATTGGATTTTATTTAAATTTTAACCAATTTATAGGATGGAACCAACCTCACATATGTATATATTTTTTCAATATAATTTAAAATAATATAAAAACCTATCCAAAATTTATATGTTTAGAAATCTACACTACGTTTTATCCATTAGCCAACCCTGCCTTGAAAACAAAAACTTATCACCTATGAAAACTCATAGATATACAAGCCCATTATAGATAAAAATGTAACCATATGTGGTTATCTAGTATATATTTGTGATTTTTTTAGTCTTTTTTCCTTTCATCATGAGTCTTAACCCTTCCTATTTTTATTTTCAAAATTTAGCCAACATACTATAGTCATTTTAGATCATCCTATAAATACAAGGTCTTCCCAACATATTTTAAATATTATAATAAATATAAAATAGAATAAAATAACCACATATATTGAGGATAAAATTTTACACCCCATTATTGCATGGTTTAATCCTAGATCTAATCTTATCCATTTAAGTTTTGCCTCATCAAATTAGATCTTACACACTTACAATATCTATCTAACTTGGTCTCTCTATAAATTTTGTTATGAAAAAATATGGCAATTTTAATTTAGTAGTTGGATTTATCACTTTTAGGGAAGAGGAGGTTATAATACTTAATATATATATATTACATTCATAAACCATAAGAAATATATGGAGGTTTGATTCCAATTGTGCAGGATATGTAGTTTGTAACATTGCTTTGAAAGTTACTTGAATCCATTATTATTTTTAGTTTAGATTGTCTACACTATGTAAATGTGAATATTCATCCACATAACATAATATAATCTACACATTTATGAATTTAAGTTACGTTTAAATCTGAAGGACATGACACACTAGCATTATAAAACCTAATCTATGAAACCTTATAGAGATGCACCCAACAACACAAGGGCATAACTAAAGTGGTCAAGATTGTATAAACTAGGTATATAAATGCAATTCCATATAGGTATGTGTTTATCTCATATTATTATGTATGTCCATTAAATTATAATAAGGTCAAATATAATCATTAGAGTCAAAATACAAAATTAAATTTATAAAATAGTCAAAGTGTGATCATTTATTAACCTCTTTGTTGTTTCCTTGCTTTTCTTTAGATTTCATTTGTGACACTTGGAATTTTTTTATTTTATTTATTTTATAAGGTAAATGACATAGTTTTACAAGGACCATAAAACCATATTCAAAAATTTATAAATTATATTATCAAGCCCCATTGGTCGAAATAATAAAAAGTAACAAAAACTAGTTATCTCTGTGGAAGGCAAATTAATAGATAGATAAGTAGAAATATATTACAAAAGGGGGGATCCCTCCATTATTTCCTTTGAATATTTAGTCATATTATATTTCACACCCTATTTTATCTTTGAAATTTTATCCCTTGTTTTTTTGGGGCCCTTATACACCATCCTTGGGTAGGATCATCGAGGGTCTCTTCTACACCTATTCTTGCACTGGGATCTTCTTAGTGTGGGAAATGTAGGGGATATTTAGAGAGGGGGTATCTACCACCATCATGTGTTTCTTCATGGGAGTATTATCCAAATTAATATAATGGATAAATTATTGGATTGTTTTGTCCATTTATATGTTCATGGCATTCCAATCATATATAAGGCCTACCAGATTCATCCCTACCTCATGAAGCTTGATGTTAAATTTTTTGAGATGATATTTGTTGGATTTGATCTCCTATATCAAGGGTATCTTTCCTTTCCCATCCAATTCCTTATAGGTACCCTTTTCCATTAGGAGTGGTTTAGTTTTATATATAATGAGTTTTAGGGGATGGTCTTCCATGAATATTTTGGATAAAGGGATAGCATGGGAAGTATTTATTGTCAAATTGTAGGACCTAGAGGTACGGTAGTCATCAAGGGAGTCCTCCTTAGCAAAGGAACCTCCCTAACACTCAGGGTTTCACCATGCTTAACTAGAAGCATGATGAGGCCTTGGTGTAAAATGGGATTTTCATAATTTATTTGGTGAGCAAGAGAAGTGCTCTCTAGGTATTTGAGGATATAAAAGGGGATGAAGATTTTATACCCCTAAAAGTGTTTTATTAGTAAAAAATGATGAGATAATATTAGTGTGTGCTTACCTTCAAGTGATAAGTACTTCATAACTTGCAAGAATACTTTGGTATATTGTTGAAGAAGGTTAGTACAAGGGAATTCATTTTTTTCTATCTTGATGAATTTATTGGTATGAAAGAACCCTTGTAGGATCTCATACTTTTTCAATTGGTATTTATATGCCTTTGATTTATCACATGACATACTATTATCTTGTCTAATCAAATCCTTTATGACTAATATTCTAACTCCTTTCAGCTCTATGACCCTTTTATTTCATCCCATAATTAGTTTTCTCACCACACCTCTGCCATGTTTAGTTATATTTAGAATAAATTATGTAAGCCCATCTCAAAAAATATTCTTATAAACTTATTCATACCTTGTAATTTTGATTAGGAAGTTGGTTTCAAGTGATCCCTATCTCCCCCCATCTCTACAATACCTATCAATCTAAGGATGAAATTTAGGAGGTTCTGGTATAGCTTTGTGTTAACAGTTTGAAAAAGACTTGAAAGAAATGCTTCCTCTCACCTTATGTAATAAATTATCTACACATTTGAATAATGATGGATCTTTGTATTTAAAATATGTCACTTGAGGAGTATGGTTCACATGTGTGGCTTTCCAATAATTATCATATCTTGAGGTGCATTCATTTTGAATGTCTGATTAGACACTTTTGGGGATGTGGAATCCTACATACTAGTTGGTTAAAAAAGGGAGACCTAATCCTATATTATATATCATATGAACCATCCCATTCCATTCATAATAAGTGTGAATAATTTATAATTGTGTCATCTCCCTCAAATTCTGCTTAACATCATCAATTATGGATTTATTGTGTGAGAGGAGGTTATTTTGATTTCAAGGGCATTAAGGATATTGAGGGAATACCCCTCAACAATAATTATTTCCATCTTAAGGATGGAGGCAAGATTGATACCCCATGATACCACCTTGGCTTTGACTACATGATTAGTCTATGTTCTCATTAGGCCTGCATAGGCAATAATCAACTTCCCCTTTAAATTCCTTATGTCTCCTCCCTCACCTTCATGACCCAAGTTTCCTTTTGAGGATCCATAAAAGTTAATTTTAACCCAAAATTCAAGTGGATTATTCCAGCTTGTGTGTTTATGAATTAGATCTTTTGATGTGGACCTTATTTTCTAGACCAACTCCAAATTATTAAAAATTAGTTGTGCTGAGGTAGGTCTTGGATTTATATCAGTGGGATTAAAGGCTATCTAATTCTAAGTGATGGCATGTAATAGGCATTAAAAAACCCCTTTTCGTTAGTACCTTATATTTTAAAATAGGTTTTCATTACGGTATTTCCAAAGACTCTAAAATTAATGTGGGAGATCCAAAATCCATAAGAATTCTAGGGATGAGATATTCTAAGGAAATTTCCATTTATTAATGATGTCAAACACATTATCTAGTTTAACCCACAAGAGGTTTAATTTGTTTAATAGACAATCAAATAAACTCAAACTGAATGGACAAGTCAGAAATAGATGATGAATTGAGTCCTTAACTTTCCTACATAGAAGGCATTAGTTGGGGATAATGAGTCATATTTTTGCTAGGTTATCCATGGTTAAGATCTTGTCTTTGGTTGTCATCCAAAAGAAGAAGTTAAACTTGGGAGTCAAGTGTCTTATCCATAAATATTTCTAGTAGTTTCATTCATCTTCTAGATTTAGAGCCGTGGTGTGTCCTGAGGACATTGATTACATACCATTATCTTTATATGCCCATATAAAATGATCTTCCTTAGGGGATAAAGTGATGTGAACCTATTTTATGGAGGAGTTGAGATTATGATTAACTTTCACTTCTCAAATAGTGCATATTTTTATGGGATGGAATTTCTAACTCTTTGAACCCTCATTCACATCCCAATAGTCTTTGACTTTGGAACCCCATCTTTGATTGAAACCCATATATAAGTTGGCCCAAGTAAATTATGAGGAGATAGGGGTGGCAGAAATCCATGCATCTTCCCAGAAGTCTATTCTTTCCCCATATCCAATTTTCTATTTTATTCCTTTTATAAGTAGATCCTTATAGTTATTCATGGATTTTCATAAAACAAAACCATCTTTTGGGCCTTCTTCCCATAGAAAGTAGTCTACCTTAGGCCTTTCTAGGTATTTGGCCTTGATTATTATATCCCATTATCTATCTTATTTCATAAGCTTCCATCCCATTTTTTATAATAGGGACCTATTCATGGAATTAATGCTTCTAAGCCCCAATCCTCCATTTGCTTTAAGTAGATAGGCTTTCTCCCAAGAGACTAGGTGAAACCTAAATCAATTTTTAGTGCCCCTTCATAATAAATTATTTTGAATTTATTCTATTTTAGATGCCACCTTGGTGGGTAACCATAATACTAACATTAGGTATATCAAGATACTCTAAATCAAGGCTTTGAGAAGCTTAAATTCTCTTGCCTAAGTGAGGAGGTGTCCATTCCAACCTACAAGTTTTGTTTGCATTCTATCGATGAGGGAATTCTAGAGTTTGGAGTAAATTTTACCTTCAAATAGTGGAATGCCCAAATAATTTACCAGTAGTTGACTACCTAACATTTAAATATTCTTGGAAGCCTTTTTTGTAGGATGACTAGGGTATTAATGAAGAAGAGAGAGCTTTTGCAAAAATTTATACATTGGTTCGAGATAGATTCATAATTTTTTATAATAATTTTTATTTGTTTATCTTCCTCCACTAAATCTTCCCCTAAGATGATCATATCATATACAAATTATTTTTAGGTGATAGGTTTAGCATTAAATGCAACTAAGATGCCTTTAATTAGGCCCTATGTATGGGCTTTCAACAAACTCCTCCCCAAGGTGTATGTCGTTATGGTGAAGGGATATGGGGAGAGAGGGTCCCCTTTTCTTAGTCTTCTAGAAGTTGAGAATAATAATTTTGGTACTCCATTCATGATTATGGATAATTTGGGATTAGCTTTGCAATTCTAGATAATTCTCCTTTGGTCTTGATTAAATCCCAAATTTTCTAAGATCTTCATTAAAAATTTCTAGGAGATTTGATCATATGCTTTATTCATGTCCTGATTAAGGAACATTCCTTGTCTTATGGATTTGGAGAGGGAATGAATGGATTCATGCACTAAGTTTATTTCATCTGTTATTTGTCTTCTATCCATGAATGTTCCCTATTGTTCCCTGATGACTTTATCAAAGAGGTGTTGTATTTTCTTCACCAATATGATTGAGCAAATTTTGTATGTGGTATTAAAAATATTTATAGGGAAGAAATCCTATAGATTTTTTTCTCCTAGATTTTTTGGAATCATAACCAAGAAAGTATAATTAATTTCTCTAAGAATGATTATAGATTGAAATAATTCCATGGATGATACCTTAACCTCAGTGTAAACAATATCCCAAAATTTTAGCAAGAAAAAGTGGGGAAATCTATCAGGGCTCAAGTCTTTGAATACCTCCATCACAAAAACACCTTTTTTAACCTCCTCTTTTGATGGGATTTTAGCAAGGGAAGCATTGTTATAATTAGATATGAATTTGTTGAAGTTATTCAAAGTGTTGTCCACCAATTGTTCATCAAGGGGGCCTTCTTTTATGAGAATATTTTTTAAGAAATTTATTATATGATAGGATATCTCCTCATATTTTTTTCTAATATTTCCATTATCCATTTACAATTGAGTAATTATTTTCATGTTCTTATGTCTAGTCACTTATTGATAAAATAACTTGGTGTTCTTGTCCCTTTCCTTTAGCCAAGTGCACCTAGAATTTTGTCTTTTTTAGGCTTCTTCCCTTGCCTCAAGGTTGAAAAATTATCACAAAATTTATTTTTACCTTTTATAGGTATGCTCATTTTTTTCCTTATATATTGATATTTCTTCAATTATCATTAGTTCCTCCTATAATTCCCTTTTTCATGAAGATATCACCAAATATTTCCTTGTTCTAAATTTTTAGCTTTACCTTGAGGAAACTTAGTTTTTTTGTCAACAGAAATATGTCAAATCTTGAGAATGGATCTTTCCACCATTCCTTTAAGTATTCAATCAGGTTTGGGTGATGGAGCCACATGCTTTCAAATATAAAAGGACTATTTTTTATTTTTGATACAAGCCAATTTTAGGTAGGGAGGAGATTATGCTGGTGAATTAGATGTCCAAATTTAAGGAGATCAAAACTCTATCAAGGTGGACCTAAATCAAATTATATCCCATTCTTCTATTAGACCAAGTGAATGGGTTGTCATATAAGTCCACATACACAATCCCCACTCTTGACATGAAATCATTAAAATCCATCATACTTTTTATGAGATATATTATTCCCCCTCTCTTGTCCCCAAGAGTAAGAGGGGTATTAAGTCACCAACTATAATCTAGTTCCATATTTCATAGGTCCTTTAAAAGGAAATAAGACCTTCCCATAAATATTTTATGGAATTTTTTTCATTTGGAGAATAAAAATTGGAGAGTATCTATTCCTCATTGTTATCCAAGTCTCTAAAAATAATATAAATCTGATCACTAGTCTTCCAAAGAAGGGTTCCTTCAAAAAAAATTTGGTTCTAAAAGAATACAAGACCCCTTGAGGCACCTTTGGAATCTCATGCTATTACATGAGTTTTCCTTCAAACTTGATCATCATATAATCTTAATGCATTTTTATAAATTTTATTTTCTTGGATAAGAACTATATGGTCAATTCTACTTTTAAGGTTACATAAGGTCCTCTACTTCTTAGGGTTATTTAACCCTATAATATTCCATGTTAGGATTTTCATTTCTTATCCTAGTTTATTTTGAGGGGTTTTTGAAAACCCTTTGAAATTTATTTAAATGTTTCAATATTCCTAGTGACCATTCTGGGAAACCTACCCACTGGTTTTGGGACAACTCCAATATTTGTTTTTTTCCTACCTTTTCTAATCATGGAATTTGTTTTAAACTCCTCTTCTTAGATCACATCAAGTGGTGGAGATTTGGTCACATAGTATTGTCCCTTATCTTTGGAAGGTTCAATGGTATTTAAAGGGGGAGATATTAATACATCCTTAGAAAGTGGACTATTTTCATAATTCAAGGTATTAAAAAGAGGGATTTTATAGACCAAACATTGAGCTATCTCTAAGAAGGTTTTGATCTTAAAATTTTGATCAAAACCCAAAGAGCGATCTCGTAGAGGTAAAAGGGGGGAGGGAGGAGATAGGTTTATGGACTAAAGGGGTAAAAATTGGGGGTGATGGGATCCATGGATAATTTTAGGGGAGGGAGAGGGATTCAATATAGGACTAGGTTTTGAAGGGGTGAGGATTACTTTAGATGATGGGACATGACCCAATCCACCCAGGGGGGATCATTCCTAGGATGGGGGATCACACCTTGGATGGGTGACCACCACCAAGTGTGAAGGAGGGTGATATCTATTGGTTAAGGAGGGGAAGTTGTGGAGGAGTTTTGAGGAGGTTACCAGGGGGCACCTTATCACCCAAGGAATTATAATAAAAAAATAGATCAAGTGGAGTGAATGAATTTTTGTAGGAAATGCCTTTCTAGTCACCTGTAATTGAAGCACTTGGTAGATATTTAGTAACTCCAATCCTTAATTATTGATCACATTTTAATTCCATCCTTGGTGTAGTCTTCTGAGTCCATGTGTGTTTGGGAGTAGTAGGATCCTAATTTTTCTTCGAGTAGTCTTTTAGCATATGGCTAGGAATGTTGTAAGGTGGGTAAATGAATTGGGATTTATTTATTATTTAACCTATTAAATATGTTTTAATTATGTATTTTATCTACACATACTAATATTTATTTAATTGAGGCTTGTTTTTACCTATTTTGTGCAAAAAAAATAGGGCAAACATAAATGGTGAAAATGACTCTTATTAACACACAACCTAAGGTTTTATACATTCCTTTTATTTTTCACTTTCATGGTCAATTTTATATCTTAATTTCACATCCAATTTATTTTCATGCTTGTTTCATCCTAAACCCTAATTTATATTTAGATATTTACATCATGCAATTTTTTCTAGGGTTTGATCTCTTCCTTACATTCAAACTAAGGTTTCACAACCCACATACTATTAGGGTTTTTTAAATAATATTTAATCTATTTTTTATATTCTCACTATATAATTTTATAATCCATTTAATTCATATGTCCATATATATTTATGTGAGCATTACTTGTTATATTTACAATTTGTAATTAAAAAATCAATCAAAACATAATTGAATTTCAAAATATTCTTAAATAGACTCTCTTAGGGTTTTTACTTTTTAATTACCTATAATTTGAAACACATGTTTGAATCTTATACCTATGAAAAATAGTAGAGGTATATCCATTATCAATAATGAGATCCAAAATTTGAGAAAAAATATTAAGAGTACAACCATTTTTACATAAGATATAACTATAAACACCTAAAGTTGATATTGTACAATTAGAAACATCAAATTTGACACACTTTTACATACTTCGATTTTTCTTACACATTTTAAATATTATACACACTTTTCTTTATCCATCTACCCACTCGTTGTCTTGGCTAACCCAATTTACCAATACAAACATTTAGTATCACCCTAGTATGTATAATAACCTTATATAATTATAAACAGGGTGCCTTCATATCTCAAATCACTTATTTTCACTCTAAATATAGTATTGGCAACATAAAAATAATTATGGTTTGTTGTAGATATCTACCTCTACCAGTAAGTTCAAATAACACTCAACATCTACTTTTCAAATTAGGACATTTTTGGTAGGTCCACCTAGATGTGTTTCATGGGTCAGTCATAGTATAAATATAAAATATTTATCTATAAATATAAATAAATCCTAAGATCAAACTCATTTGGAAATAATAATATCAAGTCCTAAGAATCTTGAGTAATCAATTTATAATCCTTTGAGACATTATCACAAAGGCATACATATCTTAAAACACCTAAAAGGAGTATCCCTAGAGGTAATTCTTAATAAAAACACAATAGTGTCAAAATCCAAGTATTAAATTACATTATAAATTGATCATGTAGGTGTACACACTCTTAGATAGGATAACTAGTGCATTTTGATCCCTTTTTATAGTATTATATTGTAGGCAACACCTAGTCTCTTAGTGAGGATGGGTTGGGTTGTTTGACTAAAATTTTGAACCCCTTTTTTTCCTATGTCAAAATTATAGTTAGGGTCTCAAATGAAGTATAATAAAAATAATAATCAACACATAGGATTGAGAGAGAATATACACATGATTTATTTATAGGTATAGGCACAATGGTATGAAGTAGTATAGATGCACACAATAAATTTAGAAAGTCTCAATAATGCCTTAACAATATCAGTCACTATAGGGGTCTGAGCTTCAAAAAAACTATTCATACAAGGTTTGAGATCTTCTTTCCTAATCTAGGTGGTTATAGAGTAGACACAAAATCATTTCAAGGACAATAATGATCATTATGAATAAAAAATAAGAAATAAGCTAAGTGCATCTCTCTTTCATTACTTGGTAAATTCTACATATATTACGCATAATATCAATCTACATTTTTACATTAAATTTTTAATAATTATTTCCCTATTTTAAAGAATCTAAATATTCACATTTTTATCTTATTTAGATAGCATTAATCATAAAATAAGTAATTTTCTATGAACCTGATCATTGCCTCAAGTGAAAGAGACCATAGGTATATTATACCTGAGGTTTTCATATTTTGTTATTATTCCAAAATTTTCATGCATTATATTTTTTAATTTTAGATGTGATTGTTAATTACCCCTTAATATGAAGTAATTTCTGCATTTTTCTCTCACTTTCTTGATGTTTTCACAAACATATTTAATGACATATAATAAGGTTAAATATATTATGAATGTAAGGAAAAGTGTTGGGTTAAGTTAAGTTTCAATTTATCAAAATTAGGATCCTTTGATTCAACCAAGTGAATGTGTGTAATTTAAAATGGATAAAACTGATGAAATACAAATGCATTCTTCTATTGATGCAAATGATGATATAAAACAAAAAGAAGTAGAAAAATGTGTTATCATTAATATTATGTTTTATTGAAGTGTTATATGAATATGATAATTAAAATAATGAATATCATGGTAAAATACTTCTTGATAGGCTTAATGGTGAAGATATTGCACAAGTACTTTCAAATTTTTGAAATTGAGATAATATGCAACCTAATGATCTAGATTAAATCTTAAACATTGTCCTAGAGGTTAAAAATGACAATGATGCTAAAGAAGCCACATTTTAGGAATTAAATAATGAAACCCTGAATGATATAATCTAATTTTTAGAGTAATGGATTCTACAATAGGTGTTTAGAAAATTATTCATACTACTACTATTCATGTGTATACACCTATGAATACACAAGTAATTCTCACATATGATGTAGGGGAAACACAAGTTTATTCTTAGATTCATAAGACTACTCTTATATAAAAAAAATTATATGCCTCTTAGGCTTGCTACTCATGTGACACCATATATTACTAATAAATATCCCATGCCCACTAATCAAGAGATTATACTAACTCTTCTTGATATTTACATAAAGGTCCCAGAACCAGTATAAGGTTCTTGTAGAGTAGGCCACTTGAAACATTAAAAATATGTTTTACACAACCTTTAACCCCAAAATATTTCCATTATCCTCTTTATGTATGATTCATTAAACCTCATATTACACCATATAATGGTAAAGGTGATCCTACAAAAAAAATTATATCATTATATGCAACATGATTAGATTATTCTATAATGATAAGTTACTAACAAATATTTTTCCTTGAATAAGTTAGAAACAAATGAGGACTGGGTACAAATGAAATCTATCTTGTTGCATTGAGGGGATGAGACAAATTGTGATCAAGATCTAAATCTAGATTATGGTTGGATGATGATGATTCTCAAGAATCTATGAGACTAGATTTATAAACTATGGGAAATTTAGGTTTAGTTTCTACATCAGATAGGGAGAAACTAAGGTTTTTGAATATGATGATTTGGTACTTTAGTTTCAATCATTAATACAAGATGGTGTATATAAAAGTTTTGTTTTAGAGAACATGATAATTCCCACTTGTGATAGGGTTATAATGATTATCTATGTAGAAATGATGTTCATTGAATGTGGAAGATTGAGAAGGGGTTGAAACAAAATACAAAGGAGGATCTAGGTAAGTGGATATATAAAAATAAAGTATATCCAACTAAGAAGTAATGTATCATTGAAAACATGGGTGAAATTTAAAAACTTTGGACAAAATTTGAAGATTGTTATGGTGAAAAAATCACCCCAAAGATTTTCTCTTTGATTTATGAGGAAAACATTCAGAGGATCAAAGATAAGTTTTGTTTTGAATGGGAGTAACTAGTGTATATGCTTAAAATTAGCACTTTTAAATTTTTAGATGGTCATGGAGATGCTAAAGAGGATGAGGCTAGATATGAAAAACTTATTGTTTATTATGAATAAGTTTATTTGGAAAAAATAATGATATCAATTATTATAATTTTTCTCTATTAGATGATACTATTTAATCCACCTTATAATATATTAAAGTTCTATGGATCTGAGATAATTTCTAATAATGACTAATATATGTCTTGAGATCTTTGTTATTCTTCATTCGTTACTCCTTATTTGTAATTTACTCAGGATTGATCTTTGGATGAGGGGATGATGTTTAATATGATTTCAACTTTAAACATATTTAGACTCAAGATACATTTCTTCAAGGTATTTTTCTTACTAGAATTATATTTCCTATTCCAAAGGGATTCTTTTGTATGATGAAGATTTTGAGAAATCAAGATTTAATTTTTCCTACAAATCTGTAATTAGAAAATTGGTAGGTAAGCTTTAGAAGGGTATATGTTTCTAGATTTAGATTAAGAATAATTGGAAATGGGTATATATCAGGAGATTTTTCTATCTCCATAATGTTTACTTCATGACATCATTTTCTAAATTGGAAGGTAGAGACCTTATCCTAATATATGAGTAATAATAGGTGAAATTTTTTTAGATTAAGTTTCAAGTATGGAAGGATAATTTTAAAATGGATTCTAAGGTTAAAGATTATGAGAATTGGTTATGCTTATATGATATTCCTATATATTATTTGAACATGATTAATCATAAACACATTGGTGATTTCATGGGTCAATTTTATTCTATGGATTCTAGATCTTTTAAGAGTAGCTCCTTGTGGTACATAAAGGTGAAGGTAGCTATAAAATCTAAAGATAATTTGTTTTCATTTATATCTCTTATGATTATTGATAGGTATTTTCTCCATAGGGTCTACTATGAAATTTATTTTCCAAAAATATGTTATTTTTAATATTTTTTGGGTCACTTGACAAGGAATCATAGGGGTTAAAAACCTCTCATGTGAATAAAAAAGGGTTTTTTTGGATATGTCAATAAAAAAATGGAAATTAGAGTTGGTAATACTAATTATTAAAGGATAGTTATAATGAAGGGTTTTAACATATTTTTTTACTTAAAATAAAATTTAATTATCACATGAGATGTTGGCATGGGTAAAGGGAAATTATGTTTGATATCATTTGTCATTATTTGTAATAAAAGGTAAAATAATGTATAGTGTCCAAAAGGATTTAAAGAGTCATGTAAGAGGAAGAGTCAAGGAATAAGATGAAATTTTTATAAAATCAAAAGTATGAATATGGAAAGAGAAGGCCATTTGTGTGAATAATAAATATCTTTTATGGTCTCATGTTTTTTTATTATTCTTCTCTTGTTATTGGCTTTACATCATTTAATGTTCATAGGTGAAAATATGTTGAAATTTATTCTTCCAATAAACTAGTGATAAAAATGGTGTGGCTTGATGCCTGATTTGAGCTCTATTATAAAAAAAGGGTTATTATTTTAGAATATTGGTTCGTTTGATAAAAAACTAAGGTATTGTTTCTTGAGCATGGTGAATACTTAGAAAATATCTATAAATTTTGGTGTTTATTGGTGGAGAGTTGGAGAGTTATTTTACTAAGTAATTTAGAGGGTGTATTATCATGAGAAAAAGTAAAGTGAGCTAGACAAACAGGTGGCTTAAAGAGAATACTTAGAGTTTCATACATAAAAGGCTATGATAACCTAAAAAAATTAGAAACTACATTTGGTAGGTAGTTGTAGAAAATACTACATATATGTCACACCTTGCAGTCTACATTAGATATTTGAATGTTATTATCAAATGGGAAGATCTTATAAGAAAATTCACAAGATGTCAATGGAGAAGGAAAATAGATTTATTCTATTAGGATTATATTTAATTGTGAAAATAGGTATGCATTTAGAGATGAAAAATATTTTTGGCCTCATTTGAAGAAAGAGGACATGATAATCTATGTGGAGGAGGGATGCATTTCTAGCAAGTTTTTGAGTTCTCACTTAAAAAACTTGAATAGGCCACATGATAATGATTTTGGTGATGTGAAATCATATGAGATATTTTTGGAGTATCATGGGAAGGATTAAATAAATATTGATTTTGATATGAAGCATCATGTCATTGACACTAAAGAAAATAATTGTGAATTATGTAATTAGTGAATCTAAAATATGTTACTATTGAATGGTATTCTACAAATTCAAGAGTAAGTGGTATTAGGTTGCCTAAACATCACATGGATGCCATAAATGGTTAATTATGCATGTCTATGTAACCTATTGAGGACATATAATTTAAACTACATAAATAAATCAAAATATGATGAATAATGTAAATTTGTAATGATTGTTCTAGATCATGAAAGATTTTTTAATAAAAATAGGTTATAGAATGATGGTGTATTGGTATTTATAAAAGATCAAAAACAAGTGCCAGATTAAACTATTAATGATTCCAAGCTTTAATATTTGAATGAATATATCTATAATAAGTTAATTTTAAGTACTTAACCATGAAGATGAATTCATGATCCTTGCATCTAATTGACTCTTTGATGCCAGCCAAACTAACCAAGTTGTGGGTTGATGGTTTAAAATTTCATGGACCAGTTATTTATATTTATAATTCCTCCCTTTAAATCACAAATAGAAGGAAATGTTTTTATTTTGGCATTAAAAGAGGTAGATTTTTAGGTAATATATAGGTCTAAAGAAAGTGAAGATGTTTATTATTTTTTAATATTATAAATGCACTTGAGTTTGTTTATATAATTAATTTAATGGAGAGAGTATACAGGAGAGAGTATAAAGGAGTGGGTATTGAGGAATGGTTATAGAGGAGTAGGTATAAAGAAGAAAGTATAGAGGAATGAGTTGTATAATATTAGGGACTATAATAAGAGGCCATGGATATTAGTTAGGAGTAGTTAGGCATTTATCTCAAATTAATTATAATTGAACTAAAATTATAAAAACTTGATTCATTAGGGTGTTCATGTGTCTTGGGGTGAGACATTTATTTGGTCCAAGTGAGTGTTATCATAAGTAAAGGGAAATGATATTTGATATCATTTGTAATTATTTTTAATAAAAGGGAAGATAAATGTATTAGTGTCAAAAATGAGTTAAAGAGTCATGCAAGAGGAAGAGTCAAGGAAGAAGAGGAAAACTTTATAAAATTAAATGTATAGAGATGGAAAGAGAAGGCAATTTGTGTGAATAAGAAATATCTTTTCTATTCTTAGGTTTATTCTTGTTCTTCTCTTTTTATTTGCTTTTTGTCATTTATTTTTCATAAGATTAAATATGATGTATTGTATTCTTTCTCTAAAATATTTGTAAAAAGAGAAGATGTCATCACCTTCAAAATTGGACTTTAATGAAATTTTCATTGAGAATGATTTAAAAATTTGGATAATAATAGAAAATGGAATGTGTTATCTTAGTTTAGTTGTGATATAAAAAATTAATATTTGTCTAGAGAAGTATTTCTATTTAATTAAAGTTTTTTTTTATAATGGAAGGAAGGGATGTAGGTGGGATAATTTGGTCACTTTTAAGATTTTCCTCCAAATGAGTAACATTTGAGATTCCTTTTTAAAATATCTAAATATGGGAGGGATAGATGTTTTTATTTGAATAAATTAATGAAGGTAGTTAAATGTGGTTTTATTTCAAAAAATGTAATGGTGCTAAAAATAAAGTAATTGTATTTAAGGAGTCAAAGGGATGGGGGGATTATTTCCCATTTTATAGTTTAGTTATCCTTTCTTCTTGGCATCAACTCTAGGGCATGGGATATTTTTGAGTGGGTGTAAAGACTCAAAATTTCTTAAAATTTAATAATATCACTTATTTATATGTTTTTATTGGAATTTATTTGATTGTCTAGAGTTGGTAATTATTTTTAAGAATAAATAGAAGATTTATTAAAGATATTTGAAAATAGGGGTGATGATTGTTTATTCATTTGTAATTGATGTGGAACATTTTATATGTTTTGAGACACATGTATAGAAATCTACTTTTAATTATAATTAGTTGGAACCAATGAGATGTGGGTGATTTGGTAAAGTGACTTTGTTGTTTCAAGCACCACCCAAGTTCAAATTATAGTATGGTATCAGAGGTCACATATGGCCATTCATTGGTATTCTTAGGCTAGTTGTGGCTAATTATCAGTATTCTTGGGTTGGTTGTGTCCATTATTAGTATTATTGGGTTAGTTTTGGCTATTCATTAATATTCTTAGGCTGATTGTGGATATTGTTTATATTCTTAGGCTGATTATGACCATTGTTGGTAGATATGGTACATGTGATAGATGATAACTTGGGGATCTAAGCCCCTACTTATGTCCTAGACTAGTTAGAGCTCTGATCAAAAGTGAATACTATCTAAAAAATTAATGATTATTTTTAATTCACAATTTTGGGTTTGAAAGTATGTGTATTCACTAAATAGGATGACCTACAACTATCATCTTTCTCTCAATAGACTAGGACTCAAGTAAAGTCAATCAAATAAATCTTGTGTATACTTGAAAATTTGTGTAAGAACCAATGAATTCCATATGTATAATAGATGTTAACCCAAAAATAAAATATAAACAAGAAGGGCTTTAAAGCCTAAACTTATGACATAAGGATATAAATCTCACTCGACTTCAACACATGTAAATGATTGTAAACAATAGTTTTAAATATGAAATAAAGTAAATGGGTTTAAATAGAAATAAAATATGGGTTATAATGGTTTTAAATTGGTAAGGTGTAATGGTAAACCAAATGGGGGTATTTTTAATCTAAATTGATTAATGATAAGTCTAATAAATGATTTATCTACACCAACTAATTAATTATAAGGAATATCCTAGAAAATGATACACATGTATACATTTATATTGTAATAAACAAATCAATATGTAACCTAATAATTAATTAAAGGAGTGTGTGTGTGTGTGTGTGTGTGTGTGTGTGTGTGTGTGTGTGTGTGTGTGTGTGTGTGTGTGTGGGTGTGTGTGTGTGTGTGTGTGTGTGTGTGTGTGAGTGTGTGAGTGTGTGTGTTTATATATATATATATAGACACACACACACACACACCTTAGGGTGTAAGCATCGACACTTAAATCTTCCCATTGACTCAAGTGAAGCTTCATAAGAGAATGTTTTAGGTTGAATACCTAAAATGGTTAGATGAAGGAATAGATATACTTAGTTATGAACTCCAAATTAATCCTCCTATTGAGATTATATGACACCATAATAAAATCTTTATAATATAAGGCCTATGTTAATACATCTCCTAAATACATCCTTAGGGAATAAATAAGAGAAAAATCAAAGTGATTAAATTTAATATGATATGAATGAAATGTGGCCCTTAAATATGTTAATCCAATACCCAAAAAATACCTAAAGTCTATGTTTATGATATTAGCCAAGCCAATATAGTTGTAATATATTATTAAGCATAATATGATAACAACTAAGATGATATAATATAAATGTTAGAAGATAGTCTCAAAACTGTTAAGGATATTTGATATAGTACAAGTAGGATAAAGGAATAAATTATATGGTATTAGATTATAATATATAAGGAAGCTAGAAAATTATATAGGAAGTAGATGTAAAACATTTTTTTAAATGGATAGATGAATAAAAAATTAGACTAGGTCAGACTAATAGTAGTAATAGTTTAATTAGGATATAATTCCATCCTCTCTCACAAATTACCACAATCCATTCCCACTATATTCTTGATGCACCCTTTAAGGTGTGCAGTTATGGAGATTGATGAATCAACAAGCCATGACAAGATAAAGTATTAGTTAATTATAAAGTGGAAAATATTATATTTAGACATATGTCTCACCCAAATCTCATCACGTGTCACAATAGTGTAACATGGGATGGTGCTTTGGAAAAGAAACATAGAAAAAAAAAGAACATAACTAAAAATAATTGTTGAAATAACTAAAAGTAAAATATGCACACCTTAACTTACATTATATCTAAATGGCTAAATGAAAATATCATAGTATTGATTGTGGAGGGTGTAGAAACTACATTTGAGAAACCTTAAGGATACAAGGCTAAAAATGAATAAAATAAAATTATGCATATGTAGAATAGATGTAAATGAAAAACTCTCATAAATGATTAGAAAATCTTAGAAATTTTGGCAAGCTGAGATCAATAAGGCTAGGTTAAAACCAATAAATTTAAATAATGACATAAAAATAGAAGTAAAACTGATAGGTTGAAATGCCAAGGCTACTTAGGACCCAAAAAACAAAAAATTAATTTAAGCTAGGATAAGTAGCAATTCAAGTAAAACAAATGAAATAAAGAACTAAATTATGATTAAAAAATTCAACAATGTAAGAGGATTAACAAAACATACTAAAAAAAATGATTAAAAAATTAAGATGACAAATGAGATTGAATGGCACATAAAAGTGAATACAAATCCAAAAATATAACTAATATAAATCATATATAGATAAGGTAATGACCAACAGAGCATCTTGAAACAACTCAAATATGTATTTTTTATTCTAAATTTGGAAAAGCTAAATCTAGTATATTATTACCATGTTTGAAAGAGATTGATAATAGGAAGTAAAAAGATGTGAAATATTTTTTAAAAAACCTCCATACAAAGGGGAAAATATGGAAGGAGAGTAAATAGGGTGTCACCAACATGAAAACATGATCGTTACCATAATTAAGAAAAATTAATTTAGAAAGATTAAGTGTTTTAAAAATCAATGGTCATAGAAAACCTTACCTAGCAATGTAATATTTAGATATTTAGTGAAGAAAAATTATCATTCCCTCAAAAATAATCATACATGAAAATTAAAAGGATCCTACCTTCCCACAATGTGTTCCCAACTTCTTATGACCCCTTATAGAGTTGTTAGTCTAATTTGAATATTGGGTACTTTTGTAATAAAGTAGGTGGAATTATAATGTAAGAATATATTATGATGAAATGAGATCTCCTACCCTATTTTACTACTAGCCTACCATAGCCCAATGGACCTTGGCTATATCATCATGCCATCTATGGAGTCTTAAATTTGATTAGAATAAGAGATGTTCTAAAAATATCATGTCTTGTATTGTGATTTAACTTTTAATATTTGATTTTACTCTTGACATTACATTTTCTTATGATATGCCTTATAACTTTTTTTTAACTATTTTCTATTTTCTTGGATTTGGAAAAACCAACAATGGGTGTTAAATATGATTATCATAAGATAAATTACACTTAGATAGTAAATAATATAACCTAAAGAACATTAGTACTAAATAATCCTAGACTTGCACCTTACAAAAGAGTGAAATATTGAAACCAAACACGGTGATCTTGGAAGAAGATGAAAAATAATGAATGATGGAAATGATCATAAAATGATTGGGTTGTACCAATAAAAAAATATGTTAAGTAATATTTTATAATGACATGTAGATATGATCTATATCATAATAAATTTAAAATATGAATGATTTCATGAAGATAGACTACTAAAATTTTAACACAAGAGATTATAATTAATTCTAATTGATGAAAACATTACTCACGACCATTTCCATATCTTTCAAATAATACATCTATCCAATTTTGTGAGTAAAAAATATATATGTATGAAAATGATGGGAATTTTTTAGGAGGTCCTCATTAATTCCACAGGTCTCACCATGCAACTAACAAACTTAAAATCCAAGAGTCATGTGTAAGATAAAACCCTAAAAGATAGAAATGATAATAATTAACTCAAAGGGATCATGAAATGAAACCATTTAATAGAAAAGGAAATAATGGTTGACTATAAAAATGATAAGTGTTTGTGAGGAATTCATGGTTTTTATTACCAATTTTTATAATGTAACCCAAAAAATAAAAACCAATAGGTGTAAAATTATAAAAAAATACCTAAGGACCAAAGATAGGTATTAGGGCTAGTGTGGAAAAACATTTGAAGGTGTTTAGAGAAAGTAATGCTAAACTGTACTATAAGAGAGTCAATGTAGAACCTAAAATAAATATTATCTCAATATAATATATTAAAATATTTATAAACATACAAGTAATATTTATATGAAATGGAAAATAATACATAAAATGAAACTAGGAAGAACACGATTTAAGTAAAATATTTCTTCAAAAACTAGGCATTAGTGAGTTATTTGAATATGTGTCCTTTATTTTTTTGGAATATATACATGCTAGGTCCAATGATTTATTTGAATAGGTAGGTACCCCACTAATTTTGGGTGTACTTTAAATCTTTGTTACATGTGTAATCCAAATTTATCATTAGGTCTCCAACATTGAAAGTATAGACTTTGAATTTCTTATTATGTTATTTAGCTATGCAGTACTTTTACTAAAATCTATGATATAAATCACTCATATACCATTCATAAAGTAGGTATAATGCATGCTTCATGAATATCTTGATTGGGAGTAATTCCATGAAGAGATATATACAAGGAGGGTAACTCTAATTCTAATGGGAAGATAGCTTCCAAAGTTTAAACTAAGGAGAATGATAGTACTATAAGACCAAATTTCAAGGTATAGATTGATACACAAATTTGAACTAAAATCTATAATAATAATTTTAAATATATTGTTAACAATGTTTTTATTTTCTTTTACTTGGCCATTCCACTATGGGTGAAAGGGTGTTGAAAAATTATTTATATGTCAATTTGGCACACTATTGTAAAATATGATGGTGTGAGGAATTTGAAATGACCTATGATTTGATGGATGATAAATTTTAATATATTTACAATAGTGACATCAACAAGGGGTATAACTTCTATCATCTTGGAAAATTATTCAATGGTAGTGAGAATGAAGATGTGAATATCTTATGACTGAGTTAATTTTCTAATGAGATCCAATCCCCACATAAATAATGTCTAAGGAAATTTAGGTTTTTGAAGCTTATCTATAAGATATTATATCAGATCATCATGGATTTGGAAAGGATTAAAATTTAATTTGAATGTGATGGCATACTTTTTAAGAATAGTGGCATAACCCCCAAAAGTCAAACTAACAAAAACTTTTAATTTAGTGGTTATGATATCCAATTCCAAAAATATTAGTAACATAATAAGGATATTTGTTACAAAATTCCATGGTATTTCAAAATGATAATAAATAAAGGATAGGTTTATTACACATGTCCAACAAATTGTACTGAGGTAGACACTATAACTGTTTGATCCTTTCCTTTTTATGATAAGATTAGAGTCAAATAAGGATTGTTCATAACCCTTTATTAGATATGTTTCTATTATCACATGAGTTAGATAACTTGTTTAGGTTTTGGATACGAAGAGTACCATATTTTAAACAATTTAAATTCCAACACTTAATAATATTTGAAATTAGAAACAATTCTTAAAAAGGATAGTTTTAAGATAAATTAGCCTAAAGAACGAACATACTCAATTTCAAATAATAAAGATCATACTAAAAATGATATTATAAGGAAATGAGAATTGACATTTGTACAATAATAAAATTAAATGAATTCAATTATGTAATAAGGTCAACACATACTTAAGAAATTAAGTTCAAGTTTAGATGTAATAAAGAATATCACAACAATCCATTTACATTTTGATTCAAACATATGAAATGAATAATTTTTAACTCCATGTTAGTGTCATTCCTTTTTATAGACAATTAATTAATAAGATTACCTAACACAAATTTTCTTAATATCATCACTACAATAATAAATCAAACAAGTATGCATTTGAAACAAATTTAAATAATTTTAAACAATTCATAATCACATTATGTTAACCTGATCTCATTTTCACTCTCCTTCACAATGAATGAAATGGATGCATAAATTAATATTATAAGTTTGATAAGATAATTTTAACATAAAATATTCATTCATACATAAAACATTATGCTTAATCATGATACTGTGACTTAATGTAATTAATTATAACCAATGATTTGAACTCAAAAAATTAATGACCAAGAAAATTGAATTAAATGAAATAATCAAAAAATCATCTTAAAAATTAGTATAGAGTGAAAAAATAATATTTTACTAGTTTCCAATAGCTTAGTTCAACTATGAAATGATCATCATTAAGTTAAAATTCCCCCACATAATTAGCTTTACTACAAAAGTATTGAATAATGGAAATGTAATATTTTCTCAAGTCATAATGTGTTTCTACCATTCATTACATAAATATTGTTCAAAAAAATCATGCATCATTCCATTTGAATACTTGCAATCTGACCACTAAAAAACTTATTTACACCATTGGTTGGCAAATAACTATTTTATTGTATGGATAATCCAAGGCATAAGTTTATGTCAGATTATAAATCATTTAATACAATCACATAATTACACAATAATGTGAATAAATTATTATAATAGTTTCAAATGGAACTAATTATAGTAATAAATTTATTGATCTCTAGCCATAAGAAAATATAATAATTGATAGATAATAATAAATAAAGTATGGGTTACTATTATATTTCCACATACAATTGTATAAAGATTGAAAACAATATTATTATTGCCTATGAATCATTTCAACTTAAAATAATAGGTTAAACTAATAAAACTTCAAGGAAATGGAAAAATTACCTTAATTCCATTCTCTCATCAATATTACAATATGAAAATAAATCTTATAATATTCAAAATTCAAATGGAACAAGTTCTATACCAAAATGATATGATATGACTAGTTTATTCCAACATATTAACCATGATAGATAATTAAAATGAATAAAAATTTATATAATTATTTATTTAATTAAATATCCATGGATTACATACCAATTTTATAACACATTAGCATTCATAATCCAAATATTAATTATTAAAGTCATACAACCACATAGTCCATTCTAATGTAACATTATAATTATAATTAATCTCTACAAAGGCAACATTTTCTGAAATTACACTACAATAAAAAACCATTGATGATAATATTACATAATCATCATATTTTATGGAAAATATTCAAATTTAAGACATTATGAAGCCACCAAGGTACATTATACTCTTCATGGAAATAATAAGGAGCAACATAGTGCTAAACATAAAAGATTACATAAATGATAAATTTAGCCCATACATTGGTGGTTACCTACCCACCCAATTAATTATTTATGGGGTGTAATAAATCACCCAAAATCACTCTTAATGCATAAATATTAATTACTAAAAATCAATTAATAAATACTATATTGTAATACACAACTAGGGTTTACATAACATGTGAATATAAACCCAACACAAATCAATGACAGAATTTTCCTCATGGTAATACCCATAAAATTTACTTCAAGGTAAAATAAAAAAACAACCATAAAAATACACAAACATTTGGTAAACACATACCATCAAATAAACACAAATAACTAAGTAACACACAATCAGTTACCACATAGTAATCCAACTTTGATTTTCATATAAGTTTATCTTTATGCTATCTAAAGGTGAGATAGTTTTTAAAAAACTCACTCACATTGGGTATACTTTATAGCTAAGGTTTCCAATTAAAACAAGTAATTTATGCAATATACATAGTGAGGGGATTCAAAGAAATAAATACTCTTTTCCTATAATATTTCCACCCTCAAGATTTCAAAACATCATAACTAAATCATGCATCAAATGAAAACCAAACCACTTAATTTTTTATATGAAACCCTTTTGTCATCACTTCCAAGACATTATCATCACTTCATTTTTATTAAGTCTTAATTATATTCCCAATACCCCTTAAAACAATATTTATCTTCCCCATTCTATTCATTCCCCATATTTACTTCCAATTACTCATATTCATAGTTGTAGCTTGAAGAACTTCAATGTTATTTTCAACCAAAAATAACACTTATTATTCCTCCTCTTTCCTTGATCATGGTCCATTAAACTCCATATAAACTCATAGTATCCCACAATAACTAAATTGTAAAAACATGTAAAATGAAAATCAAACCCTAATCATCATGATCAGGTTTGGTTTCATCCAAATGTCAATGATTTCAATGTTAAAGTCTTTGTGACGTTCAATAATAATTATTAGAACTTAAATTTTAGATTGAATTTATAAATAATTTCCATCGATAAAGTATTCAATTAATTTATAAAAGCATATCCTTATTTACAAGGTCATTTAATCCAAAATGTTTCCCTAGGTCCATGTTGACCTTCAAAATCCTTCATAAATAATACTATTCTAACTTTCAAGTAAGTTTTGAATTATGAAGAATGCTCATGCAATCATGGATAAGTCCTAGAATTTCCATGTTCATTTGAAACATAAGAACATTATAACATTACCATTCCTCCAATTCATTTAGAATTTAAAATGATTACAAGATAAAATAATAATGAATCAAGGCACAATCAAATTCACACTACACCCAATCTCAAACAATAACTATAATCATATGAATAACACAAGGATGTTCATAAGTCAATAAGATACAATGACATAGTTTATCTAGATCTCCTTGATTATACACTTGCTATAATTTACCTATATCATCAATAAATAATGTTAGATGAGGTCTTCCATGTCTGAACCTAGCTCAATATATCAAATATCACATAAAATCATAAAAATGAAATAATCATTACCAATACATAGTATTTTAGTTTAAATTAAATACTAAAAATAAAATAAAGTTTAAATAATAATATATCTATAACATCTTAAGAATTGTCCATGAAACCATAAAACTAATACTAATGACTCCATAGTCCTTTAAATAAAAAAATAATATTGAAAATAGTGACATTCTCCATAATAGTAATTAAAATAAGAACATGTCTTGGTGGGATATGACATCTATTCCCCCACCCAAAAGGAGGCACCATCTCGGGGCCTAAAAAAATAACTGAGGTTAGTGCTAAAATAAAATAATTTCATCTTCCTAGGTGTCACTTATCTCACCAATATGATCCCATTGGATCAATATTTATTGCAATTATCTTCTTCATAGGCTAATTTTATGATGAAACAAGATCTTGATGGGTTCTGGTGGAGTCATTTTTGCGTCCACCACTTAGATATTATTCTAATCTAGAATGTGAGTCAGGTCTAAAATATATTTTATCAAAAATTCCACATGAAAAACAACAATAATTATAGACATAGAAGGAGGAAGATGTAGATGATAAGTAACTAGGTTGATCTTTTCCAATATGTCAAAGTGATGGGAAAAATGTGGAGATAGCTTAGATTCTTTGCCAAAATTGTTAGATTTTATGCAGTGTTACTCAAAATAAAAATTTGGCTAACACTTCAAATCATCTAGGTGACCTTTTCATATCAGAATATCCCTTATATAATCAAAGGAAACCTTTAATATTAACCATTTTTTGTCAATATATTACAAATTTTTAGGGCTTAAAAACACTTAGTTTCCCAAACTTTCCCCATGCATTGGAATTTTACACTTTTTTGTATAAGGATTCAAAAGGTGCCATATTAATGGCATAATGATAATTATTGTTATAATAAAATTAAACCAAGTGTGGGTAGTCTTAACACTTGTATTGTTGATCCATCACATACATTCTCAAAATATATTCAACTATAAGGTTTAGTAATTAGTTTGACCATCTATTTTAGGATGATATGTTGAACTCAAATTTAGTTTAGTTCCAAATGTAACCATCAAGGTTTGCCAAAATATGGAAATGAAAAACTTATCTATATCATAGCTAATCGCTTTAAAAATACCATGAAGGAAAAAAATCTCCTTCAAAAACCTTTTTTAAAGGTTGTCAACATCCTTTGTTACATCACCATCTATGAAATGAGCAAATTTAGTCAATTTATCAATCAAAACCAGAATTATATCATGCATACCTCGATACATAGGTAGCACTAAGATAAAATCCCTTGAAATAACATCCCACTTTATTTTAATAATTTCATGAGTATATAAAAATTCACTTGGATGGCAATGTTCATCCTTAACATGCTAACATTCCAAACATTTTGTTATAAATTCAGTTAAATCCTTCTTTAAACTAGGACATAAATAAATATTTTTTAATTCACGTGTCATTTTTTTGAAATCAAGGTGATAAAAATGAGGTGAAACATGCACTTCATTCATTATTTTCCTTGCATATTCCCTGAATCAAGAATTTAAATCATGCCTTTATGTCTCAAAAGTCCATCTAAGTCTATAGAAAAACTAGAAATAGATTTTCTTAGTATTTCATTTGATAAATTAGAAAATATTTTCAAGCATTAAAATTCATATTTATTTTTTGATATAACATAATTTATAACATTTTATCTCAAATAATAGATAACAAAAATGTAGGTTCTCCTACTTAGAGAATTAACCACTCTATTTTCTTTCCCTTTCACATAATTTTTATCCATGTCAAAGTTACTAATAAAATCTAACCATATTATTTGTCTTGCATTCAACTCATATTGAATGAATAAATTCATGAGACATCAATGGTCAAAATTTATTTTAAAATGCTTCCCAAGCATAAAATGTTTCCATTACTTGAGTGCATCGATCACAATAGTTGGTTCAAGATCATGAGTTGGATAGTTTTAGTCATGTGTTTTAAGATGATGAGACTCATAAGTAACCACCTTACCATATTGAGTCATAAAGACTCATATTACCATTTTAAAAGCACCAACCCATATTTTAAAGCTTCTATTTGTATCTATAATGACTAGGATATGTGTTGAAGTTAACAATTCCATCAAATTTGTAAAAGTTGTTACACATTGTGGAGTCAATTAAAATTCCTTTATTTTATTTTATAAAGAAGTAATAGGGTTAAAAATATTCAAAAATATTCTACAATCATTTGATAATATATAGCTAGGCACATGAAGTTATGCACTTTATTCACATTTTTAGTAATTGGCCACTCATTAATGGTTATAATCTTTGCAAGATCCACTACAAGACCTTTCATGGAAATCATGTGGCCCCAAGTAATTAATTTCACTTTTATAGAAGGATTTTTTTTAAAATTTACCATTTATATTTTTTTGATTTATTCTTTGTAAGACCATTCTTAATTATTGTTCACATTCTTGCTCATTCTTAAAATAAATCAGGATATCATCAATAAAAACTAGCATAAATTGATAAAGGAAATCCCTAGAAACATTATTCATAAGATTCATACAAGTATAAGGTGATTTTATTTACTAAAAGGAATAACTATAAACTCATAATTACCATACCTTAGTTTAAAATAATTTTTATTCCCATATTCATCTTTGATGTAGAGTTGGTGATACCTCAAATGAAGATCTATCTTAGAAAATATAATTGCCCATTTCATTTGATAGAATAAATTACTTATCCTTGGAATGTGGTAATTATTTTTAATGGTGGATTTTTTAGCATGTAGTAATAAATGCAAATCTTGAATGTACCATCATTATTATTTACAAATAAAATTTGGGATCCCCAATGTGACACACTTGGCCTAATCATGCATTTTCCCATCGGCTCTTAAGTTGAACCTTGAGATATATTATATATTCCACATTTATTTAGTGTGGATTTGATGTGGGTGAAGATCATAGTATAATTTAAATAGAAAATTAAAACACCCTCTTAGGAGGTAACCTAGGTAGTTATTCAGGAAATGCATCCTCAAATTCTCTCAAGATGGTTAGTCTTGGAGAGTAGATTATTTTTCTCTATAAACTTAGCTTTTTTAATAGAATAAATTTTTATCCCTTTTGTTAATGCTATTTTTATTTCCAAGGCTAGAATAATTTTTATGGTGAAGGCTTGATGACACCTTAAATTTTAATAATTTTAACATCTTTTTCAAGGCATTAAATTTTTTTGTTAAAGCAATCAAGTTGCACTTAATGATTTTTTAACAAATCCATGTAATAGGATCCCATATGTGCTAATAATAAGTTTTCATGAGTTTTAATGACTTTGAATTCAAGATCTACTTGCTCTAAACATTTATAAATAAATTCCTTTTTCTAGTGCCAAACTCTTCTTTTAATCATTATATTAGTCTAAAGAGTTTATTTTTATAATTAAAATAATTAGTAGGAGAAATGAAACAATCTTAGCTCCTGAATCAATTTAAAAAGTCAAATGAAAACCAAAAATTATACCTCTATTTTCAATAGGTGTAAACTGAAGATCTAAATTTCTATTATCCAAAACAACATAAACTCTATGATTTTTTCGTTGATTGCCTCATAACCAATGGTAATCCTTGTAGTAATTATTTTCACCACATTTCCAACATGTCACAATAGTTTTTGGAGGAATAGGCATAATATTATCTCCTATAGTAGGACCAGGGAAACTATCTTATTGTTAGTTAGTGTTTAAATTATTCTTTTTACAAAGGCCTAAGGCTTATAAATTTTCTTATTGTTATAAAATTTTCTTGTAGAACTAATATATTTCCCAAAATTCTTTTTTTGATCATTTTTCTTGAAATGTTTACTAACATGGGGTGTAGTTTTTTTTGGATTAGATTACAACCTATTATTCTATTAGTCTTATCTTGCCTTTTAGGAAGTCTTATATTTTTATTAATCATGGAATAATAATTCAAGGGTAAAAACTAAAGTATGATGTTTTTCCATGCTCACATCATGAATTATTACTTCATTAAATCCTGAATTGAATTTAATAGCTTCACACTCTTCATCCCACATGTAGTTCACATAATGCAGGATGATGAGAAACTTGTTCTTTCACTCTAAAATAAATTATTTAATAATTTTGGGAACATTGGAGTCTTATTGGTAATTTAGTTAAAGGTCTAAGTTGACTAAATCAGTAAATAATATTACAATAAATAGAGTACTTATTTGTATAATTTATTTGACCTTCATAGCTTTCTAAAAATAGTAGTGAAAGAGGAGAAATGTTACTTATCTTAAAACTATGCTGATATGGCTAAGATAGAGGTTGATACTATATGTATAGGAATAAGAGAGTGTCATGAACCAAGATATAGATTTCATTTTGTAAAAGGATAAGAGCACTAAAAATAGGACACTTCAGGGTCTAGTACTATAGTCCAGGTCCTACCACTATTGTCCAAACTAGTCATAGAGATTTGATTTTTCTAATTTTTATATATTATCCCTATGTGATCTTGCCTATGAAATTTTGGATCTTGAATTTTGATTAAGCTCCTTGTATAGTAGATTTAATATTAAAACCCTAGACCTTTATTATACTTGAATGAAACTTGAGAAAGAGGGGGGTTAGTGTGTGTAAGATGTACAAAACATATATCCACGCCCCTTATGTGGTCACATTGCCTACATACCAATACTCTGAAGAGGGATCAAACCATATGTAGTTATCCCATTTGATGTGATTTTTGAAATAGTGTTTTGGAAAAGCAAACATGCTAAACTAGGTGTGGTTGAGGTGGTTAGGGACTGGTGTGAGGGTTTGAATATGTTGGTAGATTTATTGGATGGTTATATGTAGAGAATAGGGAAATTTAACTTAGTAATCTTGATGTATTCTTGCTTACTTTTATAATATTTTCCAACCCCTATTAAATGAACTTTGAATGGGATTTTATAGAGATATATTGATCATGGGTTAAATGCATTCACACTAGGTCGACATAATGAAGAAGAGGAATTGGGAGAAAATGGTCATTTGGAATTGAAATGTGATTGGATAAGAGCACTAAAAATGGGACACCCTAGGGTTTAGTGATATAGTCTAACCCTAATGCTCATATCATACATGTTTAAGACCTCGAGGGTGGAATAAGCATGGGAAATGGGGTGTGGTTGAGCTGGGATCATGTTTCAAAAGTTTATGGATGACTAGGAATAAAAAAAAGGTGCCTAGAAGGGTCAAGAGAACATGAAGGATGGAATTATGGGTTGGGTGTCACAAGCCACACTCAAGCTACCAATTTTGACATTTTATATGACTACATTTTCCCCCCTTTATTCTAGTGATGCAACAAAGTGAAATACTAGGATAAAGGAAAAGTAGAAAGTGTACCTAAACTTACCTGTAAGGGTGAAGCCCATGAAGCTATGTGATTCTATGTGTGTATAGATACAACATGTTGTGAAGTTTAAATCTAAAAGAGAAAACAAAGAGTATATCAGCTCTTATTAGATATGCTATATCTAAAATAATAATATACAAAGCTAGGTGAGAGAGAGAGAGGAAGATAAAGGAATTAATACACCTCACTAGGTACATGAACCAATACAAAACATATTATGATGCTAAGTGATGATGGATGATGATAATTAATGTTGGGTATGTATTGTAACAAGAGTAATATCATGAATGGTGCTGAGTAATCAATTCCTTGAGTGTGGCTTACGATTGTAAAGTTTGGCCCTTTGAATCCATCATCACCCACTAAGTGAATTTATGTGATCATTCATGTGATAATTTATGTTTAAACTATGTGTCTAATCCTTCTGATTAGGTGGCTCAAGAATACAAAATCTAGCTAGACTTTTAGCTCCATCATTTCCCACTAAGTGAAGCTATGAATTGATATTGGTATAAATGTGTTTCATATGAGATGGATCTTGAAGCCCTTGAATTCTCTAAAATATAACAATCTGGTTTGGATAGCTGAATGCATATTATAAATTAGGCTAATCTTGACCAACTCTAGAAGGAAGAGATTAGGCTTGTATGAAATCCACTTAAAATTAGAAACTAGGCCTATTTGAAAGCCACTAGGGAATATGGAGGTTAGGATTGTATGAAAGACACTTTGAAATGATGCCAACCACTTTCAAATGGAGTAAGTCATGTAACTACTGAGAATGCCTATGTAATATACTAAACTTAGAAAGAAAATATGTCAAATGTGCCATGCACATTTCCCCCAATCACTGGGATTTGTAACATGGATTTTCATTTGGAATTTATACCAATTGATTAATTTAAAATTATAAGTGAGAGTCATCATGCCATGCACAATGCCCCTTATATATGAATTATTTGAGAAAAATTGTATTGAAACTACTAAATTTAAATTGATCTATATGTGACAAAATTATAGATAAGCTTACCTTTTTGCTTGTTTCTATAAAATTTGGGTTTTTTGCTATTTTTATAGGATCACCAAAAATAATACACATTACTATTTGACATTATTGTCCAAATCTAGCATTGTTGTCCTTTGATAAAACTGAAGACTATTCTATAATCATCACTATTTTTTTGGTCTATTCTATCTAGTTTTACCTCTAATTTCTATTTTCAGTGTTTTGAAAACTAATTTTTTGACTGTTAGGCTATTTGATCTCTATGAAAAAACCCCTATTTGTTTTCCCCTCTTTTAAGGGTAGAAATTAATACCCGACAATAATTTCCCTAAAAATAAAGAGCCTTATAAGTGTGTTATGCTATGAAATACATGATATAGTAATGATAATCAAAATGATGTCTCAAGATATAGCATATTTTGTATTGGAGATTTTTAGATCAATAGGGGTATGCCTAGATAGATATAATAATTTAATGGAATTTAGAATTTGTTGAACTGAAACTATAAATGTTAGTTGTTAGTTGTCAAGGAGGGATGGAGCATGATGTCCATCATGACATCCAAGAAAGTAAGATAATGCATGATGTGGATCATGGCATTGTAAATATTTGAGAAGAAAAAAAGAATGCAAGGCAAGAATCAAGAATCATAAAAGAGTGGCCAAGGGGCCAAAAAAAAAATGGACATGGGCACATGTCACTCAAACTAGAAAGCAAACATACAAGGCATGTTCAAATACCACATACACATACAATTAAAAATAAGTAAGGTTGGTATGAGGGCCATAATCACATATAAGAGTATAATAAAAGAACATTATAAAATTTAATAAAGCACACACAATAATAAAATCAAAATACATTGGTAAATGTCCTAAGGCACATATAAGAGACAAAATAGGAAATGAGAAATGCAATCACATTTAGCTACATAAAGTAAGAAAGGAAGGCATGTAATATACTGGAAATACAATTAAATCTAACTAATAAAATCAAGAAGTGAAAGTATGAACGACATGGAGTATAAGAATAGGTATATGATAATAAATACACAAGTTCTATATACTATTGAATGTCGATAGAGTAATCTATGTAAGCTAGTAAATAATATACATAAATATGATAACTAGAGTGTGTGGTGTAAGAATGACATAACTTGGATGGTGTAGTCATGTAAAATATGTCCCCACTGGGTAAATATATCAATTTATGTCTCAAATGTATAAGTAGGATGCCCCCTCGATGGGTAGAGTGAAGTGATCAAGGATTTAGAAGTCACTGCACACACTCAAAGAAGATCAAGTGAATCATGGTAATGTAGATAAATTGACAAACAATAGCATAAAAAAATGTATGTATAGAATGTTATTAGAGATGTAAATCATGAATAATGCATAAAATTTAAATGTTTTTGTGTTTTGAATTATTTGAATGTTTTTTTATTTTGAAATGTTATATTATTTTTGGTATTTTGACATATTTGAATGTTTTGGAATTTTTGATATATTTTAATATTTTTGTATTTTTGATATATTTGAATGTTTTTGGTATTTTTGGTATAAGCTATGTACAATCAAGTATTAAGAGACTATATACAAGAAATACTAAGAAATTATTTACAATAAATATTGAGAAGAGATGATACTAAATGATGAGTCTCATGGGAGACCCCCTATCATGATGTCCTATATCGAATAAAGGAATCATGCATGATTGTGAAGTATGAGGGAATGGATATGAATATGACATTGAATGTTTAGATTCATTGTCAGTATCTTGAAAATCATAATAACATGTATTTTTCCACTCATTATAATCTTGATCTTAAATTAATGGAATGTTAGTGTTGATGTTTGTTATATTTGTATATTTTATTTTGATAAATTGTGTTTATGAATGATTTACCTTAGGATGTTAAATAAACCCTAAGCCTTGGTGGCAAACATTATCAACACTAGAATAGGAGTAGTGATGACTCGAGCATGCTTTCCCAACCCTTGACATTTAAAATCAAACTATTGTGAGTATTTTTGACCAAACCCATACTATTTTTAAAGTTGAGCCTCATTTTGGAGAGGTAGATTTACATATTTTATGTGCTTTACCTATGCTTGTGGTAATATTTCTTTCTCTGATTTTATTTTTTGATCTTTTTATTGTTTTGAGTTATGCTTTTGTACCACTTTTGTACCATTTCTAAATTTTGACCCTTTGTGAATGTGTTATTTTGTCAGTATGGATCACTTGACTGATTTTCATTGTATAGGGTTCTAATTAGCAATTATCAATTGTATATGTTTATTCAATACTAAAGATGAATATGTGTGATGCCCATGTATTCTATGATATGCACAATAATATTTGGATCTTCTTATTAGATGTAGAGGAGGTAGTTTGATCAACTTAGATTTAATCATTTTCCTTATTCCCTCACTTGAACTCTTATTTTATCTTTGAATGCTTTTTGAATCACTAGTTGTAGAGTTACTTTGTTGTGATTGATTATTGTGATGTGTAACATTTCTTGTAACCAATTGACTAGGTGAAGGTGCATATACATGATTGACACTAGGGTACCTGTGAGGCTTTTGTATTATAGTTTGATTTTAGAATATTATGATCTTTTCATGTAATAGATGGTTATTCATTTGTAAATCTAAAATTAAATTTCTCATACTAGTTATTTGATCCCTTAGAGTCTCACAAATATAAACCCTAGATGCTTTCAATGGAACATGTAAGCACATATGTTAAATAGGATTTAAAGAAGCTAGAAGCTGAATGTATGCATTAGGAACAATAGTATAGTCTACCTCACCTTTTGGAGGCATGATAGCATAGACCTAGTTAAAGGGTAATTAGTTATCACCCTCTTGGGGGAGAGGAGGAGAAGAAAATTCTTTCTTGTTCATAGGATATGACATTGAAACTTGACAGGTGGTTATTAGCTTATGCAATGGATTCTCTAAGTATGTTAGTATTTTATTCTTGATTGAATTACACATAATAGAGAGATAACATGTGAAATTAGTAATTATATTTATAATTTGTATAGAAATATGATTACAAATAATATTACACATGAGAGATAGGAAACAAGGGATAGAGAGCATGAAATTATGCTCAAATGCATATTTTTTTTGACATGTGATACAATATTTCTAATATGTTTACAAGATAAAATTGAATTCTTTTACATATGAGAGATAGAAAGTAAGTAATGGAACCTTGTATTAAATAAAAGTAAACTTTTCTTTGAAGGAGAGGGATCTCACTATGTTTAACAATAACTTTTTTAATATCATCCCATATTATGAAAAGTAAGCATGAAATGAAAAGAATGAAGCTTTGTACTAACATATGGTAAAATTAATCATTCATGTACATGATAGGATTGATTATGGTCTCCTTATTATTTTCAATAAATGCAATAAATATGTGTAAATAAGTGGGATTCATTTTGTTTTTATGTGCAATTTGATTTTAGATGTAAGGTGATACCTCAAGAACATAAAGAGACCTAGTATATGCAACTATGGTTTTGAAAAATGATATTTTTAAAATTAATAAGTAATTTTTAAAATGTGAATTTTTTATTTAAATATGAAAGTAAAAAATTGGAAAAATATTTTAAACATCAGCAAAAAAATATACCCTAGGGTTTTTAGGGTTTTATGTACAAACAAAGTAAGTTGGGTTCACCAAATGATTTAATAGTTTTGGGAATATTGGAGTCTTATTCCTAATTTAGTTAAAGGTCTGAGTTGACTAAATAAGTAAATAATATTACAATAAATAGATTACTATTTTTTATAATTTATTTAACCTTTGTATCTTTCTAAAAATAGTAATGAAAGAGGAGAAATGTAACTTATCTTAAAACTGTGTTGATATGGTTGAGATAGAGGTTGATACTAGCTTTGTAGGACTGGGACAATGTCATGAACTAGGATCTCTCTCCTTTTTGGTGAAAGGATAGGAGAACCAAAAATAGGAAACTTCAAGGTCCGATGCTATAATCCATGTCTTGCCACTGTTATCCAAACTGGTCATATAAATTTGAGTTCTCTCAATTTTGTCCACGATCTTTGTGTAAGCCTACCTATGAAATTTTGGATCATGAATGTTGATGGAGCTCCTTGTAGATCAGATTTAATCTTAAAACCCTAGACCTTCATTTTTCTTGAATGAAACTTGGGAAAGAGTGGGGGTTAGTGTGTGTAAGATACACTAAACATGTATCCACACCCCTTATGTGGGCATGCTACCTACATACCAATACTTTGAAGAGGAATCAAGCCATATGTAGTTCTCACATTTGATGTGTTTTGTGCAATATTTTTATGTGGATGCAAAAATTCTAAACTAGGTGTGGTTGAGGTGGCTAGGGACTAGTGTGAGGGTTTGAATATGCTAGTGGCTTTATTAGATGACTATATACAAATAATAGGTAAATTTGCCTTAGTGGTCTTGATTGTATTCTTTCTTACTTTTGTAATATTTTACAACCCCTTATAAATTAACTTTTAATGGTATTTTATAGAGATATATTGGTCATGGGTTAAATGCATTCATGCTAGGTCAACATAATGAAGAAGAGGAATTGAGAAAAATGGTCATTTAGGATCAAAATGTGATCAAATAGGAGCATTATAAATGGGACACCCTAGGGTATATCCCTATAATACAACCCTAGTGCTCCTATCATATAGGTTCAAGACATAGGGGAAGGAATAAGCATGGGAAATGGGGTTTGGCTAAGCTAGAATCAGACTTTAAAAGTCTATGGATGACTAAGAATTAAAAAAAAAGTGCCTAGAAGGGTCAAGAGAGCATGCAAGAGGGCCAATGGGTTGGATTTCACAAGCCACACTCAAGCTACAATTTTTTACATTTTATATGATTATAACAAAAATCATCCCCTACTTCAATAGTTGGAATGTTTTAATTTTCCATTCTTGAAAATCATATTCAATTATCTCTTTTTTAACTATCTCTCAAAGGTTTCCCATGATATATTCATTGAGTCATAACTATTAAGAGCATATAATTGATTCCACCAGAAGGAAACATCACCCATAAAATAATAGTCTCCTATATGATGTTTTTTATTATATCCCATACTATGGAGAGTGATATAATTATGCTAGCTAATTAACCAAGCCTCAATGACATCCATAGTTTATTTACTAGATAATGTATAAGGAGGAATATTTTTTATCTCTTTGATGATGAGATCCAAAACATTTTTTTTTATTGGATTCTCATCCTGAGGCTTTTCTCTTTGCACTTATTCTTGCTCAACCTCTTTCAGATTTTACATATGGGTTAAATATCAACAATATATTTCCATTTGTACTTAGATGTTATGTAGTGCACTAAATAGGTCATGTAAAACAACATTATGATCATTATGGATAATTTTGACATCATTGATAGGTATATTATTATCAACAATATTTAATTATGATAAATATTAGCATCATTATTAGCATGCCCATTATGACCATGGTTATCAATAAGATCACTTTTAGTGTTTCTATTTTATTAGTTGGTTTTAGTCCTTACCATCCTAAGAGACACCAAACACAATTTTAGCCCTAGTTTTTTTCCTAAGATACATAGGGTTGAGTTGTATCTCTAATACCACGTCATAACCCATTAAATTCAAAATTAAAAAAATTACTTTCATGGTTTTCATTTCTAATTCCAATAATATTAGAAATAAAATAAGGATATTAATTTCAAATTTCAATGGTATTTATAAAAAATGAGGCTAAACAAAGGACAAATGTCTTATGCATGTTCCAACAAATACAATTGTGATAGACACTACAAATTTTCAAAGCATTATTTTTTACAATAGAATCAAATTAAAATAATGAATGTTCATAATTCTTCCTTGGACATGTTTCAATTATCATGTGAATTGGATAACTTGTTTAGGTTTTGGGTAGGAATAGTAACATCTTTCCAAAAATTAAAATTCCAACACCCAAGAATCTTTCAAATTCTAAACTATTCTCAAAAAGGATAATTTTAAGATAATCTAGTCAAAATAACTTACATACTTAATTTCTCAAAATAAACACTACACTTCAAATGAGATTGGAAGGAAAATAAAATTGACATTATTACAAACATAAGCTTAAATTCCATGAAACCATTCTACAAAACTACTTAAGTATTATTTTATGAAACCATTCTTCCTTTTTTCTAAGTTGTTTTTGTCACTTCATTCTTATTTATTTTAATTTTTTCTCCCAACATGCCCCCAAAATGGTTTCTCTTCCTTATTTTATTCATTCCCCACATTTACTTCCAATTGGTCATGATTGTAGTTCTAACTTGAATAAATTCCATGTTTTTCATGACTAGAACTAATGCTTATAGTCCTTCCTCTTTTCATGTCTTAGATGCACTAAATTCCATAACAAATCACACTCTCCCAAAAAAAATCAAGTGAAAAAACATGAAAAATGATAATCGAACCCTAATTACCATGATTAGGTTTAGTTTCATCCAAATGTCAATGTTATCAATGATAAAGTCTTAATTACTTTCCATAATAATTACTGATGTTTAAAGTATAGAATTAATTTATAGATAATTTCCATCACTGAATTCCTCAATGAATTTATAAAAATAATAGCCTTCTTACCATGGTCATTTAATCAAATATGTTTCCCTAGCTCCATGTTGACCTTCAACATCCTTCATAAATAATATTATGCCAACAGTGAAATAAGGATTGAATAATGAATAATTCTTGTGAAATTATGGCTAAGTCATAGATTTCCCATGTTTTTTTTAAACATATCAATGATCCAACATTAGAATTCTTCTAATTAATTTTTAAATATAAAAAAATTACAATATAAAATAATAATTAACCAATGTAAAATTGAATTTACACTACAACCAATAATCAAACAATAACTAAAGTCATGTGCACAACACAAAACAAGACAAGAACACAATTATCTAGATCTATTTCACTATATAATTGCATTCATTTACCTATATGCATTAAGAAACATAAAATGAGATGTTTCATTCTTGAACCTAGATCAATCGAGTGACTATCACATACAATCATCGTAATGACATCAACAATACTAGTATGAATAATTTTACTTTAAATTCAATCCTAGAACTAAAATGTAGTTTAATTAATAATATATATGTAACATCATAACAATTTTATATGAAACCATAAAATTGATACTAATGACTCCATAGTACAATAAATAACAAAATAATACTAAAAATAATGACATGTCTCCAAAATAGTAATGTAAATAATAACATGTGTAGGTGGCATATGATATGTAGGCTAGTAATATCCCATATGTAATAATTCATAAGCTATATCATGTTTGATACAATGGCCACAACAAATTGTTCCATGTGTTTGCTCAAGAAAAGAAGGTATTTCTTATTGAGTGAAAAAATGGAGTAAGGTATCTTTAGTGCTAACTTAATAACTAATTTTTTATCTAACTATGATTTTATGAGTTTGATTTTAGATTCTAGTCTTTCACAGGAATTATCTTCAAGAGGATAGTTTTGGTGTTCAATGAATTAGATGATGGATTTGTACCATGGGATTTATTGAGTGTTGGTATTGATGTGGAAAATAAGAGAGTCATCATTTTATGTTAGATTGGATGGAGATTTCCTCATATGTATAAATAACTACAAACCATTTAGTGTGTGATGAGGATGGAAGTGAGAGGTTGAGGAAGTAATAGATTATGTGACAAGTTTTCTCTCTCTTGTAATTACTTTAATTGTGAAAGATGAAAACTATTTAGAAATAGTGCAAATGATCTACATATGCGTCATAGTTTTGTTACATTTGATTTGTGAATATTATAAGGCTTATAAGTAATGTTTATATATATATATATATAAACATTACTTACAAGCCTTTATATATATATATATATATATATATATATATATATATATATATATATATATATATATATATATATATATATATATATATATATATATATATATATATATATATATATATATATATGGCTACTTGCATCCAAAGGATGAGAGTATCATATTTAGACATGTTATTAGTGACATTGAAGTTTAATAAAAAAGTTAGAGGAATTATTTTACCATAAGGGTTAAGTAGGACACATCTTTCTTTAGCTCCTTTGAGGCTCTTAGATTATTCAAAGTTAAGTGACAAAGTTTACTCATGTATGTCAATAGTAACTTTGACCAATAAATCTATATTCACTTTTGTAGATGATTTAAGTTTAAATAATAATATTTATTTTTAATTGATAACCTATGCATCGAGACTAGATATGAAATTGTGAAAGTAGTCTTTGAGCATGACAAATTAATTAATACCTTTGATTAATAGGACATATTCTTATAATAGAGTTACTTGAAGGTGTTTTTGAGTTTGTATGGGAGTATTGCCAAGTTGATCATAAATGACTTGGCCTTTGCTTAATGTTTTGGTAATTATTCACAATTTAAATTCCATTAAGAGTACCATCCATTTCCAATTTGATCTCAAGGTAAAAATTATTTAAATAATAAGTTTTGAAGAGGATCAAAATATATGATGACATAATTAGTCTAATTAATAATATAATGTCAAAGTAGATCATTAGACATTCATGTTCCACTACCATGTATTAGGTCTCATAATCTATTAAGGCAAGACTAATATAGTATATTTTATATTCTTTTTTTGAATCAAATTATTACATGAGCATCACCTTAACTGATATGGAGGTAGATGATGTATATAAGATGAGATGGAGATATCTTAATATGGTTTTATAGTGGGAGGATGAAGTAATGATGTCTTCATGTTATCAAAGGATTGATTAAAAAGTTGTCCCACTAAAGTGTGGCATATTTCTTGAGAAGGGACTTTATTGAGTATACATCATAGGACAACTCCAAAATAATTGACATATTTCTAGAAGCTTCTCAAGGTAAGTGAAAATATTATGAAAATACATAGGTATATACATGTTGAGAATAACATTGATATTAGTGGGATCCACATCAATACCATGTATTGATACTAAAAATATTAAGATTTTTCCAAAGGTAACACCAAAAACACACTTGTGAGGATTGAGCTTAACTTTCTATTTGATACAATGATCAAATATGATAGCAAGGTAATGGAGATGGTTATCATAATGATTTGATATAGATATAAACTTGTCCACATAGGTTTTAGCTATTATATGTATTAGGTCATGAAAGATGTGGGTAGAATTATTATGGCCAACATGCCCCATTTTTCATAAGAAATGGGGCACCCCTATTTTCAAAAAATCATAATCAGAGTTCCCAAAACCATTCTCACATTTTGGTTGGCTTTGCCTGTACCAAGTCTCTAAAATCCCATGTCTCCCTATTTGTTTTTTTCTCATAGAGTAAATGTTGTGTATAATGACCAATTGATCCAACTAGTAGGATTCATTGGTTTATGAAGGAGACCAAGGAAAATACCATATATACTCCATGGTTAGGGTAAGACCTCTTTAAATGTTTAACATGTTGAATTTTTAGGCTTTCCCTTACTCAAAACTTCATAGAGTCAATCTTATTTTCAATGTATTAGATCCCAATGTCTTATGTGGCTTCATGGAGCCTAGTTAGTGACTAAATGATTATTTAATTGATAATTATTCATTTCACTTTCACTTATCCATTTTTTATGTTTTTGTGTGATATACCATGTGTCTAAGTCTTAGCACTACATATATTCATGATATTTAGATAATGGGTAGTTAGAGGTTTCACAATAAGAAATAACCATGTGACTAGTGTCCAACATGTTAATATCATATACTTGATATATATGTCAAACCCTAAGAGATCTCAATGCAATCAAGAAATGCCATGTGACCCCATTTTTGACATTTTTAGTGCTCCTACCGATCACCCCACACTAAAGGTAGAATGTCTAAACTCTCAAACCTAATAGAGATGCCATATCCTAGGAGAGCCTAACCCAATTAGTGAATGTCACATAAACAAATGATAAAGTGGCCAGTCTCCTAATCTTTCCAAGGATATCATAACCTAGGATAGCCTAAACAAATCAATATATGTTGTATTTCTTGAAGGTTAGTAATGTTTGAATCTAACCAATGAAGATATCACCATTGTCAAACTTCTTAGTCTTGAGTTTTAATAGAGATGTTAGAACTTGAGAGAGATTGATGAAATAATAGAATTCCATATGTATTACATTCAAAAAATTTAATCTCTTGATCTCAAAAGGATGCAAAAATCCATGAGAACCTAACATATCTCAATGTGACATGTGGCCTAACTAAATAATTTAATAAGTAGGCCTCCTAAAGGCCCTAAGATGGCTATAAAAAATCATGGTTGTAACCATAGGGGGATAACCATAGGAAACTACATGTCCCCAGCTGACATCTCATCTTCCCCTTGAAAGATATATCAATGAAGTGTTATGCTATGCTTAGGTATTAACCATTAACATGAGGAATAGTCAGGAGGTGATAAATGGTATGAACTCAAATCCCTTGGGAAGATTTAAGGATAAGGTGATCATGCACCTACTCCAATATAAACATTGATGAAGTGGGAAATTAGACCCTAATTGGATAAGTTTAAAATGTAACATCATATTTTACTAGATCCTTTAAGTAATGTGTAATCATATACTTTAAATTTAACTCTAGATTAGGAAATCAAGTCAAGTATTGAATAACCCACTCAAATTCAAATCCATGATTGATGAGCCACCAAAATCCATTAATTCAGGGGGTTAATATGGGTTTATATAAATTTTCCAAATAAATATCATTAGTCATTATATATCTAAACTCCTAAATTTAGTTTCCTTTATTTCTGCTCCCACCTAATATTTTCACCACCTTGTCTTTTAGCCAAAGGTTTTTTGCCAAATTTCATCATGCAATAATGGTTGCTTCCTCTTCAAACCCTAATATTTATCTTAAATATAGGGACACTATGTTCCTAGATGGTTTGACTCAATTATATAAATATAATAAAATATTCAATTCCATCAACATAGTGACCAAAGATTCAATTACTAATGATTATAATGAGGCTAATTTTGAATATACCATACACACATACTAGAATTGAGGCCTACATTGATCTGTATCCAAGCATGAAGTCTTACCCTATACTTACTTATTTGATAGATGTTCTTCATTAATAAGTTGGTGTAGGATAAAGTTCATGATTGGGTTTGCTCAACTAACTCTAAGCACCATATTTATAACATCTCAATCACCACATACAAATCATATTACAATCTATTAAACCCTAATCTTTCATATGAATTCATAATGGTGAATGCCTAAATTAACACCTTTGAAATCTATAACATCTTTAAGGACTGGATAGAGAACCTAGATGTTAAATGGGTAAATAAATAGGATGTTAATACATATATGGTCTGTACCTTCAATGAGGGGTCTAGTTTGGTATGATCCTATTGAACAAGTTGTTTTAGGACCCAAATTTCATTCATGTCAATGAATAATGGATGCCCTTACTTCACATGATCTTGGACAACTCCCAAGTCCCTAACCTAAGAGGAGTGGTTAATTTCAACACGGTCAAAGCCATAAAAAATGTGTAGGTAGGGGGACACTTTTACATGATGAGATATATCATAGATGCATTTTATAGGAAACTCACTTCAAGCCCTTTGACTTTTCTTCATGTGTTCCTATTGGCCTTGTGGTCCATGTAATTTTCTATAAACTATATGGCCACTAGTATAAAAATAACTTCTAGGACATTTGTGAATGTTTCTACCTAGTGGTAAACACCATGATCAATAAGGCCCTTATGCATCATATATCATAAAAAATCATAGATTCATAGGATCTTATTGGAGACTAATTGGTGTCATTGAGAGGACATAATCATTCAGGTTGTAATAATAATTAAGGAACCCCTCCACTTAGCTTATCACATCTTAGATAATATTTTTGAGGTTAAGATTCCTTATTAATTAGTGGAAGGCATTTTTGGACATTTTATCAATCACAATTAGAAGGAATTTCTACCTCTTTTAATCATCATGAAGAACCATGTCTACCACTCTTGTCATCCCCTACAAAATATGGCATCTAGATGGGACTCTTTGGCCTTGGGTAGAGCCTAACCATAGGATTTATACCTAAAGGGCATGATTGAAGCCCATATTGAGAGGTACTCAATTTGCCTCAACCTCAAATATGGACTAAATGTGGGGGATGATGATGAGTTGTATCTAAATGTTGCATATTAATAAGAGGTATTATGAAGATCAAATCCCAAAGGAATTATAAGGATAATAAGGTCCAAACTAGGCCCTCTTGGATCCCCTCTACATTTTCTCAATCTTTAGGGCATGCCATGTTGACTGCCCTCATAATTTCTATAAGAATATTATAGGGGATCCCATCACCTTCTCCCCCATGAGTAGCAACTCCTATATCATGGATATGCCTCCTCCACCTCTAATGGATCAAACACATTAGCAAAAACTGGTCAAACTCATGTCACTAATCAATAACTATAGCTCCATAATAGGCGCATTGACCCTAAGTCACCCAAGCTTTGAAGTTTGACATTATTAATAGCCCAAAAATGATCCCAAAGTAGGATCAATAGTAGGCACCTATAAACATTCTTTTCCTCAATTCCTCCTATCTCTAATTACCTCTTATGGCACCACCCCTTTTCCCATTTCCACTTCCTCTGGTCTTTGACCAAACATCCATGGCTTACACAATTAATTGAATCCTACCTTCTTCATTTCCATTCACCCCTTCCATTCCCCCACTTGGAACTTTCCTAGTACCCCTATCATCGATTCCTAAAATTTAAATGTCTGTGAGTTCCCCATATCCAACATCTACCTAAAATTTTGTGAGAGTAAGTGTAACTATGTGCATGTCTCCAGTGACTGGGACCATCTTGGTAATTCATCTGACAATTTAGTAGCTCTTATAATTGACCCTACATCCCTCACTATATTATTTCCTTCCAATGTAGTATCTGGAATTGAATCAAGTAAAAGGTCAAGGAAGAAGTTTTTAAAATTATAAATACTTAGAGGGGGTGAATCAATTCCCTTAAAATAATCATTAAATTTCACTTATCATTCATGAAGTATTCATTCAAACACATACATCAACCAAATGCATAAATAAGCATCCACATAAGCATATAACCTATTAACACAAGAAATTATGGAAAACACTCTAAGGGTATCAAAACCAATAAAACATAGCTTGTACTATATTCCTATAAGAAATGAATCAATATTTAGTGAGGCACCAACCCCATAAAGAGCACTAAGCCCTCATTAGTCAAGTATAAACTTGTAAGAAGGCACCAACCCCATACGTAACTCAGCACCAACTTAGCCAAATGGAACCTTTAATCACATTTGAACAAATTTTAGTCACTCAACTCAATATTATAATTTTATTCTTCTCTTCACACTCTTTTATCTCTCTTAAAGAGCCTATTAGGCCTCTTCACTCAACTAACACTCTTCTTGGTAGATTTAGGTCATATGACCTTTATCATCATATATAGAATATTTATTGGAACTTCATGAAATTTTAACCATACCTATGTCATGGTCTTAAATCCATTTACTTATTTTTCCAAACTTGTATTTTATTCTTTCACCATGTTAATATTCTCACTCCTCAAATTAGGCCTATTATACCTTCTTATTATACTTGACTCTTGCTCTCACATGCCTTGGCAAGACAAAGACATCTCCATACTTGTATCACCATTGTAATATATCAAAAAACATGTTTTAAAAATTTAAATAACCATTACATAGGTTTATCACCACTCATAAGGACCAAAACCACCACTAGACCTAAAGGAGACATAATGCAATTAGGCCTTCTCAAAGCACGTGTTTTACCTTGACCACCTTAGAACATTTTTATAATATATAAATGGATGAAATTTTTTTAAAAAAAATTAATTATACAATTTATAATATATAATTATTTACCTAACACCATTTATCTCATTTCACTCCTTGAACCACACCATTAGGCCTATTCATAATTAGGCCTTTTTACTGCCAGAAAGTCTATCAACCAAAACTAAAACACAACCAATTTTATCAAAAAAATATCATAAAATCATATATATATATATATATATATATATATATATAACCTAAATTAAATTATTTTAATCACCATATTCATTATATTTCACCAAATAGTGCAGAATACCTTAAACTAACCACTTCCATATGCTCCCTCAAAACTGCAAACAAGCTTCAAAAACCCAATCAAGAACTTTTAAATTTTCACACCTTCATAGAGATTTATAATGAATAAAAATAAATTAAAATTAAAATATTATACCTATATAACAACTTAATTTTCATTATATTCTTCAATTCTAGGCATAATGACTGAGGAACATTAATATTACTCACACACATAAAACTACAAGTAGCTCCAAAACTCAGTCATGGAGATAATGACTTAGAAAAAATATAGAATCACTTTAATGAAATTAAAATGTGTTTATATAATACTTAATAATAATTAAAATGTATTTAAACAAATATATTATAATTTTAAATATCAATATTGGTCTTACAGACCAATCTCATGTCTTCACTATACATAGACCTCGCTATGTTAGACAAGTCAGATTGAGATCAACTTCCTACCATACACAAGTTTCTCCAAAAATTTATCCATTATGTATATGTTTTATATGTCTTTAAAAATAATCAAATTTAATTATATCCATACCTAATCCACTAAAATGAATGTCTAATATCATTCCCACTTTTGCCTATTTTTTTCACTATCTTCCTCACTAGGCCTTTTTAGTGATAGACCAAATTCCATGACTATTTTAGAATATTTAAATTATATAAAATATTTATAAACTTAAATGTAAAAAAATATAAGTCTCACACATAATCCTCTAATCATTTTCATGCTTTGACCTGGTCAACCCTGATTGCTACATCAAAAATCCAAGAAATAATGGGTTTTGTGTAGCTTCCACTCCCTCTTCTGATAGATCAATGCCACTTGGAGATAATTTTGAGATCCCTATACATTATAAAATAATTAAACTATTTCATATAACTCATTATAATCCATTTATATCAATATTGTCTATATTAGGTCACTGTTAGGGTTTTAGAGAGGGTTAAGACCACCTTATAGTCTTAATGATCATACATAAAGATTGGGCCCTTAATATAGAAAATAATTCATGTAAAATTTAGTTAGGATCATTTCCCAACTTCCATAAACTTATTATTATCTCATGAAAAGGTTTCACATGCTAACAAGCATAATAATATCCTTTTCAGGTCTACAATACCTCATTTTATGCACATAGAAAACATCAAAATGACATTTATTATTTATAATTTTAACTTATACTTGTTCAAAATACTTGAAACAAAATTTCATTCCTTTTAAAATAATCTCATGAGCTTTATCACATTGTAAACTAACCTTGACCCCTCATTAGTCCGTAATAGGTCTCTTTGCACATTGGGCCTTGAACTCCTAATCACACTTAGACCTTGAACATACCTTAAAATTAATTTCAATACTATAAAAACTTCATAATCATGTCATAAAACCTCATACCATGCTAAAAAAATACCAATCTTATTCTTACAAGCCTCATACTCCTCAAATCACCATGTTACCAAGCCTATGCCTTCACATTAATTTTCTCAAGAACATAACTCATGAACTCAGCCTAAATAACATAAAACATAACTTATAATGACATCATTTAAACTTTAATGACATCAATCACAACTCCATGCATACCTTAGAACACATTCTCAACAATATCCCCACTTGTCATTAATGGCAACCACTCATTAATGTTAATCATTCCAAAAAGCTTCTCTTACTCATATACATCTCCCAAATATAGATCCCCATTTGAAATTAATGAAAAATAACTACCTAGAAAAAAATAAATAAATATGAGTAAAATATCACATCAAAAATCTCTCCCCATCTCACTATAACCTTAGACATCTTCTTCTTGACAAACTAATATTTATCCACCTTTGACCTCATAGCTTATGCACTTTTTTCCTAATCTTAGAGATAAAGCACCTCATTATTATCTCCCCATAAAAACTTAAATTTCTTAGTGACTAATACAAATCTTATTAAAAAACACACCCACTCTTGGGGCATGATTGGCTCCCCTTATCTCCATGAGGTATTCAGACACTATCATGAATGTGACTTGGTTTGATCAAGTCATCATACAAATGCTTTATAACCCATATCTTGCATCACACCTCCAATATAATATTTTATAAAATTTTGATCTCAAACAAATAATACAAATATCCCCCTAAGACCAAGCATCCTTCATTCTTCTTCTCACTATCTGAGTGCCTTCATGAAGCCTAATGGATTCACCTCTTCTCTAGGGTACTAAAACAACATAAACTCAAGAGATTCAAAGATATCCATGTCCTCACTAGATTTAAATTTATTCATGATCCTCTTAGGATTGAATATCCTCTTTGGCTTGACCTCTTTAATCTCTATCTGAATAACATTCTGACTTGGTCTAGTTTTCTTAACTCCTTCATCCATAACCTGAGTTGATAAGGAGAATTATTGGCACTCCTTTACATCTTAACTATGTTTTACCATGGAAAATAGTCCACTTGCAATTTCATATTTATCAGCATTCAAATTATCTACCTTTGGTCTTCATTCATTGTCTTGTCTTCTTTCTTGCACTCTTGGGGCCTCAATCTTCTTATTTTGATTTAAGAATCCATGCTTACAAAATTATGCAATATGACCAATATTTTGGTAATTAAAACCCATTATTACTCTTTATGGAAACACACCATTACCCATACCTCTTAACTAATTATTCTCCTCATATTTTCATCCATATTCATTTTTGGAGGGTCTTCTACAATGACTTTATCTATGACCAAATTAGTTACATGAATATAAATAACCATTAAGAGGATTATCCTACCTTATAGTATTAAATTACCTGATAGGACTAGTCTTAATTCTACCAACACAATCATTCCTTGATTAACCATTGAAATTTAATGTCTAATTCTCCTTAATCACACTAGTGTTTTTGTTTTGGTCTCCATTGAAACTAATAAGTATTTTCTCATTAGCAATATTTTGACTACTAAGGATGTTGTCTAGATCATTGGTACTCTTTTCAAACTCCATAAAGAAATTTATGTTACTTGATGATTAATCCAACTTAAATCTTAAGGAATCCAATTTATTTACATACCTGACACATTTTTCTTATTTATCCTTTAGGCTTGCAGTCACAATCTCAATTTGAGTCTCCACCTATTTGACTAATTCCTCTTATTCCTTGGAGTTATTTAAAATCTCTTCAAATGAACTTTTTTTCTCATCATAATATTTGACAAGAGACCTAATCACATTATTAGTTTTTTTAATTATCTTTAGTTCTTCTAGATCATTCATCAACTTAGCCTCAAAGTCCACCTCATCTTCTTCTTCATTTGAATCACCAATAGTAAATCTAAACCACATGGACTCTTCTTTATTTGAATAACTTACTTCCTCAACCATGAAGACAAATTCATTTACATTAGGACCATCACCTTCATGGTCATTCTCAGAATCACTTTTCTCACTCTCATCAAATGAGCTACAATATTCCTTGGTGTAAAATCTTGTTTTGTTTTTGAAAGACTTATTCTTGTCATCATACTTTCTAAAACTTTTCTTGATATTATCAGACCTATAGCATTCTTTTCATCATCATGAAATCATAAGGTTATTCATAATCCTTTGACTTATCCTTATGATGTCACTTGTTATCAAAATGCCTAATCTCTCCATAATTAAAACACTTTAAGGGTAGCTTACCCTTGTATTTACCTAAACCAGTTTTCAAATTTCTTACAAACCTAGCTATTAACTCATCATCATCAATATTAGAATCATCATTGTCTTTGACTTTATTGCCTTGTGTATTATTATCCTTTGATTTATTTTTTACCTTGAATTTATCTTCCTTATTTTTATTTCTTCCTTCACTTTTCCTCATCTCATAAGCTATTAAGGTGCCATGAAGTCCATCCATATCTAGCTTGTCTAAATATTGCATCTCTTCAACAACAGATACTTTATAGTCAAACTTTTGAGTTAGATATATCAATACATTTTGAGAAAAATTATACTATTTTAATTCTTCACCTATGCCTCTTATTATTTTGACCACTTCATCAACCATCAATAAGTAGGCTACAATGGTCTCATCTTCATTCATCCTTAGGATTTCAAACTATCTTCTATGGATTTGCAATTTAGCCAACATAACCTTAGAGTATCCCTCATGGATAGTATTCAAAATTTCCCACATTTATTTGGTGGACATACATTTCACCACCTTCACAAGTTTTGACTCTAATAGGACATAAAGAATAACATTCATTACTTTTAAATTATTGTAACTAGACTTCTTATCATTGCATCTATAGAGGGAATAGAGGGTGTAGTATATCCATCAAAAATTTATTACCAAACATCATGAAATTTATACATAAAATATGTTCTCATATTTACAATCAAAAAATCATAATTATATCCATTTAACAATAGAGACTTGCTTGTAGAAAAACCACCTTGTTCTTGACTAGCCATCTTTTCTTGCTTAGGATCTCCTTTATGATATTATGCCTAACTAAAAGGACATGATTTAATACCATTTTTTGGAATAAAAACTAATGATATGGGTTTAATTATTTACCTTAAAAAAATAATTCAATTTCACTTATCATTCATGAATTATTCATTCAAACACATACATTAATTAATGTATAAATAAGCATCCACATAAATATATAACCTATGAACACAGTAAATATGTGGGAAACCCTAAATGGGGATAAAACCCACTAAAAATATCTTGTAATAAAATATTATAATCAATTAATAAATATTTAGTGAGGCACAAACCCCACAAAGATCACCAACCCCTCACTAGTCAAGCAACAACTCAACTAGTCCTTTAGCAAGCGTCAATTTGCAAGAAGGCTACAACCCCCTAGGTAACTTAGAACCAAATCAAACACCTATAACCTTTGATCACATTTTTCAAAAAAATTATCACTCATATGATTATTATAAACTTATTTTTCTCTTCACACTCTTTTATCTCTCTCAAATAGCCTATTAGGTCTCTTCACTCAACTAACCCTCTTCTTGGCAAATTTAGGTCATATGACCTTACTCATCATATGTAGAATCAATGTTAGAAATTAATAAAATTTTAAAAATAATATATAATGGTATTAAATCCCTATAAATATTTTCAAAACTTATATTTCATTCATTCACCATGCTAATATTCTCACTCCTCAAGTTAGGCCTATTAGACCTTTTTCTTATACATGACTCTTGCTCTCACATGCCTTGGTAAGACACAAACCTATCCATAATTGGATCAAAATTTGAATATATAAAAAAAACATGTTTCATAAGTGAAAAAAAAATTACATAAAAAATTACATAGGTTTATCATCAATCATAAGTATCGAAACCACCATTAGACCTAAAAGAGACCTAATACAATTAGGCCTTCTCAAAGCACATGTTTCACCTTGACCACAATGGAACAACTTGAGCCTCCATAAATGGATAAAAAAAATTACAAACACTTTAAATATACCCATTATAATATCACCTTAGGTCAAAAATACCATTTATCTCATTTCACTCCTTGAACCACACCATTAGGCCTACTCATAATTAGGCCTTCTTACTGCAAAAAAGTTTATCAACCAAAACTAAAGCACACAACCAATTTTATCAAAAAACCATAAAAAAATATCACATGGATATAAAATAAATTACCTTAATTTAATCACCATTTTAATTATATTTCACCAAACATGTAAAATACCTTAAACTGATGACTTTCATATGCTCACTCAAAACTACAAAGAGGCTTCAAAAACCCAGTCAAGAATTTTTTACTTTTCACACCTTCATAGGAATTTATTATGAATAAAAATACATTAAAATTAACATATTATACATTTTTTAAAAATTTATTTTCACTATATTTTTCAATTTTAATCATAATGACCAAGGAACATCAATTTTACTCACACAAAAAACTACTTGTAGCTCCAAAACATAGTCATGGAGACAATGACTTAGAACACCTATATAATCACTTTAATGAACTTAAAATTGGTTTATATGATCATTAATAATACTTATAACATAATTAAACAAAAATATTATAATTTTAAATAAAAATATTGATCTTACAGACTAATTTCATGTCTTCACTATACATAGACCTCATTGTGTTAGACAAGTTAGATTGAGATCAACTTTATTCCATACACAAGTTTATAAAAAAATTATATCCATTAGTGATATGTGTTATAGTTATTTAAAAATAACCTATTTAAATTATATCCATCCTTAATCCATTGAAACACATCCCTAATCTCATTCCCACTTCTATCTATTTTTCTCACTATATTCCTCACTAGGCCATGTTAGTTATAAGCCAACTTCCATGACCAGTGCAGCATAATTTAAATCTATAACCTTCTCATAAACTTACATGGACACAAAATATAAGTATCACACATCATTATATAATCATTTTCATGCTTTGACTTGGTCAACCCTCCCTACTACATCAAAAATCCAAGAAACAAGGGCTTTATTGTAACTTCCACTCACTCTTTTGATAGACCAATACCACTTGGAGGTACCTATGATAGTAATATACATGATAAAATAATTAAAATATGTCATATAACTAATTATAATCCATTTATATCAATATCTCCCCTATTGGGTCACTATTAGAATTTTAGAGAGGGTTAAGACCACCTTACAATGTTAATGATCATCCATAAAGATTCAACCCTTAATCCAAAAAATAATGCTTGGAAACTTTATTTAAGATCCTTACCTAATTCCATGAGCTTTTTAGGATCTGATGCAAAAGTTTCACATGCCAACAATCATAAGAAAATCCTTTTTGGGTTTGTAATACCTCATTCTATACATTAAAAAAATACTCAAAACCACATTTCATGCTTTCTTCTTCAGAATTTGACCTTATACTTGGTCAAAATACTTGACATAACCTTTCACACCTCTTATAATTATATCATGAGCTCTTTCACCTTGAAAATTGAACTTGACTCCACATTAGGCCTTGAATTGCTAGTCACACTTAGACCTTGAACATACCTTGAAACCACTTAAAATGATTTAAAAAATTGATACTCATGTAATAAAACCTCATAAAATTCTCAAAAACTACCAATATTCTTATCACAAGCCTCATACTACTCAATTCAACATGCTACAAAGCTTATGCCTTCACACTATGTTTCTCAACAACATGACTCATGAACTCAACCTCAAGAACATCAAAGACAACTTAGAGTGACATAAATGACACTTTCATGACATCAATAAAAAATAAATTCATACCTCAAAACACATTCTCAATATAATTGAAAGGTAGTTCATGTCCAACACATGATGTAGGTATCAACTACTCTATTTCTACTTCCACCACTAGTTTATTTTTCTCCTTTGGAACTAACCCCATTAGCTCCTCTCATATCTCCCTGATCCCCTTTTTTCATCACCTTAACATCCCAATGATTTGTATTTAATCAACCAATCTCATCCCTTATATTAAATATCCCCATCCCAAAATTCATTACCTCTTAAATGTGCATAAACTAGAGTCAGTAGTGGGCGTAGATGTTCCCTTGGGACTCACCATTCAATTTTTACCCCTTTGCCTCATCCTCCAGTAATTTAATAATTTATTACATATAATTATTCTATTATTCATCCACCTCATCTTACACCTATCACTACCATCTCCACCACCCTAAAAATAGCTCCCAAGATGTCAGGAATGGTCCTGATATTATAGGTGCCAAAAATGATAATGCAAAGCACTGTATAAGTACAATGGTATTTTGATCACACCATGAGGATAATGTGGAGTATCCTCTCCTATAAATCCATTAAATAGGGAAATCATGTGGTATAGTAAACCCAAAAATACTTATTCTATCTCAACAAAGTAAGGTATCCCAAAGGAGAATATAAAATGGTAGAATACCCACTCTCAATTCACTAGGTAACCCATGATATGTTAGATAATTTTGTTGAGGACATGTAGATCCAATTTATAAATGGCAAAGGTAAAGATTTCATTTCATCTTAGACAAATTGGGAATGTCAAGGAATCCCTATTACAAATCTTATCAACTCTATGATAGGTGGTAAGGACTATGGAAGATACTCAGGTGCTCATCCAATAAACCCATGACTATCTAGAGAGGGTGACTATAGTTGATTAAAAGTGTAAAAATTTGAATAATGTGATTAATAAATTAATATTATTAGATATAAAATTGATGCCCACTTTAGATTTAAGATTATATTAGACCTACACTAGGATCATGAAGACTGTAATGGAGGAGTGGCTTGCCTTATCCCAAATAGTGATGGTACCCTTAGAAGATGGCAAAAAGAATATATTGGTTTATTTAAAAGAATTAAACATCTTGGTGATTTACACCTAGATGAAACTCTATTGTATAGGGCTGAATTTGGAGTCACATGGGTCACTTTGAGAAGGTCATGAGGTAAAAGGCATCCAAGGAAAATAAGGAGGGAACTTAGGTAGTTCTTGAGATTTCAACTCAATCCACAACAATCATCGGCTAGGTGTCATAAGTTAAAGTGTTGATGGATGCTCCCCTCTAGGTTTACAAAAAATTGGTAGCCTAGGTTGAGATGATCTTTAGAGATCCATTGATTAAACTCACTAATTTGAATTAGAATTTTTACCTCATTTTAGCCATATTGGAATCTAGGGAGGCAAAGTCAAAGTAGGTTGGAACTAGATCTTCCATGCCACCTCCACATATTAGTTAAGGTATCCCTCATTTATATTTTGGAAATGATTTTGAGGGTATTTTATCCATATTTTAGAATTTTATGGTTGTAACCACCAATAATGTCCATCATGACCTAGGATGGGAATCTCATGCTACTTGGGGGCGAATCTCATCCTTATTTATAAAAGTGAAAATGCATTATACTTTGAGGTTAAATAATTTTGAGCTAAAAATTACTATAAGATAGGATATAAATTTTGATTTAATTCACTCCATTTTTTATTTTAAAGAGTTGCCCAAGCTCTATGTTTATAATAGAACTAGTTATATTAATGAATATAATTTTAACTCTTTTAAGTGATATATGTTATATTTAGCAAAGAATCTTTCATTTAAATTTTATGTTAATATTAGTTCCCAAATAATTATTTTAATACCTTTTTAATTATTAAATACAATGATTATGATGTGCCTCCCTATCATAAACTCTTTGTGAATTAATCTTATTTTCTTCATAACATCGATAAGTAGTGTGAAGATTTCAACTTATTTTAAAAGTTTATATGTGATTTATTATATATTTATAGTATTTTTATTTAGTGAGGAATTAAAAATTAAGATTTATTAATTTACTCCCTTGACTTTTACCATTGTGTAGCATTGGAGTTAAACCCTTTATCAAGACTTACCACATAGTGGTATAACTGTGGTGGATGTGCTCATCTCAATTATTAAATCATTAATTTCCCTTGCACCTAGAAACTTCCTTTACTACTTTACCCATCCCTTTTTTGTGTTTCTTTTGTAAATTGAAACTAACCTTTCCATTTTGTTGAAGTTTTACTAAAAAATGCCTAAATACTAGTAATTTGTTCAAATAATTCACTCATTCACTCTTGGTCATCAGGACTAAACCATCAATGGTGACATTGCATCTCTTAGATATTATTCCATACAGGCTCTGTCTTGAAGTCAAATTAGTCCTAAAATGAAGGATGAAATCCCATCAATGTTCCACACTATTCTCTTTGAAAAATATCAATCTCATGAGTATTATTGAATGGGATCTTGGGCTGAATAATAGCTAGCACTCAAAGAAGGGCTCCATTTTAATTTGAAGATAATTATCAGTATGAACCCAAACCTTGAAAGAGTATTTTATTGATTGAATCTTGTTTCCCATAATTTACACTATCTCCATTGTTTTATGCTTCAAACACACCCAACAATAATAGATGAAAAGGAAGAAATCAAGAATTAATATGTTGAGTGCTAACTTATTTAAAATTATACTTGTTGGTAATAATGTACTAACTATTATGTGTTTGTGAAGAATTTTGGAGACTAGTTAACCAGAGATATGTCCCATCATGGCTAGTTGGTGGTTTCTGCCTTGCTATTACATATAATACCCAAGATAAATAAACCTAGACCTACCATTATAATAACTAGCTTATCCACTCAACCTCTCCAAAATAGACTATCAAGGATGGATTGGTTGGTTGGTTTAACCATTAATTTATTGGGAGTTAACCCTGACTAATCCAAGAACTTTAAGAGAAGTCTTCCCCATTTAACTCATGGTGAAGTATTTAATACCAAAGAGCATGTGACCTCATATAAAACCAACCTAAGTATATTAAATGTATAATATAAAAATGTGGTATACAATATTTTTACATTCACATTGATGGACTTAGCATATTATTGGTTCCTCAATCTCCCTGAGGACTCAATACCTAGCTGGAACCATTTAAGTACTACCTTCCTCACCTAGTTTGGGAGCATAATATAACTTAATGTCTTATACTAGTAATTTACCTATATTAAATGAGAGCCTAATGATTCTATTATGAACTTCAAATATAGGTTTCAAAATATGTATAGTCTAGTTATCATTATTTAACAACCCAACCCCAAACTAGTGCTCAAAATGCATAAAAATGCCGTAGACCCTTGGACAACAAAGTTTCTAAGGTGAGATACATAAATAGTGGACTTAACCTTGGATTATATAGGAGTTATCAAGGTAGATAAGTAGTTAAATTGACAAGGTTATATTATTATCCCCATTCTTAATGTGTTACCACAGATGCCTGGATTGAGCCTCTTTCCTAATGTTAATCAAAATATCCCAATTATTTATCCATTCCCTATAATACATAAAATTTGATTGGGTCATCCTACACCAAACCAACACTTAGTTTTTATTAACCCAAGGAACCATGAAAAGTATCCTTATTTATAACATGATATAATATTATCAATAATTAACAATACCTAGACCCTACCCTCAGAGTCTACTAAGAATGAATTGGATGAGATTTAGTGAATGGTAAAAACACTTAGTAATGAGTTCATTGGGATATTAAGGCATATGAATAACTCATTTTAGGCTTGTAATTTAACATTAAAAATAAATTCAAAGAGTTACTAGTCTATGGTGACTCAGAACTTGTAGCCAACTAGGTGAGAATCAAATATCAATGCAAACTCTCATACCTCAAGAGATATAAGTTTAGGGTCTGGGATCTACTTGAGTCTTTTTATGCCTTTAACATTATATCCACCCATAGAGAAGATAATAAAGTTGATGATGAGTTAGTATTAGTTGTAACCAACCTCATGCCTAACCAAAACTCACCCAACTTTAGCATTGATTTGATACCCTATCCTTCAGTCCTAGATAGTGTGAATAATTTTTAGCTCTTTAGTGATGATCAACAAATATTGAACTTCATGACTAGTTTAGGATAATTTGAGGCTTTGATTATGATGAAACTAATGAAAATGCACTTATGGAAGGCAAATTTGATGGTGGAGTCATTTAACTAAATGACAATAAGATCCATAAGGGGGTGATTACCTTAGAGAGACTATTTGATCAAGACAAGATGATAGAGGTTTCTAATATTCCCAAAGTAAGTGGGAAGGATTATAATGCAATTGATTTTGGCCCTTAAGATTAGCCTCAACTAGTTAACATTGGAAAAGATTGCACTAGTGTTGAGAATAAGAAGGTAAAAGAGCTCTTAACAAAGTATAAATATTTAATAGATTTATCCTATGATGACTTAAAGATCTTTGATCCAAGATTCATCACCCATACTATACCTCTTAAATAAAGGTGTAAACCCTTCATGCAAAGCAAAGAATTGTGAACCCTGTCTTAGAACTAATGATCTTCAAAGACATTAAGAGATTGTTAGATTCTAGAATTATGTTTCCCATCATACATTCTACCTAGGTATCTAATTTGGTGCTAGTCAAAAAGAATAATGGTGAGATTATGATATGCATTGAATTTATAAATTTGAATAAATCATCTAAAAATGATAATTATCCTCTTTTATCTCTGTAATAAGTAATACAAATTATTCTAGGATAAGCTATGATGTCTTTTCCTGATGGTTTTTTAGGCTACAACCAGGTGTTGGTTGATAAGGAAGACATAATGAAGATAAAATTCATAACTAAATGGGGCACCTTTGCCTACAAAAGAGTACTTTTTGGATTAATAAACATAGGAGTTACTTTTTAAAGGGCCATGGACCATGGCTTCCAAGGTATTAGGTAAGTGTATCATTATATATATGGATTATCTAACCATTTTTATAAAAATAGGGAAGATCACTTTATGCATTTACAACAAGTATTTGAGAGATGTAGGAGGTATGTAATCTCCCTTAACCCCAAGAAAAACATCTTTTGTGTTATCGAAGGAAAATTGTTAGGGCACGTTATAACTAAATATGAGATCTCCATAGATCCTAAAAAAGTGGAAGATATATCTAAGATAGAGCCTTTAAATAGTAAAAAAGAGTTACAATCATTCTTTGGCAAAATAAATTTTGTAAGGAAATTCATTTTTGGTTTTGTAAAAATTGTCAAACCATTGAATGATATGCTAAATAAGGATGCTAAGGTCACTTGGAATGAGGAATATAAGGAATTTAATGACATCAAAAAATCAATTAGTCAAGCTCTAGTCTTGATAAGTCCTAAATTTTCAAAGGACTTTTATTTCTATTCTTTTGCATCTGACCATACTATGGGTATAGTTTTAACTCAAAATATTGATGGGTGTGATCACCCAATATATTTCATGAGTACTAACCTTAAGAATGCTAAATTTAATTATTCATTAATTTATAAATAAGCATATGTATTAGTTAAGGTAGTAAAGAAATTTAGGGACTATATCCTTAGAAATAAGGTGCATGCTATTCTACTTGACCCTACCACAAAACTTATGTTGAGCCAAAATGAAATTGGAGAATGTAGAGGTAAATGGATGTCAATTTTGAAAGAATATGACATAGAAATGAAAATTTCAAAGCTTGTAAGGTGCCAAAGTCTGATTCAAATTATTGTTATTACTAAACCTAAGCTAAGTATTTTATAAGTTGATCAAAAAATATTTCAAGCTAGTAAATGCTATGATTCCATAATTTGTTTACTAGTTAATGGTACTTGTCCTACAAGACTAACCAGGGAGTAAAAGAGGGATTTAAGGCTCAAGGTAACTCATTATCTAATAAAAGATGGGGTTTTATACAAAAATAATTTTAAAGGTGTCTACCTAGGATGTGTCTCAAAATAAGAAGCTATCCAAATCATGAACACCTTTCATGAGAAGTTAGGAAATGGTCACCCATCTAGGAAGACTAAAGCCCACAATATTCTTAGATTTGACTACTAGTGGCCAACTATTTTCAAAGATGATCATAAACATGTGAATTAATGTCACTCATGCCAAAATATTTAACACCAAATAACCAAAGGTAGCAATGTCTTTGCAACTAGTCATGGTTGATAAACCCTTTCCATAATGGGGGTTGGACTTTGTAGGGGTAATCAACACCAATTCATTAGAAGGTCACAACTATATCTTGACTTCCATAGATTATTATACAAGGTGGAATAAAACTATAGCCACAAAATAATGTATTATTGAAGAAGTGATTGGTTTCTTAGAGGAAAACATATGTACCAAATTTAGAGCTCTAGTCTCTTTGGTTTGTGATAATAGATACACATTTATATCCATAGAGATGATAGAATGGGTCTATGATGATGAAATTTGTCTTAATTTTTCATCCATCCATTATCCTCAAGTAAATGGATTATCTAAATCTACCAAAAAGAACTTAATAAAATCAATCAAGAAGTCTACTACAAACAAGCCCAGGACTTGGCATAAGCTTCTCAAGTATGCCCTATGGGAAGATAGGATAAGGATCAAGAAAGACTTAAAGGCATCACCATTTTTGTTGGTGTATGGCCAAGAGCATATCTTACCTATCACTCTCAAGCTACCTATGTATAAATTCATGCAAGAGTATAGGAAATAAGGATAGGATCTTGAAAATTTAGGATTTCTAGACATCATCCAGATGGAAGATGCACGCGAGAAGGATTTTGATAATTTTGGTAGACATCAGACCATGGTGAAGAGGTGGTTTGACAAGAGATCAAGGTGTTCAGACAAAGGGAGTTGGTTTTCCTTTGGGATAAAGCTTCTAATCCTAAGGGTAAGTATGGTAATTTCACACTAATGTGTATTGGCCCCTATCAGATCATAGGCATGCTTGGAGACAACACCTTTAGACTTAAAGACTTACAAGGAGTAGAGTTAACACTACCCACCAATGGGTAGTACCTCAAGCATTAATTCTCTACTTCTCCACCTGAGGTCTTTATGGAGTAAATCTATAAGATGGTTAGACTTAATGTAGGTAGGCTAGTTAGTTTCTTTTATTTCTTTCCTTGTTATTCCTTGTTTATACATAAGCATGTATGTATTTTGCTTCTCTTTTTCCTTTTGATTTACTACTTTTTTTGTGTGTTTATTTTTGTTTCTTTTTTCATTGCTTCTAATAAGTCCTTTTGTAAAATCCATCTCAAAGATTATTTAGCTTGCTTGAAACTCCAAAATATAGGAATGTGGGTATGAACCTAATACATGTGTTGACCATGGGTCTAAAATGTGAGCCTAATGTTGTGATTTGAAGAAATTGGTAAAGAAAAATGGAAGAGTCCAACTAATCAATGATATCTTAAACATTGTCTTGACTTAAATTTGGTTTTAAGAAGATTTACCCTTGTAGGATGAAAACTTAACTTGTTGAGGCATAGTTATGCTTACACTTAACAAACATCCTTTCCTAGGATAATGGTTATGGACATAGGATATTTTTTTAGGATCAAACATTTGAAAAAATCCATAAACCTAATTACCTTGGTTCCCAACCTTGATGAAAGCATAAAATATATAAAAATACAAAAAATAAGAATGCAATGCAAAATCAAAAGCTTTTCAAGCATAGGTGATTCTGGTAATCTCTATCGAGGCTATGGATCCCTAGTTGGTAGTGGATCAAGGCCATAAATGGATACAAAGGCATCCCTATCATGGATAGGTACACCTAAATAATAACATAACATTTCCCAAGCCTTCCCTAAACTAGAAGCATGGTTTTTAATGAATATCTAAACATGTTCCAAGTCAATGTTAATGATTAAAGATATGAACCTAGAAGTTATCCCTTGAATCCCATGGTAAAAAATAAGTGGAATCAAAGCACACACACAACATGGCTATGTCTTATTTTTGATCCCAATTATATAAGTTCAAGGTTTGTTTTAACCATAAAATGATCTAGATAATGGCATTGATCAAGTGGAGTGGATGACTTAGTTGTTTATTTAAACCAGAGTCTCTAAGTTATAACATATTACTATGTTACCCTAGAAGTCACCATTTGTTGAGGTCAACATACCCCCATTTTTGAAAATTGGGACCATTGAGATACTTTAAACCTTAACCGTATAATCGTGGCATGTTTTGAACATTATTAAAATTTTAAGATCACCCACCTTGATAAAGTTGGCTTACTGATTTATGGTTTTGCTTTGAACTTGCCTAATGTTACTAATAATTGGTCTTCATGTCTTATATTTTTAGGTTTTGTGGGGCACTATTAAATGTATCATGCTTAGAATTTACAAATTAACTATATTAAAGCTTCATTTTGTGAAATATCTCCCTTAGAAAACCCTAACATAAACCCTTGGTTCAAATTTACATTTGGTGAGAATTCTTTTGGCAAGAATAATTTAAATTTTGAATTAAGCCTAATTTTATGCTAAGGATTACTAATTTTTCACAACATGACCAAAAACTAGCCTAAAATCATGTTTGGTCCCCTTTATTATTTTCCCCCCTTTTATTTCCTTTATTTTCTAACTAGGCCTAACTTCTATATTAGCAGGGTCCTTTTATTTTCCTAAGCATGGTCCCCTTTATTATCTATTTAACCTAAAGTCTTAATTCTAAGGCCCCATTCATGTTTATCAACATGAATGAGACCTTATACATAACACTTTAGCCTAAATTTATATCTACCAAAGTCTTAACTTATATACCTCAACTATTTATAGATCCAATAGCCCATGCTTAAGTAAAACCAAAAATTAGATGGCATGAGGGAAACACATAGGTTGGATGGGCCCCAGCATTAAATATAAGCTTAAGCCTGATTTTCATCATAAGGCCTTGTTTTATATTTTAATACAATAAGACCTTAGTTTGAAACTTAATTTTTTTACTTTAATTAATCAAAGGAACCAATCATGTACAAGTTCTTGGATCATGATCCATAGTTCATGGTCACTCATGGATTTAGATCTAATGGAGCAAAGACAATGTCAAAAAGTCAAAAGGCTTAAAAATCCCCATGGAGCTGTCATATGACACTCCCACATTTGAAGCTTAATGTTAACAAAAGATTGAAACAATAGCATGCACTCATTCAGATTCTAATCAAAAAATTCTCACTTCATCACTCCTAATTATTAGACAAAGCAAATTGAATCTGAGATCCATAGAGTGTAGGAACTTCATGAGCTTAAATTTGATGTTCTCATGAACATCATTTGACATCTATGAGATCATCATTAATGTGTATGAGGCCATCAAATTCAATCTTGTCTAACATTTTTAATTAGACAAAGGGGAATATTTTATGTCATTTTAGGGGTTATTTGATATTATTCTTTAAAACTTAGCATAAAATATCTTAACCTAAGTTTATAGTGTGTTTATTAACATGAAATAAACTTAGCTTAAAATATTTTAGCCTAAGTCATTTTGATAACCATGCACTAATTAAAGTTTGTTCATCTTGTATGATCAATGGCTTATGCTATGTTAGGACCAAATGATCCAATGGCATGATATCATTGATAAATTTTTAACAAAGCTCTAATAACCCATAGGCTCAACATGTGGTGGATGATCATTTGATATGCGATTGATAAAAGAACTAGAGCTCAAAAATCCCGTGGAGGTGTTGAGTGGAACAACTATGAGGATAGATGCAAAGATGTCCAATTACATGCAAATGCATGGATTATGATCAATGGTCTACATTGATCCTTGGATCTTGATCAAATGGTCTAAAGAAAAAGGTAATTTTTAAATAAAAATAGCTAGTGCTTTAAAGGCATTTATGAAAAATGCCATGAAAATTGATAGATGAATGCCAAATAATCACCATGCAAGCATAAAACAAAAAAATGAAGATCTTGTGTGATTGAAAAAACAAACGTATAAAGGCAAATGTCAAAATCAAATCTAAGGCATGTACGAGATGAATTCCAATTAAGCCATCACCATTAAAACTTCAGGAGCGCCCCAAACTTGCATAAAAGCCCTAATTTGAGCTCAAATTGATCATAATTAAACTAAAAGAGAGACTAATTGTAATTTTAGCACAAAATAATTGATATATAAACCATTTGGAACACAATAGTAAGCAATTTACAAAGTTTTAAAGCCATGATAGCTCATAGGCAACAATACAAGGATGAGATAGAGTTGTATTTGTCTATAGAAAATGGAGGGTCTTGAAGGACATAGACCTAGACACTTTTGCATCAAACACAAGTAATAAGAAATGGTCTAAGCTCTTTTAGACCATTAAATACATATAACCCATCACAAAATAAGAAAAAATATTGTTTCTATAACCAGAAGGTATTATGACCTAGTTAAAGTCCAAATGGCTAGTCTTCACCATGCAGCTGCCAAACTAGAGGTAATCCACTATATTAACATCCTTACTCCCATTTTTAAGTATTTTATGATTGATTAGGGTTTTATTATATATGAAATTACCTTTATAATAATTTCATTCATTTCCCCATTAGCCTTTGAGAGTTATTACAATCTTCCAAAACTGCAAGTGGATTTGCCCACTATTAAGGAATGGACTAGGAAGAATGATCTAGACACCATCCTTAGGTCATGGTTGCTCCAAGGGAACCATGTGATCTAATACTTTGATGTAAACATCATAGTTTCCTAATTTAGAGAGGGGGTTAGGGTAATCATGATTCTATTGAATAAAATCTATAGAGCCCCTTCAACCACTTATGTTAACAAGAGTTGGGTGTCCTTACATCTACTTCATGGTAGATAAATAACTCACTCCCCAAATTGGAGAGATGATCAACATATATTTATAACAACAATTCACATCCATTAAGAAGAAAACTAGTACACAATTCTTCATGATGTCTTATCTATTGTATAACTTGTTGGCCTCCACCCAGATTCCTTATATCAAAAATTGGTCATATGAGGGTAGATTTATAGTCTCCCTCCACTATTAAAAGATACACATATTCAAATATAGGCATAACACCCAATCCATTTATGGCTATGTGTATCTAACCTTGGTAGAAGCCATCACAGGATCTCTATGCCCAGGGTAAGCCCTCTAGTCAAGAAATATGTGGAGCTAATGGGAGACATATGGTTATATCCATATTGTATAATGATCAGAATTGAGTGGATTTTGATCCAACCTTATAGCTTACCTATCTATGTTCCCATCAAGTTGATAGAGCAATAAATTGCATACCAACTTCTTAATGGTGTGGATAGAGTGTGTAAAGACAAAAGAAAAAGCCTCCATTATTTTCCTTTAACCATTGGTATAACTATGTTATAGAATTTAGATCAAGTGACTGCTATGGCTAGGCATAGGGAATATTTCAAATTATAATTTGATGAGTTGAAGATGTGGGATCCTAATGTCATGGTCTCCACACATTTGAAATATAAGCAATTATCTAATCTAGTGTATGAACACTAACTCAGTGTCCATTACACCATATATACCAAAGCAAATAATTTTGAAGAAATATTGGCTAGGCTAAAGGGACATAATATTAGACTTGAACATAGATTGACAAGTGATCAGAATCCCCTTGGAGACATATGAGAAATGGGACCTCTAAAATTCCATTTACTACCTAAACATTTAAGGCCCCCTTAATAGAAACCACAAGTGTAAGGACAATATCCCCAAGCATAGATTACATAAGGTCCCATGAAAGAAAATTTGGAAGATAAACCTGATGAGGGCCCATCATCCTCAATCCCTCCCCAAAGACCAACATCTCTAATTAAATACCTAGACATGATTTCCCTAGAGCTTAATGAGATAATGGAGGATGCCCTTAAGGTTCTTGCTAAGGCATATGGATCTGATGAAGAGTAGGATCATGTTGAAGATGTATAGGCCCACCCAAAGGGGGTTAAGAAAGAAAAAATGAAAGACGTTGCCTTGGACCTACTCCTAGTGGCACCATTGAAGAATAGAAAGGTAGAATTGGCAATGGTCCTAGTTGGATCAAAGAATCCAAAGTTGAATTTCACTCACCCCATGAGTAAGGTTAACTTATTAAGTGATGAGTACCCCATCTATGGACCAATCATTCCTAATTGGTTCATCTATGGGAAAATGAAAAATATCCCCTCATCTCACTCATGGGCCCTGACCCAAACTATAAATATTGATGTGCATGATGAAATAAAGCCATGGATAAGGGATTTGATGGAGGAGTAAGAGAGAAGAATAGTGACCACTACAAGGTTAGATAATAAGCAAATAGATACTCCAAGAGCATCAAGTATTACCCAAATGGAGGCTCATAAACCTCTAAAGTATACTAAAATAACTATCACCAAGGTCCAAATCAATCTTGAGACTACCAGATTAGAAAATCAATGGTGGGGAATAAAGAATTCACCTTTTAGAAGGTCAAGACATTTTTTGGCTTAACTCCAATTGGAGGTTAGAGACCTAGTGAACACCCCATCTATATAAATGACATTAAAGAACTGATTGAGGCTCACTCAGCATAGGTCAAAGTAGGCATTAGGGGTATAAAGCAAATAATAGCTATCTTGGAGAAGGAAAAAGAGAACTTGGAGACATAAGTTATCTTATGAGTACTTGAGGCAATGATTAAAATGTTTGATGAATCCTTTTATGATATGTTTGAGGCATTGAAAGCAATGACGCTAACCAAAATTACAATGGCACAATAGAATACATTAGTTAAGGGTCTAATAACCTAATGGAAAGCTTCATAAGACAAAATAATAGGGTTAATCAACATCTAAATTAAAAGGTAGATTCCTAGGTTTAAATCAATAAGTTTAGGACATTTGAATGCAATTCTTAGAATTGTTGATGACAAAATCTAGAATCTAAATCCTTGGTCCAAGGAGACTCTTAAAATATGATGAGGAACTAATGGAGAGGATTGAAAGTATCCTTTGGATAATGCTCAAAGACCCTACACATGCTAATATCTTAGGAATCATCAAAGATGATGAATTAAAACACAAAACTAATTTGGTGACTTAGTAAATAAAAATTAAAATTCAAGGCTAGTCTAGGGGACACGATAACAGGATCATAGACATGATCTTCAATGTAATTGAAAGGATAACTGAGGCCAAGAGAATTAAGGAAGCTATGGCTAGGAATGATAGGGAATTTAATGAGTTTATTGACAAAGAGGAAGAGTGTCTCTTTAAACTAGTTGTGGACATAGAACTGGTTAAATGAATAACACTAGAGGGCTATCAACATCCTTCAACAACAACAAAAAAAATTTCAGGTGCAAGGCCCACCAACCTTCTAATTAATATTCCATTTTTTAAAATCTTTTTAATATTTTGAAAGAGTAATATTCTTTTGTAAAGGCCTATGCTATTTTATTAGCATATTTTCCTCTAATTATTTTAGTTTACAAAAGCAAATGTATTCTAGAACTTTGAAGAAAATGGACAACTATCCTTACTTCTTGTATATTTTTATCTTGTAACTAATCGGTGTAATTCCTTATCCTCCTATAAAAGGTATTACTACCATTTTGTAAAGAGAGAGAATTTCGAGAAAAATTTATATACTTTGAGTAGTTAATATAATCAAAGAATTATGAAAAGATTATCCAAATTTGTTTATGTCAATTGTTATATGTCTTTACTCTCAATTTCTAGTCTTAAATATTGAATCTAAATAGTTTCTATAAATTTGGAGTTGTATATTTGATTACAGGGTTGTTAATTTGTGTTTATCCTAGATTATTTGAATGATCTTAAATTAGCTTCATTTTATTTGCTCTACATTAGAATGTGTTAATATTATTTGAGTGTGGTAGAAAATCTTTAAAGTAAATTTGGTTCTTACTTGTACTTCTTTATATCATCCTTGGATTTTTTCCTAGTGTGTAGTGAGATCTGAGCTTATGTTATTTTGCACTTTATACTAGTTAAATGAACATTAATTTGTAATTGAAACTTTGTCATAATGTTTGGGGCTAAGATTAGTAATCACTTATTCTCTTTCTACCTTACCCTTCTCTTTTGCTTTTTTTAACTAGATCACTTTAGTTTATATTTCATTTTAAATATCCATTTAGATTATTCTTTATTTTAGGCTTTGATCATAATTCACTAGTATTAGCATAAATACTTACATTTTACAAAGATTTGGTCCATGATGGCTCCCAACTATCAATTAATATAAATTTTGTGAAACAGTTAAACATTGCTCTACTACTATTTCACCATAGGTAACATAAGCTACCAAAACCTACTATTCATGATTTGAATTCATAGAAATCTAAAATGAGAAGTGTTATTTGAATACTAAGGACACTTGTGATACATTTAGAGGCATAAACACATCCTTCTCTCCTTCAAGAGGAAGAATGGCATAAGAACACATCAAGTGTTTCAAATCTACATTGAGATTGATGAATATTGTAATGAATATATTACATGACTTTTTCCTTTCACACTAATGGACACTGTTTATGATTGGTACATTAATCTACAAGATAATTCCATTACTTCATAAAATTAGTGTCAAACTTATTTTTTACATAGTTTGGGAAGGTCACTATCCCTAGTTTGATAAACCAAAACTTTACTAACATGAAGAGGGAACCCAATGAACTACTATGGGACTTTAATGAAATACTTTAGAATATGTATACCTAGTTAATATTGACATATAAATTAGTAGAAGTGTTGGCATTAGAAATGTACAATAATTCTTTAGATCTAATTACAATAGTTTTTTTGAGAAGGGATGTTATTTTCAATGCTTTGGCATTGGCCTATGAAGAGGCTATCAAAATTGATAAACAACTTATTCTTCAGGTGCTTGACACACTTATAATCAATAATGGTCTCCCATATTTGAATCTAGTTCCACATATAAAGTAAAACATCCATGTATTTAATTAGAATCAGTTATACACACTACCACCTCTAACACAAACATCACATCCAAATTATAGTTTCTTAAATAACCATTTTCAGGGAAATAGTTATTATTATAATTAGGATCTAACTACATAATCTATGCTAATTTTCCAAGGCACAAACTCTATTAAAGTAGAGCTAGATGCCATAAAAATATGATTCAAAAGTTAAGCAATGATTTCCTCAACATGCAAAGAAAGATAGGCAATGATAATTGTCTAAATAATAATCATAATTATAGGTTCTAAAGGTATAATAGTCCTAAAACTAATATAGAGTAGCCTGATAAGCCTCTATAAATCAATATAGTGGAGATAGCCTTGCCCAATTGGTGCATAATTCATAACATGTCTCAACACGGTGAAATTGACTATGTTGAGTTTTGTGTAGCTTTTGAGATCTTTCAAAGAGAGGTGGTGAGGTAAGATTTGATGCATAACCCCTATAATTATACCAAGACTCTATCTCTTCAAGCACTACTATGTTTTTTGAGACCCATGAGTTTCCTTTCTTGATCAAAGATGATAATGTACTAAAGGACAACACTAATGAGATCCATACCTTCCATCAATATCAAAAATTTGGTTACAACCTAAAGAATAGGCAACCCCTCATAATGTCTATTCCTCCAAATAGTATAACTATTCAACTAAATCCAAAAGCTGATAATAATCCACCTCCCCTAAAAGGGAATGATCAACCTTAGAATAAGGAAGAACTAGATAGAGGGGGTATAACATTATTGAATACATGAACGAAATCAAGGAAACAATCACCCTCTATGAATTGTCCCAAATTACTGAATAGAAAGAAATCCTATGGAAGTCTATCATAGGGAAGGCCCCTCTGGAAAAGACAAAAGTTATTATAAAAAAAACAAAGACCTCTAACACTAACATCATATATAAAAGCAAGCTAGAGGTTATACACTTTTTGCTGACCATTAGAGCATTTGGTAAGAATATTCATAATTTGTTACTCAATTCTAGAGTTTTAGCCACTATGATGCCTACTTATATTTATCAAAATCTTGGCTTAAATCCAATCTCATCAAACAAAATAGTCTCATAGTTAGATTAAAAAAAGTGGTGCTAGTGATTATAGTGCTGACTAATGTGCATATTCAAGTAGTATCTAATCCATGAGTATAGATTACCATTGAAATTTATGTAGTAGACATACCTTAAGTATATGGACTATTATTGAGTAGGGAATATTCTAATACACTTAATGGATATCTCTTAATGGATTTCTCTCATATTTGGCTACCATAGATAGGCCTTCCAAACCAAATCTAGATTGATCAGGAACTAAGGATGAAGTATCCTATCATAGAGTAAAACATCAAGAATGAAGAGGTAAGTTATGAATCCCATAGCCTTTGTATGTATACTTTCACCACAAAAAATTAAATATAAGAACTAGAATCCTATGACCCCAATTAAATATGGACTCTCCACTTTGATGGTGTTAAATCCAAATAGGGTTTAGGAATAATAATTGAATTAATTGATCTATAAAGAAAGAAGTTCCTGGTAGCATAAAAATTATAGTTCCCTTACACCAATAATAGAGCTAAATATGAATTATTAATTTTGGGATTACACTTTACCCAAAAAATAATGTCAAGTAGTTATTGGTATATAGGGATTAGGGATTTAAAATTGGTAGTCAATCATGTTTTTGATTAAGTAAGGTGGAAACTAGGGGCTGAACCCTATATAGTCAAAAAAGACAAGAAGGCAGGAAAAGAAAAGATGCTAGCAGAGGAACAATGGCATAGCTGAGAACAACAATCAGAATAAAAACATAAACAATGGAAAGACCAGAGTTAGAAAGGTCTTAAATACATAACTATTGAATTAACAAGATCATTAAGTTTCTCATTATCCACATTATCAGCATTCATAGAATTACCCACCACTTCCAACATAGACATATTCAGTAGAATTGTATTTTGAAGGCCTTTTTCAAAGACCTCTAGCTTTTGAATTCAGTCCTTCAAGGCCCCAATTTTAGTTTTCTAATTAGTCTCATTCTCCATGCCCTCACCAACTTCCTTGACATGCATCTTCCCCTTATTGTCAGTAGTTCCCATAGTGTCAACACCCTGCTCTTTAGTGACCTCAAAAACTTGAGAAGCCTATTTCCCTCCAATGTCCTCCAAAATTTCCTAGATTTCTAACTCTTCAGACTCTTATTCCTAGGTTGCTTCATCTAAAGCACTTTTTGAATAATCAATCAGTCTAGCCTTCAGGGCTGGTTTGCCAGCAATCCACCCCAACCTGCGCACTCTAAAAGGGAAACCTTTCTTACTAATTTTGGAAGGCTTGTGAGGTTTGCCACCTTGGCCCCCCATGGCCCTGCCTGGATTCCTATGGGTCCCTTCCATAGTCTCTTCAAAATTTTCTCCTTCTCCATCAACATTCCTCTTCTTTCCCTCTTTGCTCACAAAGGAGCTGGGGGTATTAATAGGGTTCTTAACAGGGGTGGAGAAAGGGGCATCATTGGTTTTGGTAGGAGCATGGGAAACCCAAGATTCATCAATTGCATCATCAGACATTGGGTTGGAGGGAATGTCTTCATTAACACCTCTGATATTCCTTTTTGGCTCAAGGGCATGGTGAAAATTGTAGAGATAGAAAATAAGCCCTTGGTGTAGGGGAATTGGTTTTATATCCATTTTCTTGGCCATTTTGGCTCTCACCCTCAAGATAGAGTGTTCTAAGGAGGAAAGTAGGTAAAAAGGAAAGATGATAATAACATTGCATCTAAAATGATTTAACAAAGGAAGGTGGTAGTTATAAAACCTAGTAAAATTCCCCTTGAGAGTGAATTACTTCATGAGAATGAAGCACACTCCATCCCATGGCTTCAAAAGTTTGGCGCACTCGAACCCTCCTTGATATAGGATGAGTTCTTCTCCTTCACCCAAAAACGGTTTATGGCTAGCCATATCCATGATTTTGGTTTTCCTTTGGAGCTTTATACCTTGCATGTTCATTCTTGTGGCCATAAAAATCACCTTTTTAGAGATTTCAAAGCTAATACCACCCACAATGACGTGCCTATTCAACCAGGATCTCGCGAACTACTCAGACAAATTTTTGTCATAACCATTCAGCATTTCCAAATACGAGATGATACCTCCTTCTTTACAATAATACCAGACTAATGGATTGTCTTTAAATTCATAGTAGGAGACAGGTTCAGTTCGAATATGGTCTCCCCCATTCTGTAATTACAAACCTAGTTGGTGAAATTCCCAATTTCTACCTTCAGCTTTAAACAAGTAGCTAGCCCTTGCTTCCTTTTACACTAAATGTAGATGTGAAGGCTCATTTTATGAAATGCCCTACCATGATGACATCTACTCCCATTCTTAAAAATAATTTCCCCTTGGTTTTCATGATGTGACCCACATGCCTCCAACTCATGATACAAATAATTAATAATGATAATCAAGGAAGTACTAAGGTTATCATTTTTTGAGATCCCTAATGGCCTTCTCCATGTGGACTGCCTTCGAAATCTTTCCTTGTCATCAATGTGCATCATTCCTGATCTATCATCTCCTTCTAAATGATCTCCCTAATGTTTAGGGGAATATGAGCACCTTGACGCCATACCCTCCATCCTGAGAATTGCTGACCAAGGTTAGCACAAGCATCAGCAACCCTGTTGCCTTCTCTATAGGTATGGGAAATCTCAACTTCAAAAAAAATTTGTAAAAGAAACTAGATATCAGTAATGATGTATTTTATTTGGATTCCAATGTTAGATGCTTTATTAATGGCATCTATGACTAACTTAGAATCTCCTTGAATATTCAAATTTCTTATTCCTAGGGATATAGCTAACTTTAATCCCCATAGTAAAGCCATAGCTTTAGTGTAGTTATTGCTCTGGCAATGAATTCCACCAGCTTAGACAATAGACATCTATCCTTTTTCATTCCTTATAATTCCTCCTCCACTAGCTTTACCATTCAACTTGGATACCCTATCAAAGTTGAGTTTCATCTAATTAGGTTTAGGTGGTATCCATTTAGTATGAAGTCTTTGTAGAATTTTGGAATTATCATACCCAGGGATAAGGTTTAAAACCTTCCATTTGGTTGCATTTTGGCTTTCAAATTTGGATAGGGGTTTCTCCACAACACTAATATGAGCTATTGTAACACTTTCCAAAATGGTCTTAGCAAAGGAGTTAAACACCTGAGAAGCATTTCTAGCAGTGTCCCTAAAAATTTTGTGATTGCGCTCTTTCCATAAAGTCCAACTCAAACATGGTAGAGCTTGCTTCCATAATTCCTTAATCCAGGGATGTGTGAAGGTTGAGTTCTAACTGAGAATTACTTATTTAAGGTTAGAATTTCAAACCCATTCAATACCAAAGTTGTTAAGTATTGTGCCCCATAAATCCCAGGAAAACTCATAGTGGATAAAGAGGTGTGAAACTGATTCCTCTTTTGAACCACACAGAAAACATTTGTTAACCAAAGTAAACCCTCTCTTTTGAAGGTTATCGTGAGTAAGGATTTTGTGATGGGCAGTATCCCACCAAAACAAGTTGATCTTTGGAATAATTTTATGATTCCAAACCTTTTTCCATACCTCCTTATCTTGAGCTTTAGGAGTAAGTAGACAATAAGTAGATTTGACAAAGAACGATCCATTCTTATTTGGCCACTAGTATTTTTCATCCTCCTAAGGGAAGAGAGGGATTTTGATCTCCTGAATGCACTGTTGGATCTCTCAGACTCTTGGGAGAAGCTCAGGCCTGTGAACATAGCAATCCAAAAGGTTTTTCCAGCTCCTTATCCTATTTTTATTTTCCATATAATCACTGACCCTATCTCCAAAGAACTGGGTAGTCAAGTCAACAATTTCTCCATAGTTTCCTTGAGAGATGAGAGCCATGTCCCTTAACCAGGTATCCTCCTAGAATTTAATTTGCTAGCCATTTCCAAGTTTCCACCTAATTCCCTATTTGAGAAGGCTTCTACTTTTTAGCATTTTATTTAATATCACAGACCCCTGGGGTAATCCCACCTGTTGAAGAAAGTTAGAGTCATCAATGATATGCATGTATTTGGCATACATTATTTCCCCCCACTCACTGTTGTTATATTTTAGGTTCCAACTAAATTTTGAGAGAAGGGCTTTGTTCATGTTCCTAATGGATCTAATATTAAGTCCACCATGAGATTTTGGAAGACAAACTTTTTCCCATCTAACTAAAGACATTATCTATTTGTCTTCCACTCCTATCCATAAAAATTTCCTTTGGATCTATTCTAGCTTTTCATCAAAATACATAGGAATTTTGAAAAGAGACATGAAGTAGGAATACCTTGCAATGAAGCCCGAAGAAGTTGCAGCTTACCAGCACTGATGAGTAGTTTCCTCTTCCACCTAAGAAGTTTCCTCTACATTCTTTCCACAATTCCATTCCAAAAACTTGGAGATACCTCTTTGACCAAGAGTGGGAGACCTAGGTAGGTAGCTGGTAGTCAATCATGTTAAAACTAAATATCAGTGTAAGTTATCATATCTAAAAATATATAATCATAGAGAATGGGATTTTATTGAATCCTTTGAGGCTTTAAATATAATGGATATTCTCAAAGAACAAAACCAAAATGTGGATTCACTAGCTACGAGCCTCTCTAAGAATCCAAGGTAAAGAGATTCTCTATTGAGCTAGTACCTTGTTCTTTTATTCCTAACAATATAGATAATTTCCAAGTCTTTGATGATGATCAAAAGATCATTTAGTTTCTAACCAACTCAAGCTAATTTGAGCCCCAAATAATTGATGATAAATAAGTTAGTTATCTTACCAAAAGGATTCAAGTGAGGAAGGTGTCATCTAGATCAAATAAAATCATCTCCCACTTGGAATTGTCTCCTTATAAAGAGCATTTGATATAGATCCTCAAGCTCAGTGTAAAGGCAAACCAAGGTTATCAAGTTTGAATTTAAAAGAGATAATTTAGGGGATGATAATAGCCCACGCTAAGTCAACATTGGCCTTATTTTCACTCTAGAGGAAAGATAAAGGGTGAAATATTTACTCACCCACTATAAATACATGATTGCATGGATGTATGAGGACTTGAAGGTTTATGACCTAAAGGTCATGACCTAAAGGTCATGACCTATACAATCTCACTAAAACTAAACCAAAAAATTTTTAGATAAAGATAGAGACTAGTGAAACCTATCCTAAAACCTCTCATTCAAAGAGAAGTATAAAATATATTGAGTGTAAGGATAGTCTTCCCAGTCAAGCATTCTACCTAGGTGGCCAATTTAGTCCTAGTCAGAAAGAAAAATGGAGAAATTATATTATGTGTTTATTTTAGAAACTTGAACAAAGCTTCTAAAAAGGACAACTATCCACTACCCTCCTTTGAAGAGGTTATTCAGATAGTTAGTGGCTCTTAAATGATATCCTTGGATGGATTTTCAAGTTATATCTAGGTGATGGTACAATTAGAAGATATGATGAAAACTAAATTTACCATAAAGTGGGGTACCTATGCGTACAAGAGGATGAATTTTGACCTAATTAACACAAGATCCACCTTTTAGTGAGCAATGGATCACATATTTAAAGGATTGATAGTTAAATGTATAATCATCCATATGGATGACCTTAATATTTTCTCTAAGAACATGAATGATCATGTACACCATCTATAGTCAATCTTTGAAAGATGTTGAAGGTTTGGCATATCACTAAACCTAAAGTATAGCATATTTAGAGTTACTAAAGGTAAGATTTTGGGACATATCATTACCAAAAAAGGGATCATAATTGATCTAGATATAATCTAGGGGACTTTAAAGATTTCATTACCAAACAATAAGGAGCTCAAGTCTTTCTTTGGGAAAATAAATTTTGTAAGAAAGTTGAAGGCAAGATTTTCATAAATTATGAGACCCCTAAATGCAATTCTCAAACAAGATGCTAAATTGGAATGGATAGCTAAGGCTTGGAATTATTTTTAAGACATAAAAGATGCTATATCTCAAGCCCCTATACTAATTTATAGATTTCAAAAAGGACTTATACTCATTTGATTTAGAACATACAATTATTGTTGTCATAATGCAAAAGAAAGATGAGACTAAGCATATCATTGCATTCATGAGCACAAATTTTAATGATGTAAAACTCAAGTATTTTATGATCGATAATAAAATATTCACTCTTTTAAAAGAAGTGAAGAAATTCCTCCACTAAATCCTAATAAATAAAACTATCACTATCTTGCCTAACATTGTTGTCAAAATTGCCTTGTCATAGAATGTATTAGAAGAATGCAGAGGTAAATGGATGGAAAATTTGCAATAATTTTATATAGAAATCAAGCATGATAAAATCATCTAAGGTCAGGGCATCATCCAACTCATGACTAAACCTGACCCATGCATTACTATTGAAGAGGTATGTGAAGACTAGGTGTATAGAGGGGAATGTTATATTGACATAATTTAATATTTACTTATAGGTACTTGTCCCCCAAAACTCAATTGAGAATGAAGGAGAATTTTGAGGCTTTAATCTACTCACTACATGATTAAGATAAGAGTTATTTATAGTATAAATATGAAGGCATCTACCTTAGATGTGTATCAATAAAAGAGGCTCAAGAGATTATGGAAAGACAGTGGTCATCCATCTAGGAATACCATAGCTCACAAAATCTTAAGAATGGGCTATTACTAGCCAACAGTCTTCAAGGATTCCCATGCCCATGTAACGATATGTCATTAATGCCAATCTTTATCAAAAATATAAGTACATGTAGTAATTCCCTTGTAACCTTCTGTTGAGGTAAGGCCATTTACACATTTGGGGTTAGACTTCATTGATATCATTAAACCAAACTCATCAACAGGTCATAATTTTTTACTCACTACCATAAATTACTACACTCGATGGACTGAGGTAGTGGCCACAAAGAATTATAGATCACAAGATGTGATTTGATTTTTAAAAGAAGACATCAAAACTAGATTTGGAACTCCTATCTCTCTAGTTTATAACAATGGACCAACATTCGTATTAGCTAAATTAACTGAATGGGCTCATGATAATCAAGTCATATTCTAACCACTATCCTCAAGGAAATAGATTATCCAAATTAATTAATAAGTACTTGATATATTTGATTAATAAATCAATTGAGGATAAGCCTATGGATTGGTATAATCTACTTAAGTATGCTTTGTGGGTAGACTGAACAAGATATAAGCAATCCCTCAAGGCCTCACCCTATCTACTAGTGTATGGATGATGACCATTACTCCTAACAATGTTTAAGTTGAAAAACTATTAATTCATGAAGGAATATATGAAACCAAATGACAAATTAGAATCTCTATGACTAGATATAATATAAATGGAAGACTCAAGGACTGAGGTCCTACAAACTTTAAGTAAACATCAAGACATAGTCAAAAGATGGTTCGATAAAAGGGAAAAATTCAAAGCATTCAAGATCTTTGATCTAGTGATTTTATGGGATAAAACCCTTGAAAATAAAGGGAAGCATGAAAAATTTTCCCCACTATGGATTGTACCATACCAGATTTTAGATATCTTGGGCAGTAATGTATTTTGTTTAAGGGACCTTCAAGGTGATGAGCTTACATATCTAGTCAATGAGAAATTTTTGAAACATTAATTCATGCATATACCATCTGAAGTTTCCCCCGAGTGATGAAGAATACTTTTTTAGAGGTAGTCCTAGTTTAGTTTCTTGCTTTCTAGTCTAGTTTTACTACTTTCTAGTCTAGTTTTCTTACTTTCTAGTCTAGTTTCCTACTTTTTAGTTTAGTTTTCCTACTTTATAGTTCAGATTTTTTTAATTTCCCATGACAATCTAATTGGTTAATCCTCACATGACCAAACTAACATCTTACTATTTGGGATCCTATTCATGATTAAATTGATATATAATGAAAATGGAAACTATAAAGGATTCACTATTTAGGGTTTGTTTACAAATTGGTTATACTTATGTGTCTAACGTTTTCAAGATTTGGCTATGTGATGATAGTTAGTCAGGGTTATGTCACAATTAAATATTTCTAATAGGTGTGTGAAAGATACTCTTGATTAGTCCATATAAATTTATAAATTTTTATCACTCTATTAGACCAAACACACTTTTCATACTAATACTTATTTGGAGGTGATAATCACTGGTGTGAATGTAGATGGTAGGGATGTTCTGATAAATAATTTATTTTATAGCCACACCATCTCATAGTGATTTCAGATATCCTTTCAATTACAAAAAATATCTAATGTGTTAAAAAGAGTGATCAATAAAAACCAAAGAAAATCAAAATGGGTTCAAAGGATCACATGATGAAATAAGGTAATTGTACCATGCATCATGCTCAAAGAAATGAAGAAAGAGGAGAGAAAGAACCCAAAGGTATCTCTGTCAAGGCTATGGATGCATAAATATTAGTAGATCAATGTCTGAGCTTCATTTATTTAATGAGCTTCAAAATAACTAGACTAAAACCTATAGCTACTCCATGTTTTTTTAGAGATACAACAAGGGTTAAATAACATCAGTCTATCACATTTTTGATGCTTTTATGTGCATCATAGGTGCTCAAAGTGTTTAAATAACACTTATCATTTTATAATTTAAATAATTTAGTGCATGAGTTATAGGTTTTGATAATCCTATTATCTATTGATGGAATAGAGGCAAAGTAAGTGGACTATTTCACAATATTTATAAAGTTTGGTAGTTAGGAGCCATCATGGCCAACTATCTATATTTGTAAAGAGTTAAGTAATCTGATCTAATATTAGTTAATTATGATCATATTATAATTTAAATAATAATATAAAATGATTTTTTATGATCAAAATTAATCTCGAGTGATATGGTTAAAAGGGAGCAAATGGAAGGGTAGGGAAAAAAAGAGTTGTTGTTGATATTCATCCCAAACATCATGACAAAGTTCAAAAATCATCCAAGCATGCACTTAACCAATATGTAACATGAAATAACATGAACTCAAATATTATAACACATTAGGCAAACATCTAAGGAATGAGGAATTTGCAAATAAGAATTAAGTTCACTTTAAGTATTTACCCTAGATGTAAACAACATTAGCCCAAATGCAAGAAGATTAAAAAAAATGAAATGAACCTAAGAACTTTCAATCAACCTAGTATTGGCAAATGTTAACAACTCTATAATTAAAACATGTGCACTAAGAATTTATAAAAACCATTCAAATATGAAATAAGAACAAGCAAGTGAGAGATAAACCATAATAAAAAATGACACAAATAAATATGGACAGTCTTTGGAGAATTCTTTGCTTGCATTAATTTCTCAAAAACTCCCTCCTTTTTATAAATGGTAATACTCCTTTTATATAATTCCAAAAAAGTATATTGGTTAGTAATATCCAATTAAAAAAGTATAGGTGTCAAAGATAGTTTTCCTTTTTCAAAGTTCTAAAATACACTATACTTTTCCCTATGGAATGACCTATAAGCAATGTGATTTACAAGTTTCACATGTTTTTATAAAAGAATATTATATTTTCAAATATTAAAATGCTCTTATAGAACAAAATATCTTAAGTCAACATGTTTGACTTTGGGACCTTTATGTTGATGAAGTCCCTTATTGTTGTTGTAGAATATTCATTGCTCTCTAGTGTTTTTCATGAATTAACTTCAAATTAACAATAGGTTCCATGAATAGTTCATCTTCCTAATCAACAAGGTCTCTAAAGTCCCTATCATTTCTTCCTAAGGCATCTTTAACACTTCTATCTTCAACAATATTTTCCTCTACCTTTAGGATCATAACCATGACCCTACTGTTATATGTTCCATATTTGTCTTGGATTTTTCTCCTCACTTCTTGCAGAACTAGGGTGGTTTTGTGCTTGAAATATTCTTTTGTGATGAGGCCCATAGAGTTGAGTGTAGTTGGTTTTAGGATCATGGTTCCAAGAAATTGTTCCATCTTGTCTAGAAGTTACTTGTCATCCTTAAAGATTGTTTCTAAACACTTAGATCAATTACTCAAACATTTGATCTTGTCCACAATCAATCCCATGACTATGTTTAGATGAACTAGGATGATGATCTTGAATCTAGGGATTTGATCTTCCATTAAGATATTGATCAAATATTTCATCTTATATCTTGAATGCTACCATTGAGTGATTAAGATTTTTTCTATTTCATCCTATTGGTTCAATATATTTTGTTTGGACCTTATTACCTTTAGAGAATTAAACATGTTATAAAAGGATGCTTCAAACATCTCAATCATATCATCAGGAATTGATCAAATAACCCACCTCTCTAAATTTTCCTTTTGTTTTTTTAGATTCTTTTGTTGTTACTCCATGCCTTTGAGGGTACCCTACAACTGGGTTGACTATTCTTGGACCAATTCAAGCACATTTTCCTCAAGAGTAGGATTCTCTCCTAGTTTTTGTCCTCCTACTAGAGTCAAGCCAATAAATGGTTCCACTTTTTGAAAAGTGAACTCTTATCCTATGATCATTGATCTCTTCTTGGTCACCCTCTATAAGATGGTAGTTATGGGGTCAAATTTGACACCAAATAAGGATTATATTATCCTTGGGACTAGAGTTTCCATCTATGTTTCACTTGGCTCCCCTGAAGTTGACATCCTTCATTCTTCTTATTTTTTTAAAGCAACATCTATGGATTGAGTTCATCTTAAATAGTGATGTTGACTAATTTAGTAATATCCCATGGATGATGTAGAGTAGGAATATTCTACAACTTTCCATATATAAATAATTTAATGATAATTGGACCTTGGATAGGGTTCTCTTCACTAAAAAGGTTGAACTCACTTAGAGGGTGACTGAAGGTCAACTTGGGCCTCTTGCTCTTTACTAGAACTAATGTCATTTCAAATTTCATCTTTGAGATATTCACTATAACTAAACCTAAAGCCAATTCCTTCCCATTTTCATTATTACCTCCTTAACTTTGGACTAATTTTATTCCACCTATACTTCTTCCTCATCAGATTGATAGGCACTAGTTAGTGCCTTCAAGGCATCTTCCACTACCTCTTTAGGATCTAATGCTATTATGTCAATTGATTCAACCTATGATCCTAGTTCTTTAGGTTGGGCTAAGGATGATGCTACCTCATAAGGTCTCCTTTCCTATGTCCTTTATATAACATTTACCTCATGCTTAGTCTCTACTACTGGTGGTTGTGTTGGAGGAGGTTTAGAAGATGGGACTTCTAGTAAATGGTACTACATCGACCCTAGCTACCATATGCCATCACTTACTTTATATTCCCTTTACATATTATATTTTGGAGTGATGTTGAATTTATTCAATCTTGTTAGGCCTTGATGAAGGAAGAGGCCTTTATGTACATTGGGTTATAGACTCTAGGATGGTGTTCATAAGTCATGTTTATCCATTTGGCCATTATATGCCCATTGATTTTTCTATATGGATCCCACTATCTTAGCTCATCAACCTACACATTAAAGGAGGTTATGTGTTTGGAGGCTAACTTGATATTGTCACATTATTTGAATATGGTCCTCCCAATGGTTATTGGGAGGGTATGAAACAGTCATTTCATCTTAGATATGTATAGACCATTTATGCCATGTAACATTTGATATGCCATTTATTTTTCTTCCAATTTTTTTGGCACATGAATGGGCAATCTGAGAGGTTGGCCCAAAATTCCTTATATCTTAATTATAGTGAAATATGTATATAACCAAATGTCTCTAATGGCTTCAACATATTTATTGATTAGAGGGCTGATCCTCATCATTGGGTTTCTTATAATGGACTCAACTAAGGCTGGGTAAACACAATCATATATGAATTGAATATTCTCCCTATATTTGAAAATATGAAACTTTGAATAATATTAGGAGACTATTTTTTTCCCATTAGGAAACCATTATCTAAGGGTAAGGATCTTGGTATTGGCCATCAAGGCATCAAAATGGTGAGACATCATATAAAACTTATTGTTGGTTTTCTTTTGGATTGTAGAGAATTACCTCCTCAAGTAAGTGATAATCATCTCTCCTAAAGGGGGAGTGATTTCTTTATCAACCATAAAATACATAAAAGGGACCCAAAGTTTGTCAACATAGGTATTGGATGGGTTCCCACATAATTTGTTCATTAATGTCAATCATCTTAATATTAGCCCTAAATTAGTTGATTGGAATGTTGCCACTGAAGTCAGAGAATACTTGGTTTCCTAAATATATCCAAAGAGTAAGGATGGTCTTTAGGTCATTATATTTGGACCATTCATTAATTATGGTTACATCCACTTAGGGTTTGGTAAATTTATAATAATTCTCAAAGATAATAGGATAAATCTATGTAATTTTCCTAAAACTATGTTCATGGATTGTCATCCTTTGATCAATTTTACAATCTTTGAAGATAGGAGAAATAACATCAATACAATGCAGTACCTCTAGTTTGGCTATGGTGAAATGGAGACCTATCATTTGAATAGCCACCATGTCATAACACCTCCTCTTGATTGATGCATTCCTCTCATACTCTCTTGTAATGGATAGTAAATCTTCAATTATCCATAAAATCTTTCACTAATTATTGTATCCCATGTTCAAATCCATGGCATCAAACTTCATGTCCTTAAATATCCTACCCTTTACATCTAAGGTCAAATAAATATTTGTATCTTCCCTTAAAGTGCCTTTTTGGGATACCATGGTTTGAAATCGATCAAATTTCTCACTAGTGGACTATTCTTTAGCTCTAGATTAAATTGTACTTACTTTGATGATAATTTTATTTATTGGGATTGATTTGTGATCTATATAGGGTTAAATTAGGGTTTTTATGCACATTAGGGATTCTCTACATCTTCAATGGTGGTGATTATTTATACTTGAGTGAGCTTCATGCCTTAGATTTTTATTTAGATAATGTATTTATACTTTAACCTTTCTAAGCCCATAAGATCATTAAATTTATCACTTTCTGTGTAAGTGGTGTTGCCATGGCATATTCATGGAACTTTTTTGGCACTTTGTTGATTAATTTTTAAAAATGGATCATTTCTTTTTGAAAATATTTCTTTAATATCACACCATTTGATTATCTTTTATAGACCAACATGGCTCATTGATCTTGATCTTGAGAGATGAACATGATTGGCTTTACCTGATACCTAGCCCTAAGGTTGTGTCACCTACAAATCCCATGGGCCTTCTACATTTAGAAATTTGCTATTTAATGTGTTATTGACACCTCATAGTCCCACATTTGCTTAGAACTTTGTTGAAAATTCCATCCTCATATTACATTTTATGATCATCATCATCTGAGTAAACATGTGCCATTTTATCATGATCTATGGGATGGACCGCCATTAGATATTCATTGTTATTTGGCTACAACCATGACACTTGTCACCTTCTTACCATCTCAATGGCATCATTTAAATTTTAACTAGCCACACTCCATCATATCAATATTGCCTAAGCAAATGTGTGTAATTGATATTGTAAAGGTGCAAACTATTTAAGTTAGGCTTAGGAAAATGCATAGGTATTAGGATAAAATCGTAAGACTAAGGTATTTTATTTATGTTAATAAATATGAACATGAACCTTAGGATCAATATTATATGATAATTTTAGATCATAATAAAAGGGGGAACCTATGAATAACAAAAATCCCTAGCATAAGGTTTTAACATAAGGTTTCATTGTATAAATAAATATGATGAAACTTTAGGTTAAGATCTTAGGCTAAGTTGGAACATAGTGAAATGGATCATGAATTCATGGGATATAAAGGGACAAAACATAAGTATTTTAGACTAAGTTTTGGTCATGTTTAAAAATATGACTTAAGCCTTAGGGTAAAATTTAGGATAAGTCTATGGTAATTATAATTATTCCCGTGTGAATTCAAATTTAACTAGAAGGGACCTAGGTCAAAAAATTAGACTAAAGTTTTAATCATAGTTTAACATAGATCCAACTAATTTCATACCAAAGGCTAATAAAATGTCTATTTTAACATTTGAATCACCAAACCCTAAGCATGTTCATTCCCAAATGAGATTCCATTGATCCTACAACATAAGAAACTAGTTTTAGAAACATTGGAAGGGATGAAACCATGATCATTTGAAAATATGTCCATTAATCCAAGCGATATTAGTTCCTAAAAATAATAGGAAATATTGAATTTAGGGCTCGAGAAATATGTAAAGCTTAATTCAAAGTCTTAGATTAAATTTTTCATGCAAATAAAGCCTTTTATTATAAAGTTTTGAGTTAGGTTTAAAACATATTAAAGTGACCTCATGACTAATAAGAGGTATGGCATAATATTTAGTCTTAGGTTTATGTCTCAATAAAAGGGACCTTATGCTTAGTTTTCTAGTTTTATATCATGCCATTAGATATTATTTGAACAAGCACGCTCCATTTTATCATGATCCATGGGGTTGAGCAAGATTGGTTTATATCTACATCAAACCCTAAGGTCATGCCACTTGGCAATCCTACTAGCTTTCTATACTCTGCATTATCAGTCTCTATCAAGATAGCGTACTTCTACCACATAGTGGTACCTTATTTTGTCCTAGTTCCTTTTGAAAATTCAATATCCCTTTCAAACCATTGGATTTACTTTATTTGAATGATTGCATATCATTAGATCTCAATCTGAGGGGTAGGCCACCAGTAGTTGCTCACTATTCTATCTAACACAGTTATGATGTGTGTCATTACTACATTTGCTTTGGGATCCATTGAACACTTGAATCTATATACACTATTAAATATATCTTGCTAGAGAAAATGTGTACCATTGATCTTGGGTACATGCTTGGGCTTTAACCTTTTCTCATGGCTTGAATTTTAAACCTAGATTATGCATCATTAGATCTTCTCATCTGAGCAAACTCATATCATCTAATCACAATCTATGGGATCGATTAAAATTGGTCCCTATACTTAGTCATCCTATTTTATCTCACTTTGTTGGATTAACTTTACTTAATAAAATGTAGGTCATTAATCCTATAGACAAGCACAATATTTAAGTCAGTTTAAGAATAATTTAGGGCTTAATCTAAGGTTTTTAATTGTATTAATAAATACAAATAAATCTTTAAGATAAAGTATTAATCTATGTCCAAGATGTATTAAAGTGACCTCTTGAATTAAAAGGACTTGGCATAAAGATTTTGGACCAAGGTCAAAAACATAATAAAAGGACCCCATGAATAATAAAAGATAAGTCATAATGTTTTAGCCTAGGGTTATAAAAATTTAGGGTAAAGCTTTATGACTTATCTCAGATATAAAAAAGGGACCTTACATTATTTGGAACATGCTAAGATAAAAGAGAATAAAGGGGTTTGGGACGTAAATGGACCCAACATAGATTTTTTAGACTAAGGTTTGGTTGTGTTGAAAAACATGACTAAGCCTTAGGATAAAAATTAAATTAAGTCCATGGCATGATAATTGTTCCTGCAAAAATGTTCCCACCAAATTTGAACTTAAATCAAAGTGCATGATCCAAGGTGATTGGAGAAAGGATTTAAATAAGTTTAAACATGGATTTAATTTGAATTTCAATAGACCAAAGGTTATTAAAAGACCAAATTGAGATAAAACCATAAAATTATGAAACCTAGACACTGTCTATTCCCAATGAAATCCATTAGACCTATAACCTAAAATAATAATATCCATTGCTTGCAAACATAGACAAGGTTAAATTAGATCCATGAAAAAATAAGCCAACCAAATCATGGTGTGGATGATATTTAAATATAAATAATGTGCAGACATGATAGTGACACTCTGATCAAGTGAATTTTCAATTTTAAGGTACAAATTTGCACAATTTGACACCTAGGGTCCCTATTTTTTAGAAAGAAACATAAAAATGTAAACAAATCATAAAAATAACTTATTACTAGTAAGGAACAAAGTAGAGAAAGCACACACACAAATAGAAAGAAACAAAGCATAAAGTAAAGGAAAACTAAAAAAATATGTACAAACATATGTAAAAATAAGGGATATGAAGGAAATAATAGAAAGAAACTAATATATCCTACCTACATTAAATCTAACCAATATTACAATCATTCCATGAAGACTCTAGGTGGGAAAGTAGATAATTATTACTTGAGGTGTTTCCCATTGGTGGGTAGTGTTAACTCTACTCCTTGTAAGTCTTTCAACTTAAATGTGTTATCTCTAAGTATCTTGGTTATTTGGCAGGGACCTTTCAATAAAGGTGTGAACTTCTCATGTTTACCTTTAGGTTTAGATGCCTTATCCCAAAGAATAACTAATTCTCCTTACCTAAATACAATTATTTTTGAATGCTTATCAAACCACCTCTTGACTATGGTTTAGTGTATGCTAAAATTATCAAAAGCCTCTTCTCTTAGATCTTCCATCTGTATGATGTCTAGAAACCTTGAATTTGTAAATTCTTGATCTTCCTCCATTTAGCCTTACATGAATTTATGAGTTGGAAGCTTGAGGGTGATGGGGAAGATGAGTTCTTGGCCATATAATAGTAAGAAGGGTGATGCTTTGATAGCCTTCCTGACTCTTGTTCTATCTACCCATAGGGCATACTTGAGTAGATTATACCATGTTCTAGTCTTGTCTACTACAAACTTCTTTATTTCCTTCATCAAATTCTTATTTGTTGATTCAGATACTCCATTACCTTAAGGATAATGGTTGGATGAGAACTTGAGAATGATGATATTATCATATGACCATTCTAACATATCTCTAGATATAAAAGTAGATCCATTGTCAGAGACTAGAGATATAAGTGTCCCAAACCTAGTGCATATATTTTCTTCTAAAAATTTGATCACCTCTTTGGTCTTACACTATTTAGTTTCTAGTACCTTAGTCTATCTAGTGCAATAGTCATATTAGTTAGAACATACTTGTGACCATCAAAGGAATTAGGTTTTATGACCCCCATAAAATCCAAACCCCATTAGGTAAATGGTTTATCAACCATCACTGGTCTTATGGCATGGCTACCTTAGGCTCTTTGGTATTAAATACCTAACATGAGTGGCATAGTCTCATATTCTTGTGAGAATCCTTGAAGATTTTAGGCTAGTAATAACTAGCTCTTAATATTTTGTGTGTTTTAGTCCTTCTAAATAGATGTCCACCTCCCAGCTTCTCATGAAAAGTGCTCATAATCTTGGTTCCTTATTCTTTAGAGACACAAAGTAAATTACCTCAAAGTTTTTATTATACAAAACTCCATATTTTATAGAAAGTGAGCTATGTTGAGCCTTAGAGCTCTCCTTTGTTCTTTACTTAACCCTACAGGACAATAAACATTTATTATTAAGTGGACAATGGGATCATACTAATCATTAGGTCTAAAAGTTTATTGCTCTACTTGCATAACACTTATCTCAAGGTTAGTATTACAATCAATTAAATCAAACCCTAAAACCTTACCAATTTGGAATTCTTCATTTTGATGTCATATTTTTGGAGTATAAACATCCACTTACCTCTTATTTCTCCAAATTCTTTCTAACTTAGCATGAGCTTGGGGGTAGGGCCCTGTAGAATGTTATACACCTTATTCCTAAGGATATAATGCCTAAACGTTTTTACTAACTTGACTAAATCACATTATTTCTTGTCAATTAAAGAGTAGTTTAACTCAACATTTTTAAGCTTAGTGCTCATAAAAGATATTGGCTGGTCACATCCATCCATTTTTTGAGTTAAAACTATAGCTATTATATGATCTAAAGTAAAGGATTAAACATAAGAATCCTTGGTGATGTATGGACTTATTAGTACAAGGGATTATCTAATTGCCTCTTTGATGTATTTTAAATCCTTCTTTTTCTCTTCATTCCAAGTGATCTTAGCCACTTTTCTCAACATGTCATTCAAAGGTTTCACTATTTATGTAAAACCAGAAATAAAATTTATTACAAAATTTATTTTAACAAAGAATGACTTAAATTCCTTCCTACTATTAGGGGCTCTATATTATATATTCCATTTAATCTTTTAGGGTTTATAGATATTTTCTCCTTAGTGATAACATTGTCCTAACAATTTTCCCTTAGTAACCTAAAAGATAATTTTTTTGGGGTTGAGAAAAATCCCATACCTTCTACATCTTTAAAATACCTATTGTGGATTCATAATATAATCCTCCCTTTTCTTAAAAAATATAGTAATATCATACATGTCTATAATAATGCACTTACCTACAAGCCTTGTAAATCATGATCCATATCCCTTTGGAAGGTTGCACCTACATTTATCAATCAAAATGGCATTCTTTTGTAATAAAATATGCCCCACTTATTAGTAAAATAAATTTTCATCTTATCTTCTTGATTCACCAACACTTGGTTATACCCTAAAAAGCCATCAATAAATGACATCATGGTAAAACCATAAAAAATTTGTATTACTTGGTCAAGAGAAGGTAGGGGTAATTATCTTTCTCATATGCTCTATTTAGGTTTCTAAAATCAATGCATAATTTAATTTCACCATTATACTTCCTAAGTGGGACTAAATTAGCAACCCAAGTGGAATTCCTAATGGTAAATACAATCTTGGCATCTAAGAGCTTCTTGACCTCTCTATAAATTAGTGGTTCTAAGACCAGGTTGATAGGCCTCTACTTTTGTCTGAAAGGTTTGCAATTTTATTTTAAAGGTATGGTGTGAGTTATGACCTTTGGATCAAAGATATTTAGGTTATCATAGGACCATGCTATGATATATTTATATTTTGTCAATATTTATTTATCTCTTTTAGAATCAATGCTTGTATAGGCTATACCAATATTAACCAACTAAGGTTAACCTTAAAATATAAGATTAACTAAGTTGTAATCATTCCCACTTACTTTGGGAGTCTTGGTAGCCTCAGATAGTTTATCAAAATCAAAGAGTCTCTCTAAGGCTATCATGCCTTTACGAATTTTATTATCATTAAATTTAATGACCTTGTCATCAAGTTTGATTTCAATGTTCTAAGCATCAAGGAGACTGCATTCATCAATAATGTGACCCTCAAACACTCTTGAACTAGTTAAGAAATCTATGATCTGTTGATTATCATTGAATACCTATAAGTTATTGACATTATCTATTACTTAAGGACATGGGATTAACTAAATTATAAGGTTTTGTAACTTGGAACTATGATTGGTCATAAGGTTAGCTGTAATTAAATCAAGCTCACCAATAACCTTGTCTTCTTCCCTAGGGATCGACATAATGTTAAAAGCATCAAAATATTCAATTAAGTCCCATACTCTAAATTTATATTTATTGAGATAGGATAATTTAAATTGATATTACTCTTGACCTGATTGACCACTAGTTTAGAACCACCAAAAACTAAAAGTTCTTTAGACTCATGCTTGATTGAAAATTGTAATCCAAGAATTAATGCTTCATACTCAGCGAAATTATTGGTGCATGGGAATTGAAGTTTGTAAAAGGGATTATATTATTCCAAAATGGGATTGATTAACACCACTCCTACTCCAAAACTTTATTTGGATATAACACCATCAAAATAAAGTTTCCATAATCCAGGCAAAGCATGAGAAGTTTTAGAGTTGCATACCTTTGTCATGTTAAGAGTGTAAACACCTAGATCTGAGTCAACCATGTTGACCCTCTCATTAATTAAATTATATCCAGTGATCATATGATTCATTTTAGGCTCAATTTCTATCTTTATTTGTTTAGTGAATCCCTTCTGAGGTAACCACATATATGAGAAATCCATTGACATATAACCATTCAAGCTTCTAGTCTAGTCTTTGCTCACTAGCATCCCATAAGCATCAGTGATGTCCACCACTTGTATATCAATAAACTATTGTATACTTGGATATAAGGTAATTTTTACGTGAAAATTTAATAATTCACCAATTACTTTGATTCTTGACTTATCTAATTCAATTATAAATCTCTCAAATTTAATGGGAGTCAAACCTAATTATTTACAAATGACCTTAGGCATAATATTTGTAGATGCATTAGAATATAACAAAAAAAAATATGTAGATTTTTACCAAATGTATTAACTATAATTATGAATAGAGGAACATTTTCCTTACTTTTATATATTACAACATTAGCATGTGCAAACTTTTGAGACTTACAAGGATTTTTAGATAAAGACTATAATAATAGATCCCTCTATTTAGTAATTTATGTCAACTCATGCAAGGTAATGTTATCCTTGATCTTATTCATGTCCTCTTCTATGTTATACCTAGTCCTATTATAATTTATAGATGTATCAACATTGAGTTTAGAAGTACTTCCCTTATGAGGTTCTTGATTATTATGTGAGGTAGTATTAAGAGGAGTCTCAAAGTTGTTTGGAGGAGTTGAAGTGGTAAATGGTTGATTATGATGCCTATTTATCATAGGGTAATTATTCTTTATAAATTTATGAAAAACATGAATCTCTTCAGGAATATCCTCAACCTCATTATCCTCTTGGAAAGGGAAGTCAAATATCTCCACCATGAGAGTTGAATCAATAGACCTAGATGACCTTGAGGAACCAAATGCACCTAAATCACATCATTGTTAGGGACAAATTAAAAGTATATAATTCTTATTGGAAGGATTTAAATGCATTAAAAAATTCAACACAATATATTTCCCTATGTTTAGAAGTATAATGAACTATGCAATAGTCAGGCAAAGTAACATCAGTAAGATTTATATCAGGCACATTTTTGTTAGTAGATGGCTCATTGTTATTTTTATTGTGGTAATTATCATTATAAAAAAATTTAGTGGGACTATTGAACCTTTGAAAAGAGTAATTCCTACTAGAGCTCTCTCTAGTATTTCTTACTTTTATAACTGAATAAAGTTAGTGCTAAACTTTTGAACCATCTTGAGGATAGAGTCATTCTCATTCTTTGAGGCCTCCAAATTATGAACTTGATTATTAGCATTAGCTATAGGAATTAAATATTTATGATATTATGGATGAGATACAAGGGTATAATTATTCAAGAATCCTAGGTTTTGGTTGGGATGAGCATGTCTCAAAGGTAGTTGGTTCATGACTCGAAGTTGGTTCAGGGTAGGCACATTTTGGTTAGCATTGGGAATAAAAATTAGAATGGGAAAATATGGATTAGCATTAGGAATGGAGTATACCAATTATCCTTGGGGTTGCATCTGGTCATTAATAGTCATAACCTCAGCATAAGCTAAAGCTAATATGTTCATGGATCTAACAACTCTCTTTATAAATATAAAATTCATAGGATCTAAAAAATCCTTATATATTTACAAGGATAAAACCTCATTAGGTCTAAAAGGAGATATGGTCCTACTAGAATTTTTTTTAACCTAGCATTGAAAGCTCTTATGGGATCTTTTGCATCCCTTTTCACTATGGTGAATTGTTGTTACAACACACAAGGACTAATGACTTTACCAAACTGGTCAATAAAGACATTATTAAAATCAACCCAATTAATAATTCAATTTTTAGGGAGATTTAGAAACCATTCATATGCAGCATATTTAAAAGTGAAGGGAAATATTCTACATGTTACATCTTCATGAGTGGCATTTAACAATCTTAAAGCAGCTTTGAATGATTTAATATGTTACTCAATTGTTATAATTCCACTAGAACTAAATGTTGGAAAATACTTTTCAAGATTATGAGGAAGTTCATGTACCACAATTAGCACATTAATCTAGGAAACACATAGATAAGCCATACCTTGATAGGGATTGAATATAAGATCACTCTAAAATGGTGAAGTCGGTAAAGACTTTGAAAGACTGTGCTTACCTTTATCCTACCTAGGTCTCCTATGGACTTCTAATTCAAGAAAAGGTTCTTTAGTATTTCAACATGATGTTGTCTTTATTCTTTGTAATTCCAACTTTTGGTCTTTGAATCCTATTTGAAATATGATGCATCAATCTTATCTTTATAGGAAATAATGAATAGACTTACACATTAAGCAAATTTTACAAAGATTTGTATGCAAGATGACAAAGGACAGAAAAATTTAACTAAGTTAGATTAAATATATATCTAAATACATGATTATGATCAATATTTACATGTTTAAGCTCAAATAAACTCAAATTAGCAAAGGATCTATCAATATTTGATCAAAATAACTATTGCTAACCTCAAACTTGTTGAATTGGCAAAGATTAAGCCATATTTACCATAATTAAGCACATACCTTCAAATAACATCAATTTTTGTCTAAAGTAAGAATAAAAATGGGTAAAATAGCATAAATATCAATGAAATTTACATAATTGGAGAAATAATGACACATTTATGTAAATTTTACACCAATATTTGAATAAAATTCATAAAAATGAGTAAAGATACTTTAAATCTAAAAAGGTTTAATGTATCCATCCTTATATCACCAATAAAGTTATACCTATTGATGCCTTGACATATACCATAGGTGATCACAATGTTTAAATAACACTTCTCATTTTTGAATTCAAATAATTCAGTACATGAGTTGCAAGTTGTGATAATCTTATTATCTATTGATAAAATAGAGACAAAGCAAGTGGACTATTTCACAATATTAAAAAGTTTGGTGGTTGGGAGCCACCATGTCTAGATATCTATCTTTAAAAAGAGTTAATTAATCTAATCTAATATTGGTTAATTATGATCAAACTATAATTTAAATACTAATTTAAAATGAATGTTTATGATCAAAATTAAGCTAGAGTGATCTAGTCAAAAGGGAGCAAAAAAAAGGGTAGGGTAGAAAAGAGTTGTTGTTGATCTTCATCCCAAAAATAATTACAAAGTTCAAATATCATCCAAGCATGCACTCAACCAATATGTAACATGAAATATCATGAGATCAAATAATATCACACATCAGGCAAATATCTAAGGAATGAGGAAATTGAAAATATGAACTAAGTTCACTTTAAAGATTTAACCTATAAGCAAAAAAAATTAGCCCAAACATAAGAAGAGTAAAGGAAACAAAGTGATCCAAAAATTAGAAGTTTTAACTGATAGATATTTCAAGAACATGAAAATAACATAGTAACAATGATTTCTCTAGGAAGAAATGTTTTATTACTCAATATTGCAAATACAACCATATGCTTATCTTTGGGAAGAGATGTCCGATTTATATTTTAGGTTACATATTAATTTATACTCATTTTTAAGGTAGTATGAGGATGTGGAAGTTCACCAATCTTGAGGGAGATTAAGTGGTTCAACTTCCATGATTTACAATAATATAGAATTTAAGGAATTACTATTTTTAGAAACTTACTATTTTTAAACTACACTATTAAAATTGAAATTTGGGGAACTTCCATTAGGTTTTTAGAGGTAAAAATCAACTGATAAAATATTTATGACATCTCACCATGTTATCCTCATTCTTATCTTTCTAACGATTCAAATGGGGAGTTAAACAGAGCTATGGTGCAAAAGTTATGTCTCCCAAAAGTTTTGTCATCAATTGGGTTAGAACTGTCACCCAAATTGTCACCTTATTTATTAATCAGATCACAAAATAAACCTAATAAATTTTAATAAAAATATCATTGGCACAAGTTAATAACTCTAAAATTAAAATATGTACATGAAGAATTTATATTAACAATTCAAATCTAAAACAGGAACAATCAAGTGGGAGAGAAACCATAATAATAAATGACACAAATGAATATCGATAATCTTTATAAAATTCCTCACTTGCATTAATTTATCAAAATTTTACACAAGTTTTTGGCTCAAATACTCCCTCCTTTTTACAAATGGTAATAATTTTTCTATAGAATTCTAAGGTAGTATATTGGTTAGTCATATCTAATTATAAAAGTACATGTGTGAAGGATGACTATCCTTTTTCAAAGTTATAGAATACACTAGACTTTTCCCTATGGCCTAACCTATAGGCAATGTGATTTACAAGTTGCACATGACTTTACAAAATAATATTCCATTTTCAAATATTACAATTTTCCTGTAGAATATAATATCCTAAGTCAAATTGATTGACTTTGGGGCCTTTGTGCTGATGCATTATCCTATTGATATTGTATTATCTTCATTTAATTCTAGTGTTATTCATCAATTAGATTCAAATTAATAATATGTTCCATGAAGAGCTCATCTTCCTGATCAGCTAGGTCTCCAAAGTCCCTATCATTTCTTCCCAAGGCCTCTTTAATTCTTCTAGCTTTAATAATCTTTTAATTTGTCATTAGGATCATAACTATGCACTATTGTTGTATGTTATAGGTTTGCCTTAGTTTTTTCTCCTCACTTCCTACATGATCAGGGTGGTTCTATGCTTGAAATATTCATCTGTGATGAGGCCCATAGAGTGGAGTATAGTTGGTTTGAGGATCATGGTTCCAAGGAAATGTTTCATCCTATCTAATAGCTCCTTGTCATCCTTAAAGAGCCATTCCAAATACTTTGACCAAGTTCCCAAACCTTTGATCTTGTCCACAATCAATCACATGACTGTGTTTAGATGAACAAGGTTGATGGTCTTGAATCTGGGGATTTGATCTTCCATCAAGATATTGATCAAATCTTTCATCTTATCTCTTGAATGTTGCCATTGAGTGATTAAGCTTTTTGTTATTGCATCTTATTGGTTCAATATATTATTTATATACCTTATTTCCTTTAGAGAATTAAACATGTTATAAAAGGATGCTTCAAAAATCTCAATCATAGCATCAAGAACTGATAAAATAACCTACCTCTCTAAATTTTCCTTCTACTTTTATAGATTATTTTATTATTGTTGCATGCCTTTGAGGGTAGCTTACATCTAGGTTGAATGTACTTGGGCTAATTTAAGTAGATTTCCCTTAAAAATATGATTGTCTCCTAGTTTTTGTCCTCCTACTAGATTCAAGCCAATAAATGGTTCCACTTTTTGGAAATTAAACTCTTCTCTTATGACCATGGATCTCTTCTTGATCACCCTCTGTAGGCTAGAAATTATTGGGTTAAATTTAACATCAACTAAGGATTCTATTATCCTTGGGGCTAGGGTTTCCATATGTGTGTCACTTGGCTCCCCTATAGCTGGCATCCTTTATTCTTATTTTTTTGTAGAGTAACTATCCATAGCTTGAGTTCATCATGGATAATGATGTTGATTAATTTAGTAATGTCCCATGGATGATGTAGAGTAAGAAAATTATACAAATTTCCATATTCAAACCATTCAGGGATAATTTGACCTTGGATAGGTTTCTTCTCACTAAAAAGGTTGATCTCACTCAAAGGGTGAGTGAGGTCAACTTAGGTCTCTTGCTCTTTGCTATAACTAATGTCAGATAAACTTTCTTCTTTGGGATATTCACTAGATCTAAACCTAAATTTTATTATTTCCCCTTTTCATTATCTACTTCCTTAGCTTGGGACTGAGGTTATTCCTCTTGTACTTCTTCCTCATCAAATTGATAGGCACTAGATATTTCCTTTAGGGCATCTTTCACTATTTCTTCAGGATATAATGTTATTATGTTGATTAATTCAATTTATGATCTTGGTTCCTTGGGATAGGTTGAGGATGATTCTACCTCATAAGGCCTCCTTTCCTTTGTCAGTTTTACAACATATGCCTTGATTTTAGGCTTTTTTTTAGTGGTTGTGTTAGATAAGGTCTAGAAGATGGGCCTCCTAGTAAATGGTACTACTTCAGCCATAGCTACCATATGTTATCACTTCCTTTATATTCCCTTTCCATCCTATCTTCTTGAGTGACGTTAAATTTCTTCAATCTTATTAAGAACTTGGTTAAGGAAGAGGCCTTTATGTGCATTGGGTCATAGACTCTATGCTAGTGTTCATAAGTCATGTTTATCCCTTTGGCCTTTAGATGCCCCTTGATTTTTCTAGATGGATCCCACTATCTTAGATTGTTAACCTACACACTAAATGAGGTTATATGTTTGGAGGTTACCTTGATATTATCCCATTATTTTAATATGGTCCTCCTAATGGTTATTGGGAGGGTATGAAATGAACATTTCTTCTTAGATCTACATAGACAATCTATACCATGGAATAGTTGATATGCCACTTCTTGTTCTTCTAATTTATTGGGCACATGAATGGGCAATCTACGAGGTTGGAACAAAGTTATTTCTATCCTAATTATATTTTAATCTAGATATAACCAAATGTATCTAATGTCTTTAACATATTTCTTGATCAGAGGGCTGACCCTCATCATTGGGTTCCTTGTAATGGCCTCAACTAGGGATATGTAAACATAATCACAAATGAATTTAATATGGTCCTTATATTTGAAAATATGAAACTTTGAATAATAATAGGAGATTGTTTGTTTCCCATTAGGTGACCATTCTCTAAGGGTGGGGATCTTGTTAATGGCCATCAAGGCATCTAAAAGGTAAGACATCATATAGAACTTGTTGCTGGTTTTCTTCTTGATTATAGAGAATTACCTCCTCAATTAAGTGCTAATCATCTCTCCTAAAGGGGGAGTGAGTTCTTTTTTGACCATGAAATAAACAAAAGGGACCCAAAGTTTGTTAATAGAGGTGGTGTAGGGGTTCGTACATGATCTATTAATTAATTTCATAATCATCCTAATCCTAACCTTAAATTGGTTGATTGGAATGTTGCCACTGAAGTTAGAGAATACTTGGTCTATTGAATATAGCCAAGGAGTAAGGATGGTCTTTAATTCATTCTATTTGGACCATTCAATGATTGTGGTTACATCCACTTGGGTTTTGGGTAATTTATAGTATTTTTCAAAGGCAATAAGAGAAATATATGCAATTTCTCTATAACTATGCTCATGGATTATCATACCTTGATAAATTTTATAATATTTGAAGATAATAGTAATAAAATCCATGCAATGTAGTAAATTTGGTTTAGCTATGGTGAAATGAAGACCTATTGTCTGAATAGCCACCATGTCATAATACCTCCTCTTAACTAATGTGTTCATCCTATCTTCTCTTATGATGGCTGGTAGATCCTTAATTATCCAAAAAATCTTGGACCAATTATTTTCTCCCATTTTTAAAGCCATGGTATAAAACTTTGTGTCCTTAAAAGTCCTACCCTCTACATCTAAGATCACATAGAGCTTCATATCTTCCCTTGAAGTGCCTTTTCAGGTTGTTATGGTTTGAAAAAGATCAAATTACTCATTAGTGGACTGCTCTTCCACTTTGGATTAAATTATACTTGCTTATATGATAATTTACTTTCTTAGGATTGATTTTTTATCAATACAAGGTTGAATTAGGGTTTTTGTACATGTTAGGGATTTTTTTTATAGCTTTAATGGTGGTGCCTATTTTCACTTGAGTGAACTTCATGACTTAGATTTTTATTTGGATAATTTATTCATACCTTCGCCTTTATAAACCCATAAGATCTTTAAATTTGTCACCTTATGCCTATGTGGTGCCACCATGGAATCTTCATGGCACTTTGCTCATTATTTTTCAAAAATTAACTATTTCCTTTTGAAAATATTACTTTAATCTCACATCGTTTGATTATCTTGCATAGACCAATGCAATTCATTGATCTCAATCCTAGGAGATGAACGTGATTGGATGCCCCTTGTACTTATCCCCAAGGTTGTGCCATATGGTAGTCCCATAAGCCTTCTATAATCTACACTCTACCATTTAATGTACTCTTACCACCTAGTGGTCTCATGTTTGCTCAGAGCTACATTGAAAATTCCATCCTCATCTCACACCATCTGATCATCATCATCATCTGAGTGAACACATGTCATTAAATCAGTATCTATGAGATTGACCACCATTAGTTATTCATTTTTATTTGGATACAACCATGACACTTGTTACCTTCTCACCATCTTAGGGGTGTCATTAAAATTTTGACTAGCCATGCTCCATTAGATCTATCTTGCAAATATACAATTTTTTTTAAATTCAGGCTTGGGAAAATTCACATGTCTTAGGATAGAATATTAAAACTAAGGTATTTTATTTATGTTAATAAACATGAAAATGAACCTTAGGATCAATATTCTATGATAAGTTGGGAACATAATAAAAGGGGGAACCTACAAATAATAAAAGGTCCTAGCATAAGGTTTTAACCTAAGGTTTCATTGTATAAATAAATATGATGAAAAATTAGGGTAAGGTATTAGGATAAGTTGGAACATAGTAAAAGTGACCATGCATTCATGGGATATAAAAGGACCAAGCATAAGTATTTTAGACTAAGGTTTGGTCGTGTTGAAACACCTGACTTAAGCCTTAGGGTAAAAATTAGGCTAAGTATATGGAAATTATTATTGTTCCCATGCCAATTCAAATTTAATTAGAAGGGACCTAGGTCAAAACATTAGACTAAGGTTTTAATCATGGTTTAAAATATATCCAACTAATTTTAGACCAAATGATAATAAAAGGTCCATTCTAACATTTTAAGCTCCAAACCCTAAGCATGTTCATTCCTAAACAAGATTCCATCGATCCTTCAACACAAGCAACCAATTTTAGCAACATAGGAAGGGGTAAAACCATGATCATCTGGAAATATTTCCATTAATTCAAGAAAGATTGGTTCCTACAATTAATAGGAAATATTGAAGTTAGGGCTTGAAAAACATGTAAATCTTAAGTCAAAGTCTTAGATTAAAGTTTTCATGTAAATAAAGCCTATTATTCTAGATTTTTGAGCTATGTTTAAAACATATTAAAGTTAACTTATGACTAATAAGAGATATGGTATAATATTTAAGCCTAGGTCTATGTCTCAATAAAAGGGACCCTATGCTTAGTTTCCTAATTTGATCACATGCCATTAGATCTTGTTTGAACAAACCTGCTCTATTAGATCACGATTTGTGGGATTGAGTGAGATTGGTTCCTTTCTACATTAAGCCCTAAGATCATGCCACATGGAAATCATGTGGGATTTTTATACTCTACATTGTCAATCTCTATTGGGTTAGCATACTTATGCCATGTAAAATCACCTTATTTGGTTTTAGTTCCTTTTGAAAAGTCAATGTCCCTCTCACACTATTAGATTTACTTTATCTAGATGAATGTGTATCATCAGATCTTGATCTGAGGGATGTGATACCATTAGATGCTCACTATTCTGTCTAACATGGTTATGACGTGTTTCATTACTATGTTTGCTTTAGGCTCTATTGAACCTTGACTTGATATGTATCTTTCGATCTATCTAACCCAAGAAAATACATACCATTGATCTTGGGGACATGCTCAAGATTTAAACTTTTGTCATGGCTTAACTTATCAACCTAGATTATGCACCATTACAACTTCTCATCCAAGTAAACTCACATTGTCTGATCATAATCCATGGGGTTAAGTGATAATGTTCCCTCTACTTAGTCTTCCTATTTTGATCTCACTTCATTGGATTAACTTTTCCCAAAAAAACATGGGTCGTTGATCCTACAGACAAGGACAATATTTAAGTTAGCTTGAGAATAATATAGGACTTAAGTTAATGTCTTAAGCTAAGGTTTTCATTTGTATTAATTAATATAAATAAAGATTTAGGATAAAGTCTTGATTTATGCCCAAGATGTATTAAAGTGACCTCTTGAATTAAAAGGGACTTGGCATAAGGATTTTGGACCAAAGTCATAAACATAATAAAAGGGAACCACAAATAATAAAAGATAATTCATAATGTTTTAGCCTAGGGTTATAGAACTTTAGGGTAAAAATTTATGACTTATCTAGGATATATAAAAGGGACCCTACATTAGTTGGACAATGCTAAGATAAAATAGAACAAAGTGTTTTTCGATGTAAAGGGACCCAACATAGAATTTCTAGACTAAGGCTTGGTTGTGTTGAAAAACATGACTAAGCCTTAGGATACAAATTAAATTAAGTCCATGGCATGATAATTATTCCCACAAAAATGTTCCTTCCAAATTTAAACTTAAATAAAAGTGCATAAGCTAGGGTGATTGGAGCAAGGATTTCAAGAAGTTTAAACATGGATTTAATTTTACTTTCAACAAACCAAAGGTTAGTGAAAGACCAAATTGTGATAAAACCATAAAATTATGATACCTAGACATTGTTTGCTCCTAATGAGCTCTATTATACATGTAACCTAGAACAAAAAGATCCATTGTTATAAAACTTATACAAGGTTAAATAAGAGACATGAACAAATAATCCAACCAAATCATGGTGTGTATGATATTTAAATACAAATAATGTGTAGACATGCTAGTGATACTCTGATCAAGTGAACTTTCAATTTTAAGGTTCAAATTTGCAAAATTTGACATAAGGGTTCCCATTTTTCAAAGATGTGGGTATGTTGACCTCAAAACACACATAGATCCATGGATGTGAAGGCAAGTATGTTGTATGATGTAGTTGGAAGTCTATTTTATATCTTTGATTCAAATATTTTTATATGGTAGTATTCATTCTGGTTTGAAATTACTAACCAAAGTTATGAGTTCTTGAATAATCAGAAGTATTCCCCCTATAATTCACCATTTATTATACCTAACATTCCATTTTTATTTAAAAAATAATTGGGACCCACTTTTATTTTGATTTGGCCTTATTTGTTAAGTTTTCTTCTTTGTTCTATGGAAGTTTTATTGGATTGCTCCTTAATCTCAACACTAGGAAGTATAAATCATGATATTTTACATTTCAAACTAACTTATTAATGACTTTTAAGAGTTTTTGTAAATATGAAGGTTATAGGACTTTTACTAAAAAATTATTATGTTCAAAATTTGGCCTTCAAGCATTTTATTTGGAACCTAAGTTCAAAAAATTTATTCATGGATATTTTCATTAGAACTTTTGTTCAGAATTTGGTCTTTAGAGAAATTATTCAGGACTTCATCATGATAATTTTAGAAATTATATTTAGATTTTATTTAAAAGTATTTATTTATTGGGGTTTGTGTTTAGAGATTGTGTTTGGGACTTTTTCATCAAAAGTTTTTTTCACAGCTTATGTCTCATTTTTCCCTTGTTTGCACTTGGTTTTATTCAAAACTCTTTCTTAGGGATTTTGGTCAGCAAATTTTGTGTTAAGAAATTTTGATTGGATTTTGTTTTGATTGAATTGGTCTTCAGACATTTTATTTCAAGGTTATGTTTAGAGCCTTCAGTTTGTGAGAATTGTTGACTTGATCCCAACAAAAAACTTGACTCCTAACCGTCGAAAGTCCATTAGACTTAGATATCAAATTTGTAATACTTCTCAAAACTTGTCAAAAACATGTCTTCCTTGACAACTAAAATAATAATGTTTTAATTATGTAGGTAAAACAAGAATATGAATGTTAGGCATTAAAATCACATGAACTAGAATTGAATTCAAAAGCTATATCAATGACTTAAAGATATCGACATGTTTATTTGATCACATGAGAATTTTGAGCTTAATTTCTACTCTATGAACAAAGCCATAACCACTTATGAATAAAATATAAAGAATCAACCAACAAAAAAGAGTTTTAAAATTATAGGAACTATACTTGAGCAAACTAGTTGAATTGTAATGGATTCATCATGATATGTTTGCATAGGAGTGTTTCCACCATCCCAATATTGCATTAAGGATTCCATAGAATATATAAACACTATGTTTGACACTAGAATTTTCAATGATAGGTATGCCAACTATTCATAATTATAGGATGCCATTGATTTTGTTGATGTATTTTCTCATGAATGAGATCTATCACCAACACAACACCAATTGGTTATAGACTTACTCTCTCTTAAGAGATAAGGATTGCACTTCACAATAACCAAACTTGAGTTTATTCCCTATATCGATCTATTATGGGACATATTATTTACTAGAAAGGTGAAAAAAAATGTCTTCCTACATCATGTTGATCACAAGATAGTTGTGGCATGTATCTCAATATATGATTTTCAAAGTTATTTATCTTTGTTGATTCTAGATGCCATATTTGATATGTATAGGGTGGTAACATGGAATAATAATAATTTAATTGAGAAAAATCTAAGCTCATGGATTCTTCCTAGTTAATCTATGGTCCTAAAGGGAAAATCCTCTATACCTATTATCAAATTTAGAATGGGGGTCCACATCTGGATGTCCATTTTGAAAAGGATATATGACATGCCAAGTATCCATTTTCTCCACCTTGACTAGGTTCCACTTCTAGACATTTTGATGACCTATAACATGAATTTTTCCTTCTGGAAGATTATAAACTTTAAGGTAAGGGAACAAACTCTACATAAAGGTAAAAGGTTTAATTCAATAGGCCATTTTTATATGATGTAATATCTCCCTGATGTTGTAATGTGGACAGTGTACAAGGACTATAAGGAACTTTGGAGCCCATCTAATGACTTTATAAAGAATCAAATCTATAATTAATTTTCATTCATGCACATATATTCCTACACTAATCATATCACATAGATTATAGAGTACATGTATCCTCAAGTATGGAAAGCTATCCATGAGGCCCCACTACCTAGGATATCAAAGAGTATAGCAGATGCATTGGCACCTCAAGGTAACTACTGGCTATACCTAGATTATAAAGTAATCATAATCATAAAAAATAAGTTCATCCCCCTATTCCTCCCTAATTTCATGCTTGATAATCTCATATAACAAGATATTGCATTCAAAATTTGGTAGAATGTAGATGAAGATCAGATAAAGTAGAAGAAAAGCATGTTCTATAGGTCCCACATGATCATAAGTTTAATGTGCTATATAATGAGGAATAATTTTAGGGTTGTGGGTAATATAAATAATCATTATCAGTTGTCCAACCTTCCTCATATATACTTGGATCCACATGGTTAGATTCAAAAACATATCCAAGGATTTGGAATTCCATACCAATACATTCCTTATGACCATGATTTTTTGTTCTTAAATGCAAAATATGATGCCCAAATCATGAAAGGGGCAAAACTTATGGGTATAAAAGAATAAAATTTGAATATTATTCAAGGATAGCCTTCAATTTCATTTTAATAAATTCATACAAGGCACCCCATAAAAGATGGATTACTTCAGACTTCTAGGTCAACAAACCCTTGCAATCAATAGAGGAACAAGTGAAACCTTCCCAAGAATATCCCTAAGTATTTAAGTATATGAATATATATCCTAGTATAATTAAAACTAATCATAGAGGGGCTCAAGAGGATCTAATTTTCTTGGACTCCTTTGATGCATAAGGCCAAGATCACCTAAATGCACCACCACTACAAAAATTTATAGGTAAAGAGGTTGATACTACCTCAATTTAGTGAGCCTACTCTTCACCATTAAAGGATACAATCAAATATAAGAGTAATTCAAGGAATCTCTCCTCATAGATAACCCAGTTACTAATAAACCATAAATAGACACATCTTTAGTTTAGTGACCAATACTGGTAGAGTAAGAATTGGAGGAAGAGGAAGAATTAGAAAGATAAAATACACTAAGCCTTACAAATTACAAATGGAAAATAATAATTAAATATGACTAATCATGTAATAAGGCTTATCACTTAGAATTTCATTTGATTCAGTTCCCCTTTCATAAATAGGTTAATTTGATTTTATTCCCCTCAATGTTGTGGTAAAAACACCTCTACTCATCTAAAGATAAAGGATGTTACTTATATCCCTATTGTATATATTCCCCCAATATTGCCAACCATATAAATTATTTCCACTTCTATTGAAATTCACTTAAGGACTACTACAGTCCAACCTAAGATCAGAAAAAAGGCTTGTAGGAATGTTGAAATAGCATTGGCAAGCCCCCAATTCCATATTTCTTCCACTCAAATTGGCCATACAATGCCTTCCACCATCTCTTCCCAATATACTACTATAACATATTTAGGGAAGGTTGAGAGAGGAAAATAGGCATATACATTCCACCCACTACCTCAATATGGAGGTGTGGATTAGTCTAAAATCATATGTTCCTTCCATCTTGATTTAGTACTCAAAAGAGATTTATATCAAGAATCATAGGATCAATCAATTGAGACCATAGTTGAAGAAAAATATCTGATAAATCCATCATATCTAGTCATCCCTCCATGGGGAGTGGATCTTAGATCAAAGGCTTCTCAAAAACCAAATTTCAAAATCATAGAGTTGCCTTTTATAAGCTTCATGTTTGATAAACTCTTAAGAAATGTCCAAAGGGTCAGGAAGAAGAAAATGGAGGATGAATAATGGAGAGAAATCATTCTTTAGTAAAGGCAATAAGTATTTACATTAGGCAAAAGGAAGAATAGGAAGACATGGAAGTCCCCATATATAGAGGAATTTAAGTCCCTTACTATAACTCATTAGGATGATATGATAGAATTACATGAGTGGACTGAAGTAGCTAGGCAAGAACTTGAGTAGGAATTAGAAAAAATAAAGGAGAAAAAAATAGTCCATATTCCTCAAAGAATTGAGATCAAATTTCAAGAGGTTGCATCAAAGTTATATAATGCTCTTGAAGTAATTGATGCAATGAGGGTAGAATTATCTCCCCACATAACCTAGACTCATCAATTATTTAATTATTTAAAGCATGATGAGAATAAATTGAAATTACTTATTCTTTATATTACTAATAAGTCATATAACCACCTTGATTTTATGACACTATTGGATGCTTAAAATGCCCTCAACTTGGTGGTGATCAGAACTCAGGAGGCTAGAGAGTAGATTACAACAACTGGGGAAGTAATGCAAAAGTATCAAGAACATGAATCTCTCATTTTACAAATTCTATAAGAATTGAAATTATCTAAGGAAAGAGACAATATAGGTAATCTTATTATTAAGATATATTTTAATCAAATCCTTTAGTAGGTATCTGATAATTTCAATTAGATCCTTCATAGATTGACACTTGAATAAATTGAAGATGAGTTGAGTTTTGCTAGAAATAAGGTGATAAAAGTATATATTTTCAAGATTAAATTATAGAACATAAAGGTGGAGCATGAAAAGATCCTTAAGTAGGTTAATAGGGTGCATAGACCCTTATTACTCATCTTGTATATTATCAGACAACAACATGATGTAGGATGGAAACGTTATCTAGAGTTGGAGGTGAAAAAGAAGATTGATGCTAAAACTTCCAATTTAGCAAAAGTCTTTATAGCAATGGCTCCCATAATCAGTACATCCATGAAAACATCCATCTAGTCTTAATTCAATGGATAAGTTTGTATGCATCAATATAAAGGTGTTAGTTTTTGTACTTGTATTATGGTTTTATTATAAAATAAGTATGAGAGTTGTCCAAATTATTTGTGAGTATGCACATGTTACATCACATTGTAAAGGCTAACTTTATTTTTGAAAATTATAAGTTAACTATGGATATGTATACATTTAGTTTTATAACTATAATTATAACTAAAGTTCTAATTACGCCATACAATTTCAATTTTGCATGCACTTGGAGGATGAGGTGACCGATCCCCAAGTCTATATATACATCTTGAACCCTCATTTATAGGGGTTGGAAAAATCAATACATGAGAAAAATTAAATTTTTATTGTCATAAATGTGCTGGTTCCTTTTATTTCCATATTCTATGTAATCAAGTTTTATATTTTTGGTTGTTTGATTTAGTAGCTCAGAGTATGCAATAGCTATGAATAGTTTATCTTGTTATGATTAATATGCCAGTTTTAGATGTGTAATCACTATTGAATAATTAGCAATTCTTATTGATTATTTGTAAGTGTGTAGATTATCTCATCTTTCTAAGTGTGTAGATGTGTTTTTAATGATATAGTACTCTATGTGTGTGTAGTAGCTACCTTATATACCTCCTAGACTTGAGTCATAATATTTTTATTATAGGTGTGAAACAACTACCCTAAAAAGAACAACCTTTGATTGAGATCTATTAGTTTCCTCTATCAAAATATCCTAGACTACTCGACTTGTCTTTATGTGTGTGTGAAACAACTAATAACAAAAAACAAAAATTATAAAAACACTCTTCCATGAATAATCCAACACAAAAGGTAAACATTGAATTCATATATCCCTTATTCTCTGTTATACCCTTTCCCTCTTTTTGGATTTTATTTCTAAGATTTGCCCATTTTAGATTAGTATCCACCCATCTACTAACTTGCATAGTTTTGAATTTATTATAGATACCATTCATCCATATATAGTTTTGGTTAATAGCCTACATGATCTACCTATTATTCCATCACCTGGTTGTTTAACTACATACTTGTAACTTGTGCCCTAGAGTGGATTTTATTTCCACTGTGATCTTAAAATGTTAGAGGCTACCTTATTATGAAGTGGTGTGCATAAAAACCACATCAACACAATATATATAGATATTAGATCAAGAGAAAAGGTATACATGAAACCAACAAAATATATACATGGGAAAACCTTGAAGAGGTCAAAAACCCATAAAAAATATTCATATTATGAGAAACTAACAAGCACCCAATACAGTCTTTCTTCCTCTCACTTATTCTTGATCAATCTTCACATAACTTGGAAATGTGTTCTCCAAAATTCCTCATTTATCTCAACTCTCCTTTTTTTCATTGCATATTAAAATATAAATTCTTTATTATATAGGCAAGGTAATCTGACCATTATAATGTGACCTTTTACAACCACTACATTAATGGGCCCAACCACTCTAAGGGAAATTAATATATTTTATTATTTATTTACATGTGGATAAACTTATGATAAATAATAAAATATATTTTTATTTAACCAATTTAAGTTAATGTATTAAGTGTACATAAATAACACACTTAATTATTAATTTTTATAATACTACCCCTTAATGTTAAGTGGGGATACATGACATAATCACCTTTATAACAACAAAGTTATACTCTATGAACCATCCACATGATGAGTTTTATGAGGTAATAATTGAATGAAACACCTTTCATCATGCCATAGTCATTTTTAAAATAATTATTCTATGTAAACATAGTTACCCAAAGATATTACACTATTTAACTATAGATACCCAAAGGTATTACACTATGTAACCGTAATCACATAGTCACCTTTAAAATAATTACACTATACAACTATAAATACCCAAAGGTATTACATTATGTAACCAAAGTAACATAGTCACCTTTAAAGGAATTACACTATACACCCATAAACACATAAAGGTTTTACACTATGTCCCTATAGGAACCTTCAAAGGAATTACACTATGTTACCCTAAACCACTTACACTGAATTTAGGCTAGAATGATCATGAGACTACATCCCATAGTGATAATACATCCCAAAATTTCCCATGAATAATCAACCAAGCATATTTTAGTCTTTTATAACATAAGGACCTCCATAATACTATGTATTGAGTACAATGTATACTTCTATATGAAGTTTACCAAAATCACATAGATTGATTTATTAAAATGCTTTATAATGATAATAAGTATAGAGAGATAGAAAGAAACACATGACCTACATGGTTGTTAAGAAGTGACATTGTCATACACACTCCACCTCAATGGTAACTATGATAGGCCCAACATTGAATGAACTTTAGTAGGCTTTAGTTTGTTGGTGTTGCACTAGATTTTTCACCAAAGTTATACAACTTTTACTATCACCAAGAAGGTTATTATAATGAGGAACTTCCACAAGACATTCTTCTTTCATCCTTCATAGCCACAAGGCTTCTTTAACAACTTTCACATGAATTGATCCAAGTGATAACATCTAAAAGAACATAAACACATATCCATAAGTATACTCATCATACTATCTTTAGGATCATAATAACCAAATCAATTATCATAATCAAAGGAAGAATAATATAAACCAAAATTTATAGTCCTTTTATATACTTAGTATCTATTTTGATAATTTCCAATGATCTAATATGGATATTGCATAAATATAGAAGCCACACCCACATCATATGAAATATATATCATATTAATGGTTATATAAATAAAACTACCAACAAGATATCTATAGAGATGGGTTAGATTTATCACATAGTTTTTAGATCAAGCTTAGCATCAACTTCAGTAGGAGTGGATGTAGGATTACAATCAAGCATGTTAAATTTAAAAAACATGTTATGTGATAAACATACAATAAATTAACTAATAATATGATACTAAGTTATCCAAACATTATATATCTTATTAGGAATAACTCATATTATAATTTGAATCATGGAGATATCTTCTTCCTTTTAAAGTTGACATTAGAAGTTTGTATTTCATATTAAAATGACATACAAAATAATTTACACAAATTTTTTTTAACATATTTTATAGTTTATTTTTTAATAAAAACAAATATTCCAATGAGTAAACAACACTATCCATTTATCTAATTGAAAAATAATTCAAAAAACACAAAGAACCACAACAAGGGCAAAAATCATAAGTGTTGTAAGACAAATTATACACTAAAATTAATATGAGGAGGCTTAAACTCAAATAAAATACTACCCAATGTGTCCAAAATTGCAAAAACCCAAAGATCAATTGGTCACATGACCATATTTGACAAAAAAATATGACAAGTCAAGAGTGTTGAAAGTGTCATAAACTTCACACATAAGATTTTGCATAGCTAATAACCATAATTTTAACTAATTATTTTAAAATAAATTAATTAATTTTGATCAAAAAATATGTTGGGAATGATATTTGATTTAAGGACCTTGGATCTATAAGTGTTTTCTAAAAAATACTGGTCAACTTCCCTTTGTCCAATACAACACTTCACATGCAAGCTACATGATTTGAAACATATTTAATTAATAATAATTTTTTAAATAAAAATTTTAAACACATGTAAAATAAGTATCTATTTAATATATAAAGAAAGAAAAAAATAAATATTTTTTTAATCTTTTTGGAAACTACAAGTCAACACACAGGGGGCCTACCATGTGCTTACATGGAAAAAATATTTAAAAAAATCTTTGATTTAATAAATACAAAATTAAAAACTATAGTAACCATTGTATTTTTATTTTAATGAGAGTAGCAGAATAATAAAAAAATTATCAAAGTTGACAGTAGCAAGGGATCTCAGGGAGATCAAACAAGGTCCTAGAAACTCCTTAAACACTTTACGTATGCCCTTTGGTGAATTTACAAAGACCAAATCTGAGTTTAAGAATCAAAAAATGATTTTTTTTGTTTCTACTACTGCATAAAGATATACAATGGTACTCATGGATGAATAAAATTAGCCAGATCTTGAAGGAATGCCCTAGGGAACTCTCCAATTACTATTAAAACACTAAAAAATGAGAAATCATCAAACAACCATCAAAGGAGACTATAGATTGATCAAAACTAGTTTTGATAGAATTTTTCCTTTAGGGAGCCTTATATAGCCACTTATGGGGAGAATAAAAATTAAAAACCAGCTTTTACAGTCCTCCTCAGGGTCTAGAGCAACATTGAAACACCTAATATGCATGATTTCTTCTTTCTAGACTATAGAAGGATAAAAAAATATGCAAGAATTAATTTTTTAAGAATTCTTTACCTCATAGGTCATAAAAAGATGCTTGGGAGGAGAGAGAAATTTTTAAATCACCTACAAGGGTCTAAATTAGGTGAAGTAATGGTCAAAAATGCATGGAAATAACCAAACTAAGCCAATGAAGGGTTCATAATTGAGATTTTCTACCCAAAAATTAAAATATACTAATTTTTATCTTTTAAATGCTAAATAAATAGAGCTAGGAGGAGATATAAAAATTTAATATCTTCCAAAACTATCTTAGAGGCTCTAAGGAAACTTAGGAGGCTAAAATAATGATTTTTGACTAATTTAGATGTTAAATAATAGTAAATACTATTGAAATCAATTTTTATTACCATATCCTTAGGTATTAGATCATACCATAGGTCTTTAAAGTCCTCCACATGGTTAAAAATGACCTAAAAATGGATTTAATTAGTTAGATCTATCAAATAATGCTTGAAGTGCATATATAACAAACTTGACAAAGTGAGAAGCCCAACAACACTCTCTTGAATATGCCATAGGATAAATAGGTAGATTTTTTAGCAAAAATGACCTTGAACATAGCTTAACAAGCTCAATCTAAAATCTTAACACTTTATCAACACATAATAAGCTCTGATACCATGATAAATTAACTAAAATCATGTATATGAGTAATGGATCTAGATATGAGATCAAGAGAAAACACATACATGAAACCAAAAGAAGATATACATGGGAAAACATCCAAGAGGTGAAAATCCCAAAAAGATTAATCATATTATGATAAACTAACAAGTACCCAATACAATGTTTCTTCCTCTCACTTCTTAACCAATCTTCACGTAACTTGGAAATGTGTTCTTCACATTTCCTCATTTATCTCAACTCTTTTTTTTAATTGTATATTCTAATATAAATTCTTTCTTATATAGGCAAGGTAATCTAACCATTATAATGTGACCTTTTCCAACCACCAGATTAATGGGTCCAACCTATCCAATGGTCATTTAATATATTTTATTATTTAATTACACAAGGATAAACTCATGATAAATAATAAAATATATTATTATTTAACCAATGTAATTTAATGTGTTATGGGTACATAAATAGCACCACTTAATCATTAATTATTCTAACAGAATAGAAATTCCTTTGACCAATTCTCTAGAAGCATAATTAGCTAACATGTAGCTAAATCCTTCTACTGATAGCAAATAGAGGGAAAGGGATATATAACACTCTTTCTAGGTAGAAAAATTAATTTCAAACTAAGAGGACTGAGTACCATTGATATTAATATATGCCCTAACATCTTGGAAAAGTGTATTAATAATTTGTACAAACTTGGGAACAAAACTAAGAACTTGAAGCATGAACAAAATGAAGGGCCACTTAATATGGTCATGGGAATTTTCAAATCAATTTTAACAAATAGGGCCTTTTTAATGGAGACTTGATCCCACTCCATGCCTTCTTAGAGTATAATTAGGTTGTCCATAATTCACTTATGCTAAATAAAGCATGTTTTCTCACTTGTAACAATCAAGGGTAAAAGATGTTTAAACTTGAGGGATAAATACTTAGCAATAATATTTTAAGAGACATTGAGTAGAGTAATATGCCTCCAATTAGTAATAATATTAAGGTCACCAACTTTAGGGATAAACTTAATATTGCCTTGATTTATAGTAGGTCCCAAAGAATTTGTTAACACTACTTCAGTATATATGCTATGTAGATTAAGACCTAAAGTATCCCATCAAGTCTAATAAAAATCATATGCGAAACCATCAATACTTGGGTATTTATCTATAGCCATCTACATAATAGCCTCATGAAAATCACTAAGAGATAAATTCCTATCACAAATAATCCATTGTGCATCAAATATTTTATAAGGGACAATCTAAAGACACTGAGAAAGAGTTGTCTCTCATTCAAGAGAGATAGCATGCACTAAAAAACTCTATGATAATGATGAAACAATTCTTAAATAATGTGAAATTTTTTTGGTTAGTCAATCATTTCCTTCCTTAACAACTTTAATTCTATCAGTAACATGTCTATAATGTATAAAAAAGAAGAATTATTTAGTGACTTTTTCCCCAATTTTCATCCAATGTATATAATCTTGGAGTTGAGCCCCTCTATCATTGTGAGCCTCCTCCATTTGAAGTTTGTGACACCATTGTGTTGCTTCAATTTATAAATATATATTAAAAGGATAATATTCAATCTCATATGATACATTAAGGTATTCAAATTTAGTAGCATTATGAAGACACTACCAAAAAATGGTATCTTGCTTATGATAGATTCAAATAAAGGTGGTAGTGAAATCTAGATCATCTAACCACCACTATATCCAGATAGTATCCCCCTTAGGCTAGGGAATGAGATTTCAAATTTTGGTAATATGTCCCACCATCCTTTCATGTTTAAGTTTGATAGATAGTATTGAGGTAAAACTAGGTTGAAATAAGATTAACTTGAGGAGTAAACCATTCTAAGTTGAAAAAAATGGGATGATGGTCAAATATAAAAGTGTTAAGCAACACTGAAACTAGTTTATCATAAATAGGAGAAAAAAATAAGATATATTATATATCTAACAATGTTTAGTCTAACCACTGAATAAATTGATCCTCCCCTTAGGGAAATTGGACCAAGTAAACCAGGGAAAGTTAGAATTCTTCCTCTAATTATGATTGGGATCAAAAAACCCAAGTTTTTTGCACATATAAACTAAGTTTCCAATTAGATATCATGTCACTACATAATAATGTGACCTTATTTATACTTATGAGATTTCACCATGTTAAAATTCCCATAGAAGACCCAATGGGCATCTAGAAGTGAATCTACCAACCATATCCGAAGTGAAGCACACTCACAACATCATCATTGGCATATGTATTTACAATCCCAATGTTAAAATTATCAAATTAAAAAATAGTCCAAATCACCTAATGGGTGGGGTCAAAATACCAAGAGATAATGTTATGAGAGTGCTATAGAGCCAAAAAAGTGATATACCCACCATGACCAATGTCATGTATAGTTTGTTGAAAAAAACTCTAGGCCAAATTATTCATGTTTATTTCTATAAGAAGAAGCTATAAATATTGACTTATTATAATCGAATAATTTTCATGATGCTAAAAATATGATAATTGTTCCTAACTACATACTTACATAGTGGATCAATAAGGCTACAAACATTCCATGAAGAAACTAATATTGAGAAAGATATATGTTCATACCATTCTCCTTTATGAGGTGTTCAAGCATAATGAGCTGATTATAAGTTAGTTTGTGTGGTATATAATCACCCACATTAAATGGTTTTCTCTTATGAGCCATATATTACTCTCCAAGACATTCCATGTATAAACTAATATTGAGAAACATCTAGGTTCATATCATTCTCATTTATGAGGTGTTGAAACACAATGAACTGATTATAATTTAGTTTGTGTAGTATATAATCACCTATATTAAATGGTTGTCTATTATGATCCATATATTCCTCCCCAATAGAAACAAAGGGGCTTTTAAATCACCATAGGACTATTTTATGGTCTAACATAATGGGGCTTCATTCTTATTCTGATGAATTCACCCTAGGTGAGGGTTATCACTATGAAGTTGAAGATGAAATATCAACCAAGGTGGCCATCACTTGTGGTGTTCGCAAGAGAAAAATAGAATATTTAATAGGCACAATATAATAATGAGTAGATACCAAGGAATTAGAAGCCATAATAAGTCTATATGTAGACAACTGAGGCTTACTACCACCTTTTACTGAGCTATTATTATTATTTGTGATTATGGTCCAACCATCATTATTGTCATTCTAAGGTTTGGCTTCAAGCCCACCCTTTTCCTGATAATAACAAGGAGCATGCACCTTCAAGAGATATTCCTAGATCATATGATCCAAGGATTAACATCAAAAATAAGTATTTGGTAAGTTGATATACAACACTCATTGATTAAATCTATTATTCCAAATTTGAATGCCAATGGACACTTTAAGATCCTAAGATAAATATACCTCCACACAAACCCATTTTCAGGTGAGAGTTACAAATAATTTTTTTTTATCATGGAAAATTAATTTCCCTATGGGTTTTATGAGATGATAAATGAAACCCTAGAGGGGAAGTAACAAGTTAGGAAATTCAAACCAAATAGGAATTTTTAGTTTTGCTTATTCCAAAACTTGAAAAGCATAGTTCCAATGAGAAAAAATAACCTATTATTAATAAACCAATTTCCATGACTAATAATGTTTATATAGTTTTCAAGGTTTGAAAATTTAAATAGAAATAATCCCTTGGTAATATTCTAGTCTTCATGTTTCACACCATGTCCTTGCCAATGGTTATGAACCCATTGTTTCAAGAGGCTCTAAAGGATGATTCTACACATAAAATATGCAATAATGGTGTAATTGTCAAATAAATTACAAGATTTATCAAATTTAGGTAAGTCTAGAAGAACATCAGGTAATGAAGAATCAAGATTAATATAATTACCTCATGAAACAAATTTGGGATGAATTTCCTCACCTACTTTGGTGCCATGGTTATATTCACTCCTTGAAGCTTTCCTTGCATTCAAAAATGTAGATATTTATGGATAACATTTAAAATAGGGTAACCCCTACTACATAAAGGGTGAATCACTAATTAAAATTAGTAATAAATGTAAAACAAAGTTAAAACCTTCCTAGATATATGTGGATCGATAGTGTGATAGAAAAAGGTAGAGGCTCATCAATGTGAAGAAAAAAAAAACCGATCCCATCCAATAAGGTCACACATTTAGATCATAAAATCAAGTGGTTTAATTATGCCTTATGGATAAATATTTTATTAGAAAAAGGGTACATAGCCTTTTTGTTTAGACTTTTGAATTTTGATTTTTTTTATGACAAAATATCATAGCTATAATCAATATACATAATTTTTAATTTCTAATTTAAGATATGATTTTACTAAATACATGTTACTTATATGAAATATGTAATATTTTTCACACTCATGTAATGAAATGGGTTAAAATCATGTGTATTAAAACTAAAATTTAAATTTATAATGAATATAATATATCTTTCCTTAATAACTCATATTGTTCAAATATCCAATTTGAGATGTTCCCAATTACTAGTAGGCATCATATGGCATGTATAAATCCTTTCATTCCTCCTCCGCATAGAACCCAAGGTTGTTCTAGCTACCATCCCACCCCAATTATTTTCCCTGGGCTTATATTATATTAATTAGTACATTCTATCATAACCAAGAGAGGTAGGGTTCCTTACCATGTATATAATAAAAAAGGTAGTTAGAGTGTTCCTCCTCATCCCCCTCCACCTTCAATGATTCAAGATAGTTAAAATTAAGGTAATGATATAATTTACAAAATTAAGAATAATTAAGATAATATTTACATATTATAGATATTATATAGGTTAAATAATAACAAGGTCATCATAAATGCCATATGTCATTACAAAACTATTTGAAATCATGAAAAACTAGGCTACTTTTAATCTATGGTCAACATTAAATAAGAGTGAAGACATTATATCTCTGGAAACATATGAATTTACTAATCAACACACTATAAATTAAAATATACCATTATTCATTCAATTCAAAATATTAAATATGGGAGTAAAACATATATTGATCAATAATGTCTTAAACTTGAATATATGCACTATCACATTTCTAAAAATTTTGGGTGTTAATATAGATTATATTCATAAATTATATAATAAAACCAAAGTGTTTAACTTTAAATGGGATGAGGATCATATTTTTTAGTAAATAGGGTTAATAACATATAAATGATAATTCAAAAGGGTGATAATAAAATATATAGTAGGCCAATTGGTTGCTAAACTTATATATAAACATACACTAAATTTCTTATGTTGAGAATGTTCTAAATATATAAATTATAACTAAGTTATGTATGGAAATGACAAAGAAGTAATATAATTGGTCAGTTATAATGTTAATATAGTGGAGGATGTAGAACAAGTATAAAGTAGGATAAAAGATTATTCTAGAATAGTCACTAGATTCTGGATCCAACACTTCTAGAGTTCTAGATAATAATGTCATCTTAGGATGGTTGTATCAATGATACTTTTTATGTTTGACACAAGTGTCTATATGGAATTATTACTATAAAAGGATGTGACCAATTGGATGCTTATGGGATTAAATTCACCTTCACTCTAGTGCATTTAAATCTAAGTCATGGATTATTTCTCCTCATGAATTTATAAAACCCTAGCTCTTCATATTCATAGTGACCTTGGGGTAAAATGGGTTAGTGTGCACAAAGTGTTGAGTTGACCCCAAATTCCTTATTATTAGTGGCCATTGACTACATATTTAATACTTTAGAAGAGGGCCTTATATTAATTTCATTCTCCCCTATGTGTTGGCTTGTATATGAATCATGTAATATGTGAAAAATAAGTACAATAATGACCAAGCTTTTAACTTGTAAAATAGGATCTTGGGTTACTCATTTCCTAATTTAAACCTATAGATGTATTATTCCTATGATTGGTATGGAAATAAGGAAGCTTTGTTTAATTGAGTGCTTATTAGAGTGCTTTTGATAATTTTCTATGGTCTTTTTTTAATTTTATATATGAGGAATAAATGAGGGTTTATATTTTATTTATATCTAAAGACACCTAAAATTGGCCACCGATAACCTCCAACTAGGCTTTTGACCAATTTCTACCAAAGTGCAAAATTTATCTTAAAACACATTAAATGAGTTGAAACTGATATATTCAAGTGTCAATTTTGGCTAGGGTATCATTAAATGGGGCAATTTAATTTATTAATTAGGTAACTTTGATTAGATCATTTCGAGTCAAACTGACATTTTCACACCCAGGTGCTCTAGATTGCTATTTTCTATCAAATTTATTATACAAGACAAGTGCCTTTGTTATTTTGTGTTGGAAACATCCTAAATAGGATAAAGATTTCAATGCATCTAACATTGAATTCCAAATCCAATCCAAGCAAATTTTGAACCAATAATGAGGCATTTTGACTAATTTGTGCACAAATTACCAAGGTTTTGAATCAAATTTGACTAATCATGTTTAAGGATAATTAATTAAAATCATGAACATAATTAAGAATTCTTCAGATATTTTTGAATTTTTTTTTTTTGGAAATGAATATTGAATATCTACACCATCAAATGACATCATTTCTTGGGAAGACATCCCTAGGACATAAATGCATAAAATATCTCATCAAGCCACCCCATGCCTCATTAAGACCCTCCATGCCTCTTTATTTCCTCTCCATCCCAAATATTTATAAAGGCATTTATTGATTTTTTCCTCAAAAATTTAATGGATTCTTAGCCACACATCTTTATCTTGAGATGGATGGTTTAGGTTCATTATGACTATTTTGTAAAATCTATAAATAGAAGGCCTTGCCTATTGAATTTTAACCTTGAATAATGTAAAGTTATAATGCTAAATTGATTCCAAATCTTCATGAAAATTAATATTTTCAAGCCAAATTGTTGAGCCAAGTCAAAGAAAAATCCATCACAAAAGTTCCAAGGAGAAGAGGAGATAGCCAAACCTCCTTTGATGGAGACTCATTGAGCAAAATCTGAGCAAGCCACTTTAACAGGCTATTTAGAGCATTTAAGGAAGGTGAAGGAAGGTTTTATTTACATTGTAGTTATTTTTTTCATATGTAAGTTTTTACTAAGCTCCCCCTAGTGTCTAGGCCTAGATATGTTATGCTATTTAGTGTGTTTCTTTCATTTTGGAACTAACATGATACTAACCATCCTCTCTTGAGTCAAATTCCTAGTTCATATAATGAAACACTTGACAGGACCCTACACTCAAAAATTTGGTCAAAAATCTCCTATAAGTAACCTACTAATAATTCTAAATAATAATCTTAGAGTGGGAGGCCCAAAAGAGTGAAAAAATTGAGTAGAAATACATTTTTCTATAAGTCACAGATTTATCCTAACACAGTCACAAAATTGTCACTACAAGTCATGGTATTACATTTTAATTATGTTTTTAAACTAACCTTGATTCTATCTATATATTATAATAATACCACTACTTTTAAGTAGCGATATTATATTCCCACTACTTTTGTACTAACAATATTGTAATACCACGACTAGATAGTTGTGGGATTGTCAACCTGACTCATGGTATTACCTAACTAAGTCTTGGGATTATCAATAAACTATTAGTTGTTAAGTAATAATACCATAAATTTTGAAGTATTGGTATTACACTATGAGTCACAAGATTAGATAATCAAGTTGTGGGATTATTAATAAACCATCAGTGATTAAGTGATAATAATGTAACTCTCACAATCATGGTGTTGCAAATTTGTGGGATTGCTCTATGGAGTAACATTATTTATCTATGTGAACTTGAGACTTCATTCTCCCATGTTTATTAGTCCAAACTTAAAATAGACTCAAAGATAAAGGACATAATAACTTTTTCATTACAAGGCCAATTTGAAATTTGTTAAATCATGCTCTTTAGACATTTTTTGAATGTTTAAAATGAATTAGGAACCTTATTTTGGTGCTTAATGAAAAATTTAGATGATTAAGTAAATGCTTTGATAATTATTCTTTAAAATTTACAACTTAAGACCAAGGGGTCAAAATAACACCACCCAAATTTTCATTTGGTGTTTAAAATTGAACTCATTTGTCTAAGTTTTGTATTCAATAGTTGATTAACTTAGTGTTTAATTGGCAAAAAAAGGGGACATTGCATGTATGATCTTCCATCTGCCCCCATTAAGGAACTTTTGGAATCACAAACACCATATTTATTTCAAACATGCCTAGTCCAAGGCATAAAAAGAATGTAATTTAAATAACTCCCCAAAAAATCACAATAGTATTGGGTGATATTGAGGTGACCATAAAGTCTTTCTATTTTAAGTTATTTATTTTATGCAAACTTGGCTTATGAGGGGGACTTCATTACCTCCTCCAAGTTATATAGGGAAGCTTTGACCTAGGGTTTCATCTCCCAACATCAACTTCATCACCCCACTAGGATTAGAGGTTTGATCAGTTAAACCACCTTCTAGTGTTGGGGTTAAGCACACAAGATGTATTTGTACTTTAGATGTTGCACTACACTGAGCAAGTAATAGATGTAGTGGTTACAAAAAGGGTAAGACCTTTTTTTAAAAATCCAAGTGATGTATAAACCCAATTAAAGTGAATTTATTTTTCATAATGGCATGAAATTCATTAATCAATTGATCCATATAGAAACATTCAAAAAATTGTAGTTTTTAGCAAAACCCCACTTGTTGTAGAAGTATTGTTGGTGCAAGGTTCACCTCAAGGTCCATGTCATAGTATTTTCATTTGAGATAAGGGGGTATTGTAAAAACCCTACTATATAATTCACATTTACTTTTGGATGAACACTCAAAATCCTCTCAAAATGATGTATATAGTTGTATTCCAACAATACCATGCAACCTTGTCAATTTAGGACCTAGAGAAATTAATTAGTTGGTTTTGTCCTAAATTAATTTGTATTATTTGATATAAAAAAATTGGTGTTAAAAATATGACATAAACCAAATACATGGTCCCAAATCTCTTTGATCAAAGAGGCATTATGCTACCCACGTAAATCATCACTTTTGCCTTGTTCAAAATTATCATAAACTTTGAGTCATATCATCTGCTTTGGCATAGTTATGCTACCCAATTGAGTCTAGAACATTTACCAAAGTTTGTTTAAGTCCTTAATTTGTAATTCACATTTGAATTTTAACCTTTCTAGGTTATAAGTGTTAATGTGTCAAGTGGGTTCACCATTTTCACATTAAACTTATTTTAATTTAGGTTCAAGTTTCCATTTGAATTGAAGGCCATTTAAGACTCATAATCAATATCACCACTAAGTATACTTAAATAATCTTGTGAAAATGGTTGAAATTTAATTATATGAGCAAAATTTTCTTATCCCATTTTTCCTTGAGTTTGTTTGATGTAAACCTCTTTACCTTAGAAAAAATGTCAAAACTTTGAGAGTGTGTATCATTTGTCAAGGGTAGTGTTAATATGCCAAATTTGTGAAACATAATTTGCCTTAGAGTTTTTGAAACAAATATTTTGTTACATATTTTTTAGTATTTTAGCATTTTTATGCTTCTCAAAACATTTCAAACATTGTTTCATAGACCTTTTTACATAGATTCCAAGTTTTTCCAAAATTATCCAAACTAAATCCAAGTGTACCTTGTGAATCTTTATTTATCAAAGTTATGCCATTCACTTTTGTCTAGCTTTTTTGTCCAAAAGAATAAAGTTTATGCCATTGTTTGAGAAGAAAATAACCTATCTCAGAAGTACCTTTTATTTCATGCCTTATTTTATTGAGTTTATAACCAAGAGTCAAATGCCTATTTTTTGTTAGAAGTGTTTCAAATCCATTATATTCAAATCTCATCTATTTAAAAGTCTATCTTTTGATGTCATTTAGCCAAGAGTCCTATCACATACCTTGTTTGAGCCTAGATTTTGATGTCGCATTTGGCCAAAAGACCTAGCAAGTTTTATTTTCCTAGATTAGATTGATTCAAAACACTTTGAACTTAGAGTTTGTCATTTTGATTTTAGGTCCATTTATTTGATCTTTTTTTATAAGACATGTAATGTTAAACACTTAATGTGAGCTTGCTTTATCATAAATCTTTGCATAAGACTTTCCATATTTTTTATTAAATATAGACCAATTTTGAATCATCTTTCTTTATAAATTATATTTTTTATATTTTATATAAATTTTTATAGTATAACATTCCCTATGGATCCCAACATGTTTTCTTACAATCGTAGTGGACTCATGTATAGTCTGAGGATTAGTCATGTGACCGCACAAGAATAAATGGTACAATACCCATAAATAGATAATTTTGTTAATGGGATGGATCCTTATATCCCTCATAACACTCAAATAGGGACACAAAACCAAGATACATTGGTTAAATATTTGGATAATACACCACCATACTCAGAGCAAGATCAAGAACAAATAGAGAAATACCTAGCTATGGAACCTATTATTGAAGAACCACTTACTCAAAAACCATACCATGCTAATTCAACTTCCATGAATGATCATTATTTATTTTAGCATCATTTATTATAAAACAAAGATGAGATTTTGGTTAGATCCATAGAGGCATTGGCCAAGTTTCTGGTAGACTTCCCTTATGAGAATTTACCAAGTCTAGTAAGAATGCCTCATAACATACTGTAAAATAAACATGCTTCTTCTATCAATCCTTTAGCTCTAGTCCAAAAAATATATCAAGACCCTAATATTCTTGTCAAAGGCAAGGATCCCATGGAGGATCACTTTGTATAGATGCAGATGGCATACCAAACATACTTGAACCTAGCATGCAATTTTAACCAGATGACCATGTCAAGTAGGCCTCTCATAGATTTAGTCCCCTCAATTAGAGTGTTAATAGAGTTTATTGGTTAAGATAATTATGATGTAGACCCATTTATTTAGAATACTTTAGTTGAAAACTTATTTCATACAACAACTATTGGAGAAGTATCTTCTATTTCTATGTAGATTAGTGGCTAAAGCATACTGTATAATGTGAGAGAAACATCCCATCCAAACCAAAGTGGTGTTAATATGAAAATAACTAGCCAAAAAAGTGTGCCTTTATTTAACATTATAAGTGGTTCTAAAAATCAAGGAGTAGGATTTTCTACATCTTGATCTCAACCAGCCTCTTCTTTAAGTACTCACCCAACAAGATTAGGTATCCAGCCAACAATCAATGTCGTGCCTCAATAGCAAAATGTGATGAATACTACTCCTCAACAAGTGAAAAATGGTAATCCATAATATTAGTCATAATATAGTGTATCAATGTAGTAGAGGTTGAATATATTACTACCATAATAGGGGGAAACTAATGTTCTACCTCATCAGGTATTAACAAACATACCTCTTCAATCATCGGTTAGTGTGCCAATTAAAAACCAAATAATGTCTAAAAAATAATATATTAATATTTTTTAGTGATATATTTTTAATATTAATCATGCATTCACTTCCCACTAGGGATTCATGCAACAAGGAGGTTCTAATATTTCTCAAATACCTACTAGGCAATAATTGTCTTTTGTTTAAAATGTGCCACTCATTCTAAAATAGGGTTTTGGTTTACAAGTTCCCACTCAACAAAAAGGTTTTATTCATTGGCATAATGTCCATTTTCAACCAAATTAAGCACAATATGGTTATATCATTCCATCCTAACCAAAAAATCCTCAACATCAAATCTTCATAACCAACCCTAACCAGAATATTACATCACAACATGCATAATTCCAATAATCAAACCCTAATCCATGTATGCATATTATTAGTCCATTTCCCAACCAATCCATCATAACCCAAAAAATATCTCCATTATAACCCATTCTAAGTGCTCCACTCATGACTTCCCAACCATCTACCTAGGCCCACAAGTTTCTTAGAGCAAGAATTACAACAGATGAAGGATGTAATTGTTACCATCTAAGATAGGAAATAGGGTAAAAAAATTAAGTTGGTGATGTTTTTTTTATCCTTTTAACATGGACTACTTATATATTCCATTTTATCTAGGATATGAGCCCCCAAAGTATGATAAATACAAGGGAAAAAGTGACCCCAAAGCCCATTTAATGGAATTCTTTGTTGCATGTCAGCCCATAGCATATAGTGACATATACATTTTATTGTTGTTACTAAAGAGTATAGTAGGAAAATACTTGGAGTGGTTTCTAAAGTTTCCCAACAATTCAGTAACAAATTTTGATGACCTTTTATAAGTTTATGTAGCACTTTTCCTACAATCTCAAACATGAGATTTCATTGGTCGACTTGACACAAGAAAAGAAAAAAGATGGTGAGAGTTTTTCAAGTTATCTACAGTGATGGAGATACCTTTCAAGATGATTCACCCATATCTTACTAGATAAATAATTAACCACTAAGTTTACTAAAAATTTTGATAGTGAGATAACTTATCATCTGAAACTACAATATGTGCATACTTTCTAAGAGATCATTGATGAAGTTTTGTTGATTGAGTGAGACCTTATTAATAAAGGAATAATAACTATCACTTAAAATGATCATAATCAAGGTACCAATTAGGTAAATGGCTAAAATAAAAATCAATTCCAAACATAAGCATCATAATCGACACAAGCCAATAACCAAAATAGACCAAAACAATTTAGTTGTACTAAGAATGTTGTGGGAAATGGAGTAACCAATTCATGCCATATCCAAATGGTGAAAAAAACATCTACCTAAATTGTGCCACATTTTTAACTTACTCCTACCTAATAACCTCTTTATCTAATGTAACAATCATAATAACCTAGGCCCATGCAATAAATGCAACCAACTTTACCATTGTAAGTCCCTCCTCGAAGGAGAATAGTGCCTACTCACTATCTTTTTAGTGACCTTAGAGAGCCAATTAAATATATGTTTTATAAACTCATTGCCTATAATTTGATTATTTAGCCTATACCAAAGCATTATCCACAAGGCATCACTTATCTTGATTGGTACCATAAAAATGAATTTTGTGAATATCATCAGGTCAATAGGAATAATTTATGAAGATATGTGCAAGTCAATAATTTGATTGAGAATATGTTAGATAATGGGGAAATAATATTGGATGGTGGTGCTTTCACCTCTAATTAGACTCTTTGGATTTATCAAAACCCCTTTTCCCAACATAACAAATAGCTACAATAGCAACAACAACAACAACAATAGAATCAACCAGTGCAATAACAAAATCAACAGTATCAAAATCAAAGGTCAAACCAACAAAACTAGTGGAACCAACAATAGAATCAACAACACCAAAATAATGGATAAAACCAAGGTCATAATGGTAACAACTGATAAACCTACCATGTAGTTGCACATGACTACAATAGAGTTGTAGGCCATATTATAGGACGTAGTATTAATACCATCTCCATTAATCCTAGACCAAATTCTAATTAGGTGAGACCATTGCTAACCATACCAAACCAATCCAATCACTTCAAAAATCCTTCTTTAAACTAATACTACAATAGGCAAACTATAAAATAAGGATTCCCACTTTTGGACCTTATACCAATAACTCATCCTTGCCCTATGACCACACACAAGTGTATTAACAATCGAGACTTGTCCTATCTGGTCCCACACCATCACCATAATTTGTTATTAATTATGGTCTTATATTTAATCCCAATTGTTCAATCACAACTCAAAGGTCAAATATTACCATCCTAGGTCTATAACCATTTTCCACTTCACCCATTATCCAACTAGCCATTTAGTTGTAGAATAACCCATTTAACATTGACTGAGAGAAGAAGTTTGACATTATGGAATAATTGAAAAAGATGCCCAAAAAAATCTCCATTTTAGATTTTTTACGTAAATAAACAATCCATAAAAACATTTTGAATGACTTCCTGAGCCAATCCAATATTTGAAGTGACATATCCCCTGATAAATTCCAAGCTTTGGTTGGACACCTAGCTCCATCCCAATAAGTCGTTTTAAACCAAAGTGATATGTAATCTCTTTGCCCTCTTGCATAATAACCTATTATACATTAAATTTTTCATAAAGTGGCATAAAGTGAAATGTGTCCTTATAGACAATGGATTAGGTTTAAACATAGTGTCTCTTAAGCTCATCAAGCTTCTCAGCTACACACTGGTAGATCTTTAAGTAGAGATAATAACCATCAAATCCTATGACAATGAGGAAAGAGAATCGTAGCTCACCATCTGTTTACTAGTTATCCTTGGGATTTTGACCCATGATACACTTTTTCATGTGTTCAATCTTGATTTTTCATACAATATGATTTTGGGAAGACCTTGGTTACATGAAATTTGTGCAGTCCCATCAATGTTACACCAATGTATCAAGTTGTCCCATTCAGGGATGGAAGTTTGTATATTTAAGAGATTTATATCCATACAAGCATTGTAAACACCTAGAGGCTAAGTTTAAGAGTTATAACTATCACTTTAGCATGAATCTAGTGGCCAAGTAAGATAAGGGGAAAATAATACTCCTTGATCTGTTAGAGGGCAATTGTATTGGTCTTAATACCCTTGATTCCCTTTTCCACATGCCACCTCTTAAAGTATCTAATCATTTTACTATCTCACCTAATGGCCTAGGAGAGTATGTGACCCATGATACCTTTCATATTGCAAGCCTTCCTCAGAATCCAAAGTCATTTGGAAGACCTAAAGCTAAGCCACTTCATCCAAAATGGTGACAAAAGAGCAAAGGTAAATCACCTATCACATTTGTCCCAGTATCTAGCCTAGAACCAAAAACACTCAAGGGAGATGAATCATGGTTATATAATGATAACCAAGATGATTTTTATGAGAATGTAAAGTGTCTTATTCCCAATAGGATCATGAAGAATCAAGACTATGAAGGAGGATGGCTCAGACCTAATCAACAAGGAACACTTGAGCCAATTTATATTACCAAATACAAAAGACCCTATGGACTTAGATTTAAACTTCCTAGGGGTGATTTCATATACCTTACTCATGTTTCATCACCATCAACAAGTGTTGAAGATGTTGGGAGTGAAGCAGAGTCTGATCATAGCCTTTTTTGTAACCTAGCTAAAACTAACCTATTTAACAATTATTCCATTTTTACCCTTACCCTAGTCATACATCACAACCCATTGCCATTGTATTATCCCTAATTGATAGACTAGGAACAACAAGAGTCTAACATATTGATGGATGTGTTTCAAAATGATGATGTTTTCTATGATTTTCTAGGCCTTAGAGATAATGTTCCATTGGGGGACCATAAATCAAGATTCTTAATCAAGTTAGATCCTAAAACATATTTTGGAGAGTGGGTGAACACCCTTATCCAAAAGCAAATAATTAAAACATTGAGTTCCCAAAGTGAAAACCTCTTTGAGGCAATTTTTAACTAGTGTAAAAGTAAAAAAAAGGCTAGTCTAGTGGTGAAAACCCATTTTAGGTGCCATTAGATGGGGGTGTTCAAACTTATTCAACCATAGATCAAAAAACCACCAATGATGAACTTTGTCTGTGAGTCTGAGTTTAGTTTTGAAGAACAAAAATCTTTGATCGAATAATTTAGGAGTTTGCAATAGTTTCTATTACATATCCAAACCTTCCATTACAGGACTTTGATTCATCATGCCTAGGGGATCTTAAAGATCCAATCCTAATAGAGGAATATAATATTGTCAACTAGTTCAAATCTTTGCTTGTTATCCTTGAAGATGGTTTGACCCTTCTAGTGCAATATATGATAGAGGTTAACATGAGGTCCCTAGATGACCCAAAGTGGATCAAGCTAAGCACTTCCCTAACTGATAAAGAACATGAAGTCCTTATATCCCTTTTGAGGGAGTTTGTAGATATTTTTGCATGGGCATATTTTGACATGCTAGGTTTAAACCCAGCCTTAGTTCTACACCACCTTATGGTCAATCCTGATGCCAAACTAGTAAAATAAAAGTTGTGTAAGATGCATCCTTGCATTGTTGTATTGGTAAATAAAGAGTTGGAAAAACTCTTAGAAGTAGGTTGTATTTTATCCATTGACTAATTAGAGTGGATATCCAATGTTATAATAGTTACCAAAAATCTAGAAGGAATTTGAATCTATACTAATTTATGTGATATAAATAAAGATTGTCCTAACGATGACTTTCCATTTCCAAACATTGACATGATCATCAACTCCATAGTGGGTTATGAAATACTTTCATTAATGGATGGATTTTTGAGATACAACCAAATTAGAATAACACCAAAAGACCAACATAAAATAGTGTTCACCACTCCATGGGGAATATTCTATTATTAGGTTATGTTGTTTGGTTTTAAGAATGTAGGGGATACTTACCAAAGAGCCATGACCATCATATTTCATGATATGATGCATGATATTGTTGAAGACTATACCAAAAAATTTCTTGGCAAATCAAAGACTAGGGGCCAATCACTCAGTAGTGCTATGCAAAATATTTGAAATATTATGGGAGTACAAAGTCAAAATTATCCTAAGAAATGTGTCTTTATAGTCACATCAAGACAATTTATAGGATTTTTTATGTCTCATAGAGGCATTAAAGTTGATCCAGCCAAAGTCCAATCTATAATAGAGATCAAACCACCAACTACTTTGAAGTAGCTCCACAATTTATAGGGTAAGATCTAATCTATCTTATGCTTTATATCTCAATTAGATAATAAATTCCATCCTTTTATGCATCTTCTAAGGAAAGGAGTCACATTTCATTGAGATAATCATTACCAAATAACTTTTTATAAATTAAAAGACTATCTAACAAAGCCACCTATTTTGTTGCCTCCTATGTTGGGAAAGCCATTCTTGTTATATCTATCAGGTACTGACAATGCCTCATGGGAAATTTTATCTCAACACGATGATAATGGAAAGGAGCATACCATGTACTATCTAATTCATACATTGGTTGTATATGAACATAATTATATGCCCATAGAAAAATCCTATTTAGCCATTTTTTTCAACTTAAAAGTTGTGCCATTACATGTTAAATAATAAGACCATGGTTATTTCAAAATTAGATTTGCTCAAGTATCTACTATCTAAAATAGCTTTACAAGGCTACATAGCCAAATGGATCATGCTTCTAAGTGAGTTTGCTATTGAATACATCAATCAAACATCCATTAAGGGGTAAGTTATTGCAAATAAACTTGTTGAAACACCCCTTACTAATATAGAGTCACTCACATTCCAAATTTTTGATGAATCCATAATGACCATCATGGACACACCTCTTGAGGAGAAATATTAGAATTTGTATTTTGATGGATCATTCATGACACATGGATCATGGGTAGGCCTTTTATCTATTACACTACAAGGGGATCTAATTCCTAAATCATTCAAGATCAGTTTTCATTATACCAATAATATGGATGAATATGAATCACTTGTTACAAGGTTTCACTAAGAGGTACAATGTAACATATCTCATCTCAAGGTTTATGGTGATTCTTATTTAATCATCAATCAAATTATAGACTATTTTTAGACCAAAGATGACAATATAGTTCCATATAAGGCCATGGTCAATACTCTCAAGAAATAGATTACCGACATTCAATTTGAGCATATACCAAGAGTAAGTAACAAAACTATAGATGCTATGGCCACTATTAGATCTTTGATTTGACAAATAGACACAACTAAAGAGTATTAGTTCCTTGTCAAGAACTTGTTAGTGCTAGCTCATGAACCTTCAACCCTCATGATGATTTGTGATATTATTGGTCCTAGTTATATTTAGTACTCAAACCTTTATAACTACCTCCACAACCAAGTTTTAACACCTGACCTATCTCAAAAACAAACTAAATCCTTCATACACCAAACCACTTGTTATACCTTACTTGGATCAACCCTTTACCACCATAGTTTTTATGGAACTCTGCTTCATTGTTTAACTTTAATAGAATCAATGATAACATTATGGGAAATTCATGAAGGCATATGTGGAGCCCACACTAGTGGGGCTATCCTATCCAAAATGATATTGCATACTAGTTATTATTGGCCCATGATAGATGTAGATTCAATTGCATATATAAAGAAGTGCAAAAAATGTCAATAGCATGCCAATTTGATTCATGCCCCAACTAAAAATTTAAAACTAATGTTGACACCATGGCCATTTTTTACATGGGGCCTTGACCTCATTGGGAAGATAAATCCCACCTTAACTAATAACCATAAAAATATCCTTTCCACCATTGAATATTTCACTAAGTGGGTTAAAGCTATACCCCTCACTTAAATCTATAAGTTCATCTTCAACTATCTAATTTTCCACTATAGTATCCCCTCTAACATTATATCTGATAATGGAATATCCTTCAAGAACAAGGATGTCAAAAGGCTTTGTGCCAAACATAATATCACACAACATTTTTCTATGACATATTACCCTCAAGGTAATGGCTAGGATGAAGCATTGAACAAAACCATTCTCAACATTCTCAAAAAAATTATAAATGATGTCAGTTATGATTGGCACCTTCAGATATTACATGCCCTTTGGGAATACCTTACCAATCACCATACACCAATATGATCCACTCCATATTCATTTATTTATGGTACCAAATCCATCCTTCCCATTGAGGTTGAGCTGCCATCTCTATGAATATGTTTTAAGCATTTCCTAGATGACAATGACTACCGAGTAGCTCACCTGAAAGAACTAGAGTTACTTGATGAGAAATTCATGGATGTATTGAATAATCTCCAACCCTATCATAATCAACTTTGAGGCCACTATAATTGGTGTGTGAAACATAGAGAATTTGAACTTGGTGATCTTGTCCTTAAATAAGACCAAAAGAATACCATGACCAAAAATAAGCATAAAGGTAAGTTCAAACCCAAATGAACATGAACACAAACTTGATGAGCCAATGAACATTATCCACCTCAAGTAGTACTATGCTTAAGTAACTTTGCATATTGTCTATAAGGACCATTTCACATTATATCATTTTATCACTCTTCATTATACTATACCATTTTACCATCCTATCATCCTATCAACCTCTCACTTTTTTCTATTGCCTCTTCATTCTACCATACTTTCCCCATAAATTGAGTTCATCTCTCCCTCCTTACCTAGCCCTATGACCTTGGTTCCATTCCATTTGGTTCCATCAAAACTTTCAGTAAGAGGATTCGGATTTAGTTTCAATAGTTATTTCATACATTCTAGATAGAGGTAATATTTTAGAGTAGTATGATAGACATTTGTTAGTTACATCATTAATTTCTTGTTTCATTCTCTCTCATTGTCTTGATCCTAATTATAACTACCTATGGGAAAATTATTATCATTGACCTATGCCATTGTATCCTAGTTATAACTGCCTATGGGAAAACTAGGGGAAACACTTATTTATTATTCCTTAACCATACCAAATAGCCATTCTTTGTGTTGTACTATTAATTTATACCAACAGTGCCTATTTTTTTTGAATTGACTACTACACTAGGTAGATTCCTCTACTGTAGGGCATAATTATAGTGACTTGAGGTCCTAATTTGGGACTATGTAGGTAGTGCTTATACTTGATTGAGATTAGCTTAGTCACTCTTAAGCCATGCTCTCACCATTTTGAGAGAAACCCAAGTAACGCTCTCACCATTTTGTGATCTTGAACCATTTAGTGTCTTTTCATTATTAATTGAGTTGAGATACACCAAAAATTCCAAAAACATTTGTAAAGCCATTAGAAAAAACCAAAAACATTAACCACTTCTTTACCTTAAGGATTCTGGGAACCCTTACTAAGTTACAAGTATAGTCACTTGTCACTTAGTTTCCCCATCCTTTTTAGCATTTTATCCCATGGATTTTCTATTTTTCAAGGCCATTCCTATTCTTCTATCACATCCATTCTATTTTTTTCATCATTTATCATTTTCTTCCCATTTCCTAGGAGAACTACATTTGGCCTAAAGTTTTTGTTAGATATTACATCCATAGAAGTATTTAGGTAGAGTCCACTTGCCGAGTTCATATGGGGAAATATTGACCACCCCCTTCCTTTTATTCTAATCCCACCATCATGTTTTTTTTCTAATATGTCACTTATTTTCTAGGGGCAATGTTTGTCGTGTTGTTTCTACTAGCATTAAGACTAACTGTTTTTTTTTTTTTGCTTATTTTGTTTGTTATTTGTGTGCTTATTTATTTGATTTTAGCATTATTACGTTGGTTCAGTTTATATTCATTAATTGGGTGATTCCTTATGAATTTATACCTGAATCCATCCATATTCATATGTTTACATTGTCATCATGGTTTTTATCATTGGTACATTATTTTCTATTGAGTATTAGACCTTGAGTGTCAATACCTATGCATATTTTAACCTAGTCCCCATGGTATTATATCATGATGATTATCATCAATTGATACCATGAAAATTAGCTTCAAAAATTCTACTCATCAAGGGAGGCATCAACATCTCCTCGGCACTAGTATCCCAATCATATCCCAAACAAAGTAATTAACCATGAAAAAATTTCAACTTTTATTAGTTTAGATGAGCATCTCCCTACTAGTAAGTTGTTCCAATTCATCATTAACCTCTATGTTAATTTACCATCATCATCAGATAATCAATCATGTTTTCCATAATCAGGGTCCAATGATTATAACTGCCTATGGGTAAATCATTATGCATCATCCCACCTATATTTCTCAATGATTATCACTGCCTTTGGGCAAATCATTATGTTTTCATCAAATTTACTTTATTTTAAACAAATAAGGGCATGTTTTTTTTCTTGTTTTTCTATCCTAATGGGGTTATCTCCATCTTCTTAATTATTATAACTACCTTTGGTCAAATCATTGTTTTATCATACCACATTACCACTATTGGGGTATAATGCTTATAATTGCCTTTGGGAAAACCATTTTACACCATCTCACTTAAATTATCAATAATTTTGAATATTTTTTCCAAAATCATTGTGTTTTCACCCCATCATCTTCTTTTCTTTCATTCCTTTATTTTTTTTTCTTTTTTAGGGATAATTTGCCAAACTACTTGTGCCAACTGTTCCCTCGAGGGCGAATCATATAGTTCATAAATTATCATTAAAGTTGTAAGAATATCAGACCTTTTCATTATTTTAGAATAAATTACTATTATTATATCTTACAATGCCTTCCCAAATATGAGAAAACTATAGACACCTAAAACTAGCCACTAATAACCTCTAACTAGGCTTTTGACCAATTTTTACCAAAGTGCACAATTTGGCTTAAAACACTAAAACACATTAAATTAGTTGAAATTAATATATTCAAGTGTCTATTTTTTTTGACTTTGTCTAGGGTATCATTAAATGGGTTAGTTCAATTTATAAATCATATAACTTTGATCAAATGATTTTGAGTCAAAATGACATTTTCACACATAGATGCTATGGATTACTCTTTTCTATCAAATTTATTTTACAAGACATGTGCCGTTATTATGTTGTGTTGGAAACATCCTAAATGGGATAATGGTTCTAATTCATATAAAATTTACTTCCAAATATAATCCAAGTAAATTTTGAGTTAATAACGAGATATTTTGATCAATTTGATTAATGTGTGCACAAATTGCCAAGGTTCTCCATCAAAGTTGACTAATCATGTTTGAGGATAATTAATTAAAATCATGAGACTAATTAAGAATTATATGGAGATTTTTGAATATTTGTTTTTGTAAATTAATATTTAATATATGCATCATCAAATGACATCATTTCTTGGGAAGACATACCTAAGCCATAAATGCATAAAATATCTCATCAAGCCACCCCATGCCTCATTAAGACCCTCCATGTCTATTTATTTCCTCTCTATCCTAAATATTTATGAAGGAATTTATTGATTTTTTTCTCAAAAATTAAATGGATTCTTAGCCACACATATTCATCTTGAGATATATGATTCAGGTTCATTTTGAATATTTTGCAAAATCTATAAATAGGAGGCCTTGCCTATTGAATTTTAAGATTGAATAATGCAAAGTTATAATGTTGAATTGATTCCAAATCTTCATGAAAATTGATATTTTCAAGCCAATTTTTTTAGCCAATTCAAATAAAAATCCATCACAAAAGTGCCAAGGAAAAGAGAAGATAGCCAAACCTCCTTTGATGGAGACTCATTGAGCACAATCTGAGTAAGACACTTCAATAAGCTATTTGAAACATTCAAGGAAGGTGAAACAATATTTTATTTGAATTTTAGTTGTTTTTTTCATATGTAGGTTTGTTACTAAGCTCCCCTAGTATATAGGCCTAGAGATGTTATGCTAGTTAGTGTGTTTCTTTCATTTTGTTTTCATTTTGGAACTAATATGATACTAACCATCCTCTCTTGAGTCAAATTCCTAGTTCACAATATCAATCCCTTTAGATATGTAACTCACATTAAATCACTTAGTCTGACCATTAAGATACATTTTATTTTAAAAATAGATGACTTTAGGACACTATCTTCTTATGTTGGGTTCAGACACTAATGTTTACACTAGTGTCTATCCTATATGTTAGTGTCCAAGGATCAAGGATGTAGGTACATGTTAAAAACTTTCATAGGTGGAAGATAAGTAAATTTTAAGCATTTTGGGTAAGATAGAAGGCCTATGTCATAAACATAATATTGGTCAGACTAAGAGATAGGCTAAGGGGTATATGATAGATCATATTCTAGACTTGAAAAATTAATAATGATATAGAATTAAGAGGATCAAATAAGATCTAAATTTTATAATAATACAAGGCTAAGGCAATATATAGCCCATAAATATCATTTAAATTCAAGCCCCTTTAATCTAGTAATTAAATTACTATAAAGGAAATGAATGCATGCTTGGATGTATATAACACACTTTGTCTTAGTGTGTGCCCAACTTGTGTGCTTTTCTAATGACTGAATATAACCAAGAACATGTTATAGTATATAATCAGTTCATATAATCTATAATTTAAAAAACTTGAAATAGATTGAAATTTAAATATCAAGGTTTAGGAATACACCTGTGTGTCAATGTAGCTACCTTGCCTATTAGTAAGTTGATTTCAAAAATATGTATCATTATAAGGCTCTAAAATTGAGAATAATAATAATATAGATAAATATTGAAAGTACATATATCTATGGAGATAAAGAGAGAGAGATTATAAAGCCCATACCCCCAACCTTAGAACAAATATGAGTTTCTACTTGGCAGTTGAGATTAGCTCATTTGTGCAACCTAATGATATTTATAACTGGTGAGGTTGGATGATAAAATAAAATCCAACCTAAAAACTTTGAAATATTGAGTGAATTAATCACCTCAACCATACCAAACATTGATCCAACTATTGTAGTACATTAGCTCAATAAAGTTTGTAAAATTCCAACTAGTGTATCAGTACATAAAAGAGTTGTGAAATTTGAAAATGATTTTGATTTTCAATATTAGGAATAAATTATATATCATATGGACCTTAAATATGTATAATGTTTAAAATATGTATAAAAATGGTACTAATGTATATAATTCTTCCAAAACTATGAATTTAAATCATATAACTATGTGCTTTAGCCAATTTGTAAATTGTGTAAGTGTGGAGAGCATGATTCCAAAGCATTCCCCCACTATATATGGAGAAATTTGAAAACTAATATAAGTACCAATGTGGAGAATATGTTTATAAAACATTCCTCCATCATAATATAAGGATGTTTAATATTGAATAGGTGTGGATAACATGCTTCTAAATCATGCCCTAACTAAATCTAAAAACTTTGAATGTATGCAAGCCATGAATATGTGACATTCCCCCACTAAATATAAAAACTATGGAAAATATGGAGAACATGACTCTATGACATGCCCCCAATAATATGACCCATTTTGATGTCATAGAAATATATGAACTAGTAGTTACCTCACCTCAAAAGGATAAGACAAATATATAATTTCTGAATGGAACCATGTAACATATATAAGGATCATGTCTATGTAGATATATCATTAAAACACATAGAACCAATGTGATCACATGAAGGCCTCAGATACATGATAAACATCATGGAATTATATAGATAGTAATAATATAAGCTTAAAAAGTAAATCAACCATGCATACACAAGATCACTCAAATGTAATTCAAAAGGTAATGGTCCAAGGAGACTGAAAACAAGGGGAATGTTCAAATTCCACACAATTAACGGGACATGACTTATTCAAATGTAAACAAAATTAAAGATGGCATATTCAAATGTACATACAATACAAAATTAGATATGTAAATGTAAATTAAAGCATATATAGGTATGGGGGTGACAATAAAATGATAATTTTTAAATGCTTAAACACAAAATACAATATCAAGTCAAGACACTAAAGGAAGTGCATAATGTAAAGCATAAATAACCAACATAAACATGTCATAGTATCTCATGGATTAAAAATGTGTTATGAAAAATATCAATTATAGGGTATATCAAGTACCTTATGTAATATATAATCATGGATAAAGGCATGTGTAACTACATATGTAAGCTCAAAAATTATAATGTAGAGTGAACATAGAATCATATAACTTTTGTGTATCAATATCAAAGAACTAGAAGCCCCCAATATATTCATGGCATGAGTAGAGAGAAGGCCCAACATCTTAAATATAAATAGATCATGTATATATGTATGTTTGTATCACACTCAAATAGAAGTGTGACAAATATGTATTTATGTAGAAGTAATTAAATATTCCATCCATCAACATAGAACTAACACATAGCTTCCAAGGATCTAATAGAACATGTCAGTGCCAAAAATATTTTTGAATTTCTCAATATTTTTTATTTTATTGGTATTTTGGATTTTTTGAAAAGGAAATATCATCCTATGATTCCATCCAATGGATGGTCATAAATATCTCCCTAGTGGACCTGGTATTATAATATTTTGATGCTACTAAGGATCACTTATAGGTTCACTATCTATCATATTCATATCGGTGATGATCTATGTATCTAAAATAGAGATATTTGTTTTTGAAACAATGGTAGGAGTAATAGGAGTAGTGGTTCATGGAATCATTAATTAAGTGATCTATGGTTTATCTAGATTGATAATAATAGGAACATGTTTAGGTTCTTTTTATTTCTTAACATGGTGCATAGTAGATGGAGGATTTTTTGGAATACACTCTATGTCTCTAATGTAATGGTATCTCACGTATTGGTGACCTAGTAAAGGGGATTGCATTTTGATTACCATTTTATGATGAATGAGCCTTAATATGCTTGGTAATTAATTGGTTCAACATAAGTTTCTCTTGTTAAATAAGGTACTTGTATGGAATCCCAAAAACTATGACCACCTGATTTCCATGAATGTATTTAACACACCATGCACTATAGGGTGTATGCTAAAAGTGTATGGATCCAAGGTCTTCCCAATAACATATCAAATATGCATTTGGAAGGTATAACTCAAAATGTAGTAACCACATGTATGATACCAAAATATAAAGGTAGTTCAATCTCACTAAGAACTATTTGGGAGGTCCCATCAAATTATCTAATTCATATGGTATGAGGATGTAAATCATGATGATTATAACCCAAGTGCATAAGTTGTCATGGTAAAAATGTTCTCTCTTGCACATAAATATATTTATTTAAAATCTTCATTAAATGAAGAAGTAATAATTTGACATTACTTCTTGAACATTTAAGTATGAAATGAAAAAGTACATCAATCTGAAACCCTAGTTATATTAAAACCCTAGTAATTAGAAAAAATTACATTTATATAAATTAGGTTCAATAAATGTTTAACCATAATGGGATGAGGATCATATTTTTAGTATATAGGGTTAATAATATAGAAATTATAATACACAAGTGTGATAATTAGATCTATAACAAGCTAATTGGGTGATAAACTCATATATAAACATACACTAAATTTCTTATGTTGATAATAGGCTAAATATAGAAAGTAAAACTAAGCTATATATGGAAATGACAAAGAAGTAATATAATTAGATGGTTCTGATGTTAACATAGTGTAGGATTTGGAATAGGTAAAATTTAGGATAAAAGATGTTTTTTGAATAGTCATCAAATTTTGCATCTAATGATTTTGGAGTTTTGGATGATTGTGGTGATACCATTGTCTAGATTCAATGAAATATTCATGTATAAAATATTGACTAGAAAAGGATACAACCACCTAGATGCTTTTAAGTTTGACTTTGCCTTCTCTTCAGTGCATTTAGATCTAGGTCATGGACTATCAATCCTCATGAGTTTTCAAAACCCTAATTCTTCATCTTTATGTTGAATTTGGGGAGAAATGGGTTATTGGGAACATGGTGTTGAGTTGACCCTAAAGACCCTCTATCAGTGATCACTACCTTTATAGCCAATACTTTGAAGAGGGCTTCATACTAATGTAGTTCTCCCCTATGTGTTAGATTTTGTATGAATCATGTAATTTGTACAAAGCAAGTACAATAATGACCTAGCTTGTAACTTATAAAATTGGGATCTTGAGTTAATCCTTTAATACTTTAGACCTTTATATGTGATGTTTCTATGACTGGTATAGAAATAGGGAAGTTTTGTTTAATTTAATGCTTGATAGAGTGATTTTGATAGTTTTCCTTATCATCTTTAGTATTTTATAGGCGAGGAATGAATAAGTATTGATTTTATATTTATATCAATCCCTTTGGATAAGTAACTCACATTAAAGAATCTAATATAAACATTATGATACATTTCATTTTAAAAATGGATGAATTTAGGGAACTGGACATTCACATTGGTTCAGAACACTAGTGTCTATCTCAGATGTTAGTGTTTAGGAAGTAGGAAAGTAGGTACATGTTAAAAACTTGTAGAGGTTGAAGATAAGTACATTTTAAGAATTTTGGGAAAGATATAAGGCTTGGGTCATAAATATAAGACTTGTTGGACTAAGAGATAAGACAAGGGGAATAATATAGAGAAGATGTGACTTGTAGAAGTGAGAAATATCCAAAACTGAGAGGGACAACCAAGGTTTGGGTTTTCCAAGTATAAAATACTAGGGTGCTATATAATACATAAATATCATCTACACAAAGTCTTTGAAAAAAAATTCTTTCCAAATTATAAGATCAATTACTTTAGATATCACCGTATTTTCTAAGACACTATCTACTATGTTTCTTATGATGTATAATCACTCACATTATAACTTTTTCTTTGTTAGTGTGGGATTTTATTATTAATAGTTGAGTTAATTACCTTTTTGGGTGACTAAATTCCTCAGTATATAATATACATTCCTATATATTTTTTCGCTAATGAATGAATGTTAATGCAACTTTTTGTTGTGAAGACAAGCTTCTTCCTTTATTGAGTTCTTTAGATTTCACTACTCCATATAGATTTAGCCTTATTCATTAAAACCTATCAAGTTTGATCCTTGATTGTGGCCCATTTTGAGATGGTATCATAGTGATGTTGGTAGACAAATCCATTGATTTTTTAATGAGATCTTGTATTATTATTTGTTGAGTATTTTTTATTAATTTTGATTTTCTAGGGTTTGTTAGTGTTTCTCATAAATATATGAACTTTTGAATAACTAGAGTATTTGAGTGAAAAGTAGACAATGTCATTGCATTTGAAAGGTGGTAAAACCCTAAGAACAACTATAAAAATGACTTTGTTTAATGATAGACTATTTTTTAGTCATTTTTCAAAGGTTTCAAGGTCATTTTTAAAATACTACAAAAATCTATACATTCGATGACTTGGAGGAAAAACATTTTTGGGTTTTTTTGGGTTTGTAAATAATCCAAGTGGGTATAAGTCATACAAAATATACATTTTTTAAGGTTTTTCAATCCATGGACTTTTGACCCTACTCACCAACCCCACAAAACCTAATGTCTCTACTTACATGCCTTGTGGACCGTAACGGTCCTTCTCACTAACTTTATGGACTTAAAAAATCATACTCATAACACCTATAGACCTTGATGATTATGTTAAAAACCCTATCTCACCCCAAAAATTATGTTTTCACACTTGTAAAACCTAAATGACCATGTCAATAGACTCATTGGAACATGAAACCTCTACCATCACACCTATAAGACTCTAATGATATATTTGAAAACATTGGTAGACCTTGAACCTCATTCACACAAATCTAACAAACTTCAACCCCTACAAAAACACACTACTCTTATCCCCTTGGTTATATGGTATAGTCACATGAAGGGGGATTAAATTTTGAATCTTATTAGGGGGTAACCTTAGCACCCAATCAAAACTCTTACACACTAAACATTTAAAAAAAAATTAAAGTGGAGATTGCCTTTGCCATCTGAAAATTCAAACATGCATAACTTTCATCTTTATGCTCCTTTTAAGGTGTCATTTTTTTTCAAAGTGTCAATTTTTTTATCTTTATGAATTTGTAATATTATTATTCCTTATAAATTTTAACCTCTCCATATTTATTGAGTTACATATTCCTAATCCTTTAGCACATGTAGTTCATCATATAATTTCTTTATTCACCATGGATTAGAGTTTAGTTCTAATTCTAAGACTGTTCAACTATCATGAGTGGAAAATATAAGTTAAAATCCTCTTGAGAAGTAAACTATTACACCGAATCACAATGGTTATAGAAAAATAACTCACACTTGAGGTAGAGAAGGTGAAGTCATAAAATAAAATTAATGGAGCCTAAGGTCTTATATGTATGGCTATGTGTCACAACCTATTTTTTCATAGTGAATCTACTACTACTCTTAATGAAGTCTGGACTACTCTTAATGAAGTCTAGACCATATTAGAAAAACTCTTTCAAAATTAGGACATAATGAGAGGTCATGGGTTGTAAAATGAGCTCATCAATTTGAGCTCAAGAAATTTTTATATGATATAAAATTTATTTAGAAAGATTAAATCACTCAGGTTATAGTTGAAATTGTGCATCATTAATAAAAATGATGACCAATTGATTCTTTCCATCATTTCCAAGTTGGGATCTAACTATTATGTCTTGATTTTTATAATCACCAAAAAGTGGTAATTAGATGTTAAGAGTTTTTCTTGAGTTAACTTATCCCTAGCTTATCCCTAGACCTATATTAAAGATTTTACCACACTTTTTCAATTATTGTGAAGACCAAATACACATAAAATAATCTCAAACATAGTCTTAGGACAACTTTCTCAGATCCCAACCTAGTTTACCGAATAGTCTACCATGTGGACATTTAGTGCCACATTTAGGACACTAAAACCACATGGTACTATTGTTCCCAATTGGTTGCTACTATCTTTAGCTCTAACTCTTTTTTGAACATGTGCCCCTCCTAAGGATAGCCTAAACACATTTCCATATTCACATAAGCTATATATCTCTATAAGTACAATTCTATTTGACTCTTATTAACTACATGGAAAATAGATGCAAAATCCTATTCAAACAAAAGATAAGCTGATCAAAATTAAGGTATTTGATCCCTATTCTACCTGAATTATACATACTACCATCTATATCATCCATAATCCTAGTTTTAAAACATTTCAAATCTCAAGCACATTCAAATCATCTAAGTCCACTCTCATAATAGCATTCACTTACACTTACATCAAGCACTAGGTGGGAGAACTATATCAATCTTGATCCCTCTTTAGATTATTTATATGTAGACAACACTCTTCACAATAGGGTGCTGATGATGTCCAACCTATCCTAATAATGAACACATAATTATTTATCATTCTATACTTTCAAGGAGGATTAGGGTTTACATAATAAATCAAATTTTCCAAGTACAACAGATAGTTCTAAATTTCATGTGTGAAGGAATGAGACATAAACACATAGGCATAGGTGTTCCTAGAAAATATGAATAATTTGATAAATAGGACACTAGGGCCACTTTGAGGACACTATAGTAATATAGTACTACTATCCAAGTAGGTAAATAGTATCCAATGAGAAAATAAATCCTATAATCTTGTTGATGACACTCATAACTATCTAAAACCTAGTTTTCAAAACCTAGATCATCTACAATAGTCACTTTCTAGATAATTTTATATTTAAGCCTATGTATTAGTATTTTTATAAATTCAAATAAGGTCAAAATCCATAATAAATCAGTTCTTAATTATTGAATATTATTTAACTAATTTATATATATTAGACCTTTAACCAAACATAAGAATTATTTGTGTAAAACCCTATAAGGTTGAATCATTTGGTGAACCCATCTTACTTCAAATATTATTTCAAACCCTATCTTGCATTAATCTAATTATTTGTGTAGTAAATTTAGGGATACATATTTATGATTTTTTTAGACATCCTAGATAAATTAAATCAATTTCATATTAGGGTTTCACTTTATTTTACATATAGTTTAAATTATTGTAAGAAACACTAGATTAAAAATACCCTAAACTTAGACATGATTAGGGTTTGCATCATTTTTCTATATATACTCAGAGTTTAATTTTAAAATATCATATTCTATATAATATTTCATTTCTGAAATCTTCCATAAATTACTATTTTTAAAAGGTTCAAAATATACAAAATGTTATTTCCTACCTTCCAAACTATAATGCCAAAATTTTATTATAAATTTGATGAAATCGATAATCAATAATTACATAGATTTATGTCCAAACATACAGATATACAAGATTTTTTCATAAACATTCTTCAATAAGATCTCTAAGAGAAAAACTATCGTCAATCTTCAACCCCTCTAATTAATAATGTTGTTACACCTATAATGGGGACAACTCAACCAAATTAAACAACACAACCTAAGATTGTTATTCAACCATCAGTGATAGCTACACCACTTGGGGCTAGTTCTTCCACTCCAGATGTACAATACCTTATGAATGAGATTCCTATTCTATAGTTTAAGGTGTTACATCTCAAGAAGGGAGAAATGAGGCCCTCACATGCCTTTGATTCCAACATTCTCTTGCATATACCTTTGGCACATCACATAATAACAACTCCTTTTCCATCCAATTTTTTGGCACCCAAGATTACATTATATGATGTCAAGGGTGACCCAGAGCATCAATCTAAAGTCTTTCACAAAACATGCTTAGACTATGTGTCTAATGATTGGCTTGTTATGAAGTTATTTCCATGCAATCTCAAGGATTATGCCCTACAATGGTTTGATTATTTACCAAATCAATCTATCATGGCATTAAATATTTTATCAACATGTTCCTATCACACTTATCTATCAAAATCAATGATAATACATCATATGCATAAGTCTCATAGTTAAATCAAAAGTAAAATGAGCCTATCACCAATTATGTCTTATGATACAAGACAATATTATCCAAATTAACTATCCCCATGGAAGATAAATAGATTTAGGATATATTTAAACAAAGTATCTTACCACCATTTCATGAATTTATCTTGTTCAAAAAATTTCTTACATTTACCAATATATGCCATACATTCAAGGAAAGAGAAGTTAAGGTCTTATCAATGGAAAAGTTAAGTACACAAATGGATTAGAATAAAATATTAATATTTCAAACAAATCTCCATACAAGGTAAGGGACAAAAAAAATAAAAGTGGTCAAAATTCCATAGTCAATACAACTTATGAGCCATCTCCTAGGTTGGTTTTATCCACTCCTCAACATATACTCTTCCCTAATCTTTTAGAGTCACCATCACAATTTCTACAATAACTATTATAATGCAATGTCATATATCTCCCTCCCATTAAATAAATTTATATGACATGGCCTCTTCCAAAGAGTAATGATTCAAATACATTATGTGAGTATGATAGGGCACCATGCTACATGATAAACATATTCATTAGCCTAAAGCACAAGATACAAGATCTCATTGAGGATAACATTATTGTTGTGGACACACCCACAAAGGCATCAAAATAATAAAAAATAAAGTCTAATGTAATAAATATATTTTCATATCCTTTCCAAAAACATACATCAAATGAGTTAGGGGTATATCTAATGTTCACTATACATACCAGGTACATCCACCACTATATTCCTATAATAAAGTTATAGAGGAGACATATCCATTACATAAAATTATTTTCATATATCATACTATAGTGACACTTAGATAACTTATCACATTTTTAGAGAAGGATATTATGGATGATGACACAAATTTTCATGCACTCTTCATATGAGCATACATAGACCACCATCATATTCAAAGTGTTATGGTTCATAATAGGTTAAGCATAAACATGTGAAACATGACACTCTTATAACACTTTTGATACAAAAAATAGGATATATTACACATATATATAGTCATAAGTGGTTTTAGTGTCCATTCTCAAATCTCTATTAGGGATATTGTGCTTCCATTATAGGTGGGACTATCACACATAGCCACTTAGTTCCTAGTAGTACCTAGTATAGGTCTATTCAATATATTACTAGGTAGGCCATGGTTATAGTATATTTGAGCCATCCAATTTATATTACACCAATGATTAAAGTATATACATGCTAATTAAGTGGTTAAGGTTAAGGTTGTCTTATATGAGTATCCTTTACCCATCCCATAGGTAGTTCTAGCATAGTTTCTAGCTAAAATTCTAGCATAAACACTGGTTAGAATTCCAAAACCATTAATAGATATTAAATACTTATAAATTATAGTAGAGAGTACATATCCCATGAATACATCATAGTGTTTAGTAAAGTAATCATTACAGACCAAGTCTACTCCTATAATATATGCACGTACACATACTCCACAAAGATCATTACTATAGAGATCTATGTGTCATAGATACATCAAATATTCTATAGGACCTTCCTATACTTATTTTACATAGAGATAAATTTATTTATGTTCTAGGGGTTCTCATCATAGGGAACCTATATCACTTATAACTTCTTCTACTATATGGGTTCTGAAGACCCCTATAGTTCATATGGTATCACAGTTAGTGCCATAACATCATATAATCATTACACATGTAAATTTAGATATATATTAATCCAAATATAATATTATAAGATAATAGTTTCATTTTTACACCATATGCATGATCATAGTTCTCTTAATCATCATAGGTCATGGTGATAGTGAGTCTCCCATGAGAATTATTGGTTAGTATGGTTCTTACTCTTGTACATATTTACTTATTTCTCTTACTCCTTGTACATAGTTTATTTTAATTTTATTTTACATATATTATGCTCAAAAAACACAAAAAAATATAACATATCAAAAAAAAAACATTCAAATATTTCAGAAACATAAAATTTATAGATTGTATGCATTGTTATGTTTACATTTATACTACTTGTCAAATATTGCATATTACTAGATATACTAGTATAGTTGGTTTTATCATATAGATATACTTCACTTTCCCTTTTTGAGTGAATTCATATTACATACAAGACCTCGGTCCACTAAACTAATCTAGACTAGTTATCATCTACTCATTAGGGGAATATACATTGATCCAGGTTTATACATTTGATACATCTGCCCACTCTAGGGCATCTCATATATAATTAATACTAAAAATTTCAATCTTTACATAATATAAATTCTAGTTTACACATTGATACATCTTGATATTGATCATTGATACTCATTACTTAGATTTTTTGCCAACTATCACTAGTTACACTTAACATATGTACATATTAGTATTTATATAGATTTATATTACACAATTATAATGATTTCATTTCTAGTTGTTCCCTATTATTATTCCATCTTTTAGGGAATTTGAATATGTCATTTCTCCTTGGATCTACTCTAACTCTCTATTTATATGCTTTGGACATGTGCCCATGTCCCTTGTGTGTGTTTTAATACTTCTATAAACAGACATTTGAACATGTCCTTCCATGTGGATCTAAGCCAAATTACTTATTTCTTGCATATGTGGACATTTGAACATGTCCTTGTTTATCTTCTTTCTTATATTTAATGACATGTGCCCATGTCCCTTGTATTGTGGCCCCTTGGCCTATTTTTACATGCCTCATGTGTTTGTATGTATGTTTCCTTGTGTGCTTCTTCACTATGATACTTGTATTTTTTTATTACCCACACACACACACCAATTTTTAATGCTATGAGGGACCTCCTACATCTACCCTTCCTACTTGGGTGCCATGATGTAAATCATGCCCTATTCCCTAGGTAGTTACTTAGATTTAATTTTATACACATTAATTACATCTATATTGACACCCTTTTGCAATATTAGATTAAAACATACATCTTACATTACTTACTCATGCTCATATACTTTTACATTTCGATGTTATGTTTTTACATTGTATTGGAATATCATTAATATGCTCTGACTAACACATTTTATAGAGCTACTTCTTTTGAGGACAATTCTTACATAGGTTACATAACTACCCTCAAAATAAGGGGAAGTAACAAGGTTTTATCATAAATATCAAGATCCTAATTTTATATTCATAGATAAATTTAAGTATACAAGCTCAGTTTCAAAAATTAGACATAGGGTAGACACAAGAAAAAATAGAGACTTAGACAATAGTTTAGATTGCCTAGATTTCAGACCAGAAAGACATTATCACCCAAATTGGGACACTAGTTCCATAGGGCACTACTATCCATTACAATGTGTTATTATCTAATATCCCCAACTTTAAGAAAATCTAGATTATCTAGACTAGTACATTAGGTATAGTACATATTTACACAAATACAATCATAGGTTTGATATTTATGTTTAGATTTTGATTAGATACATTCATTAGAACTTAGATTCATACTAGTTTTTTAGATATGTGGGCTTCATGAACAACATGATCACTCCCACATTCAATTCAATTATCAAATTTAGTTATTATATAGTTAAAATTTAGTATACTCAGATACTAGATTAGAGGCATGTGCATGGCATATAGATTCTACATACTCAACTACACATAGTTTGATTATATGGAATAGAAAATTCCATGTAATTATATATGATGTATACACTTGATATCATATTCTAGGTTATCACCAAATTCATGACTTACTCCATCTACAATGGTTGGCATTCTTGAGTAGCCCAAAGCCTCGTAATATACACAAGTGACCATGGAGCTAACATACAAAGTTAGATTTAATCAATTATATGCTTTTAACACTTTTCATATTTCATTTATAGATTTATATAATTCACATAGGTGAGCAATGATGGAGTCATGGGCTGCTTGAGTTCTTGAGTCACCCACATAAGACAGTTAGAAACATTTGCAGTCTTATCAAATCTATTCACAAATAAGGATCCATCAAGTAGGGGTGGGTAATGATGGAGTCAAAACTAGATCAAGTTTTTAATCCAACCATATGAGGATTGACCAAGCCATCAACTCATTCCAATCTATTCAATGATATGATCACTATGTACACTCACACACATAAGTTATCACTAGTTTCATGCATTGGTTTTCATACCCAAAGAGGTGTATTCATTCATTTACTCTATCTTTACTCAGCTTTGCTCATAGTTTATTTTATAATAGTGTTTTTATTTTTATCATATCCTAAAAAAAGGCTAATTTTTGTATGTTTCAATATAGGACATTATTTTGGATCATGTTTCACATACACAAACCTAGATTCACATACTTAGAATCAACTACATAAGATTCATTTCCAAGGTAAGTTCAGTTATGCTTATTTTTCCTTTATACTAGTCATTTTTCTTTCCTACATTTCTATCACAATGTGGGGGAAAATTTAATCACCTAAAAGTGGTAATTGGATGATAAGAGTGTCACTTAAGTTAACTTTCCATAGCTTATACCTAGACATATCTTAAAGCCTTCACCACACTTTTTCAATCATTATGTAGACCACCGAAACATAGAGTTAGGTCAAACATATTCCCAAGACAACTTTCTCAGATCCCAACCTAGTTTACCCATTAGTCTACTAGGTGGACATTAGTGCCACATTTTGGACACGACAACCGCATGACACTATTGTCCCCAAGTGGGTGCTACTATAATTATCCATAACTCTCCCAAATGGATAATTTTTCAAACATGTGCCCCTCTTAAGGTTAACCTTTATTATCCACACAAGCTATATATCTCTTTAAATACAAGTCTATTTGACACTTATTTATTAAATGGAAAATAGATGCAAAGCCTATTTAAACAAAATAAAACTTAAGAAAAATTAAGGTATTTGATCCTTATTCTACCCTACTTATGTATACTACCATATATATTATTCATAAGCCCACTTTTCAAAGATTTAAATTCTTAATCACCATTAAGGCATATGAGTGCACTCTCATTCTAGTATTCACTTGCACTTGCATCAAGCACTAGGTGAGAGAACTACATCAAGCTTGATCCCTCTTCAGATTATTGGTATGTAGGCAACTCTCTTCACAATGGGGTGTTGATAATATCCAACCTATCCTACTAATTAACACAAAATTATTACTTATAACATAATTTAAAGGAGGATTAGGGATTACATACTATATCATGTTTTTTAGGCACAACACAGAGTTTCAAATTTTATACATGTAAGAATATGATCTAAAAACACATACACATGTGATCCTAGAAAATAGGAATAGTTCAAAAAATAAGACACTAACACCACTTTAAGTACACTATAGTAACATGGTGCTACTATCTAGGTAGGTTACTAATGTCCAGTGAGAAAATAGATCCCATAATCATGTTGATGACACTTAAAACTATCAAGAATCCTTTTTTTATAACCCAGATCATCCATGATAGTCACTTTCAAGATAAGTTTATATTTAATCCTATTTATTACTATTTTATAAAGTCAAAAAATGTCAAAATAAATAATAAATCAATTCTTAATTATTGCATATTATTTTATTGATTTATACAAATTATCCCTTTAAGCAAACATAGGAATTACTTATGTAAACCCCTAGAAGGTTAAATCAATTTCTACCTTCCATGACACAAAGCATGTCATTGAAGCTACATGGAATATGTCATCCTTGTATGACTTCACTATGGAATTGACTCAAAAACACAATAATCTCATTCAAATGGGTACATTAAATTCATCTAAATCACATGCCTTAATTATGATTCATTTCAAATAGAAGGCTTCTAGTAGTAAGGAGAAGAAATAGAATAAGAAAGACCCAAAGTAAAGAAAGGGTTAGAAATATGATGCTAAGTCTAAATAATCAATATTCTTGTTTATATGGGAAAGCCAAGAAAGAGTGACTCACATGGGACTACTACAAGAAATATGGGCATGATGACTTCAAATACATGAAGAATTACATTGAAAAACTGACTAAGATGCTCAAGAAACACAACATTAGTGTTTCTAATTCTTCTAATAAAAGTTCATTATAATAGGAGTCTTATAATTCCAAATATGGTAATAGGGGGAAAGATAAGGGTAAATAATTTTTTTCAATTACATCCCATCCTTCTACGTGGGTTATTTATTTTGGTGCATCACACCACATGGATTCATCATAGGACATGTTCTCATCCTTGGAGACTTTCTCTATGCCTTCCATATTATTGGTTGATGATGTTTCCATTAAATTTAGTGGGATTGGATCTATTAAAGTGAATTATGGGATATTTTATAATATTCTATGCATTCCCTATTTATCCACTAATCTCCTATCTATTTATCATATCACTCATAATGGTTTGGGAATGAAAGTTGATTTCACACCCAATTTAGTGGTTATTATAGAATTAGATAATGAATCCATTATTATATTTTGGAAATTATATCACCATTAAATATTATATACTTTATCACATGTTTCTCCTAAATAACCCACTACTACACTGCTCACTCATTCAGATCGAGTGAAAAAACTATGTCATGAGTGATTCGGCCATCTAAACTATCACTAGCTAGATCAACTTAGTCATCAGAAAATGGTTTCAAATTTTCCATGAGTCAATTTTTTTAATATATTTTACCAATGTTTCACACTTGGTAATCATTTTGAGGAGAAGTATGACAAGGGAAAATCACATAGAGTTGAAAAAATATTGGAGATTGTACATAGTGACATTGATGGTCCATTTCTAAAACCTTCATTCAACATAACTAAATACATTTTTACTTTCATCAATGAATTTTTGAGGTATACATGGGTATATTTTCTGAAGTATAAATCAAAGGTGTTTAATCATTTTTAGGACTTCAAGGTGTTTGTAGAAAAAAATTAGGTATAGACATCAATATTTTTTGCACCAATAATGGTGATGAGTATATGAATAACCATTTTGAGAAATTATGTACATCAAATAGGATTTAATTTAAACATATAATTCCATATATTCTTCAATATAATGGTGTTAGAGATTGAAAAAATAAGACCTTAAAGGAAATGTCCAATTATATGGTACACTCAAGTCTCTTACACCTCATTATTGGGTCGAGGCCATTAATTTTGTATGTTATTTCTTGAAGCATGTTCATCATTAAAAATTGAATGGATTCAATCTGTTTGAATCTTGGGGTAGTAAAAAACCCACAATAAATAACTTATAAGTGTTTTTATATCCTACTATGGCCTACATTCCTAAAAAGAGTCATAAGATAATGGAACCTTAGATTCAACTTTGCATATTCATTACATATCTTAAATGTGTTAAGGGATAAATTATTCTCCATATCACTACTCATAAGTTATTTTTTGATAGGAGTGTTTCCTTTAAATAGGGTCCTCAACACTCCACAAATGACACTCATCCCCCTTCCTTGGATGCACTAGGATTTGATGATAATTACGATGATTTAGTTCTACCTAAGTAACTTCTTGATAATCCTAATTATTATTATTAGTATTATTTTAATTATGGGAATAATGATGAAGACTCACCTCCTCATTATTCCATAATATTTTTAGAGGATGAGGAATATATTTTTTAATCTTTGAGCACTTGTCCTTTTTAGGCTAGACATGCACTACAAAGTGTCAGCCAACGGGTTGGAGATTGATCAAACACTAGGTGAACCTAATCACAATTACATAATGCCCTAAATGATTTCATTACATCTAATTTCAATATTATTTCATGAGACATCAGACACTCTTGAGTGGGATAATGCTATATAAGAGGAATATGGTTCCTTGATAAGGAATAACACTTAGGATTTAGTCCCTCTTCCTAAGGAAAGAAAACTTGTTTGATGTAGGTGGATATACCAAAAAAAATTTGAAGTATGTGGGTCCTTAGATAACATAAAATAACATTTGGTATAAAATATTTCTTCTTAGGTACCTATCATTGACTATACTAATATATTTCCCTAGTTAAGAAAATGAACTCAATCTGATTCACTCTCACCATTGTCATAGAATATTGTTGGGATGTTATTCAGATGGATGTGAAGAGTGTCTTCCTTAAAAATGACCTCAAAGAGGAAATATACATTGAGAAACCATAAATATTTGTGTAATATTTAGCCTTTAATTTAAAACTTTTGAAATCTATATATGGCCTCAAACAATCTCCTTAAAGTTGGTATGCCAAGATGGATTCCTTTCTTATTTTGGTTGGGTTTACCAAATTCCATTCTGATATGAATGTCTACATTTTATAAAATTATGATTCACTATCTATTATTATTCTCTAAATGGATGACCTATTGATCAAAGGGATATATTTATCCACCATCATAGTAGTGAAAAACTAATTTGTCTAATAGATTCTGAATGATTGAGTTTGGCTTGTTGCATTACTTCCTCAAGACTAAAATTTATTAGTTTGACTCTGGGATCATTATTACACAATCCAAGTATGCTCTTAATTTACTTGTATAGTTTAACATGGCTAATTATAAGATAGCTTTGACTCTTATATATGTTGTGAAGCTTTAGGTTGATTATCTATCTCCTTTGGTTGATGTTACTTCATATCAACAACTTGGTATTCTCATCTACCTTATGCACAAAAGACTTTACATTTAATATGTAGTGGGCATGGTCTCTAAATTTATATAATAACCAAATTATTTGCACTAGAAAGTAGCTAAGCATATTATCCTCTATATTTTAGGTACTCATAGTTTTGAGATTCACTATGGATAAAGCATCAACATTGACTTGATTGATCATACATATTTCGATTAAGAAGGTGATATTTAGAAATGTATGTCTACTTTGGGCTATAATTTTTCCCTTGGTTAATGCATAATTAGTTGGTCAATCAAGAATCAAAATGTTATTGATTTATCTTATACTGAGGTAGAATATAAAAGAGCTATTAATTCTACCATTAAGGTTATTTGGCTTCAAGGGATTTTAACTAGGTTTTGAATCATGTTTTTATGACCAATAATCATCTTCTATAACAACTAGAACTTAATATAAATATAAAATAATCTAGTCATCCATAAATAGACCAAACATTTCAAGATTCACATGCATTTAACTTTGGAGTTCATTCAAAATCAAGTTATTTATCTCTAATACATTTAGATAATGGATCAAATTGTTGATATATATAACAAACCCCTCATTGAGCATAAGTACCTTCATTTTCAATCTCTTCTTGTGGTTTGGGTAGCTCTATCTTATTCCTCCTATAGGTGATCATCTCTATGTACTTGGTTACCTCATCAGACATTTATGTTAGGACATATTTATCTACCCACCAGAATTATGATTAATGGGGTGTTATTATAGGATTTTTCCCACTATGTGGTTTTACCTACATCTTCTAATTACCTTACTTAGGTTAATAGTCGGTCATTAGGGGATATGTACTTTAAGTAATTTTATAATTATGAGTTGAGTTAATTAAATTTTTGGGTGACCTAATTTCTCACTATATAATGTACCTTCTATGTACTTTTGGAATGATTAATGAATGAATGTTAATGTAAATTTTTTTTGTGAAGACAAGCTTCTTATTGTATTGAGTTGTTCTTTATATTTCACTACTCCATAAAATTTCAACCTCATGCATTCAACCCTATCCAATATGTTCCTCAATTTTGTCCCACTCTAACACTCTTAGATATAACTTGGATACATTTAATGGAAATTTTACCATATACATTAAATAAATGCATAAATTTTATCCATAACAAATATTTACACACATGCCATTCATATAATCAACCTTTCAATTATTATGAATTATTAGAACTAAGTGATGGATGTAGTACACAATATAATGACTTTGAGTCTACCATAATACTTTCATAAAAATTCAAACTACTCTACAAGATTCATACATATAATATTTGGGATTCAATTAAGATTAAAAAAAGATCCAACTCTAGAAGAATCAAGGCAAGAAAAGATAATAAGGGACACACAAGGAGATAACATACAAAATCATATTTACTATTTAATTCATAGGTTCCAAATAATATGTTCATAGAAGAAGATGATACTGATGATGATGAAAATTAAACCCAAGTTAGCCTATATGAGTATTTGTCTAATATAAAATTTACACCCATTGGTCCAAAAGCATACAAATATGATCTCATAGTAGTAAGCAATGAAAAAGTGGATAAGGGAATAACAACCATTTAAAATATTAATAAGGATATAAATGAAAATAATTATTTCAATATAAGTTCACACCAACATCCTTCAAAGACAAGTGTATACACCCTAATTTGGTCAAGCAACCACAAGTCCTATGTCTTTTGTTGATCATTCATAGGAAGGTCTTAGTGATGAATGTATCTCTTGTTCACATGGTCATTTTGGGTATTTTAGTCTTTCTTATGTCTTATTTTACATATATGTTTCACCTATAATGGGTGTGATTCATCCCCTCCATATCATAGAGGCCCTTAACATGTTCTACTCAGTATTTTCTCTGTGTTAAGACCTCAATACACTAGTTCCATTATCTTTATAGTATCACCATTGGTGTTAGTGTCAAAATTTTATCACTAGTGTCCAATGGCCATTTGATTCCATGTTTTGGGTATTAAGCCTCCCTTGAGCCTTATCCTATATTTGTATCTCTCTTTTGCATCTTTTCAGCTATTGAACAAAGTCTTACATTCAAATAAAAGTTACTTATACATAAAGAGCCTCACAAGGAATTTTACATATAGATATTACTATCTTGCCACATAATTAAATAAAATCAATCAATAGTATAGCTCAACACATTGCATATTACTCAGTTATCACATCTAGACTTGCATACTTGATCAAATAAGAACCTAAAAAGAAGTCATTCTAACATACCATGCATGTTTATTATGCATTTTACCTAAGGGATAAATACATGCGATCTGAGACCCCCTAGCATTGGGGTTAATGTAGGCAATGTCCAAGACAATAGGGGTTTTTTCCCACATGATTTTAATATCCTCTAGCCCAATTTTTCCATTTTTTATAGTTTATCTAGTTTTTGTTTCATGTGTGTAGGTATTCATTAGGGTTTTAAAAGAGATTCATGCTAAGAAGTGACATAAATAAACTTCTATAGGTTATATAATCACCTACATGTCCCTCAAACTCTCTTATAACATCCTTCAATGTTTTAGGCAACTCTTCTAAGAAGGATACCAACACCATAATTGGTATTATTATCCTCATAAGGGTGCTATTTTATGAAGCCTATTTTAAAATATAGTAATAAAAAAAAATTTGGCTAATATCTAAGATCATTTTAAACTCTTGATTCATATAAACATGTATTTTTCTCTAGATAAGTAAACTTTCTTACCATCTTTACTATTTTGGGAAGAACTTATCAAATAAAATATTTATTGTATTTATTTCAATTTATTACCATACTTAGCCCTTTAATAACCTAATATTTACATATACTAAGTATTAAATAGTTAAAACATTTTATGAACCTTACTTTGAATATTGATTAAAAACCTAGTTTAGCCTAGGGTTTAACTTATTAATTTTTTTTGCATTAAATTAGGGTTACAAATTTTTGTTTTTTCATAATTTTTGGGAAAACCTTACTCATAAAAATTATTCCTATATTAGGGTTTCATTAATTTAATATAATTTAATATTTTCCCAAACAACCCTCATCAAACCCTATATCCACATACTGGGTCCCTATACATCCATATACTAGCCTTTAGGATTTCAAGTACAATCCTAATTTTTTATATACATTGGGATGAATATTCCCATAGTTTCTCATATCCCTATTTTATATTAAATTATACCTATTTTTTTCTTGTTATTCATTGTTTACATTATCTTCTTTGGAAATTTTAAAATGACATCCAAGAAGCCTCTTACCCATCACCCAATTGATCAATTTCTGAATTTTTCTCATAATTACAATAATGAAGGGAGAAATTTTCAAGATTATGCATTAACACATGATAATTATTTCATTTATAATGATTATTATGATCATTTTTGTAATGGTGGACATGAGGATTACTATGAGCATGCCAATCAAATTATTTATGAGGATATACTAGATTCATCTTCTTCTCTTATCCTACACCTCAAAATCAGACTAACAATATAATGCCAAAAGAACCTCTTATTGGTAGTTATTTTTTCCAATGTGATCATATAGTTTAAACCACTTTCTCTACCTCCATGTTTAAATTAAAATAATATAAGTTCAATAAATGAAATATACTTTTGCATGATTTAAGTAACGTAAAAAAGAGCAGTGCATCTTCTTTACCCTTAGTTAAATTTTAAAATGCATTTACAAATGATATTATACCATTTATCAATGCACATATTAAATTATATAAAATTATTTATCACCTTCTTTTAAATTCCATCTCAACATAATGATTCTTTACAAAATGTTGATAATTCAAATATCTTTAACTCTTCTCCTACATGTCATAATATGAGAAATGAAAACATGATTACTACTTATTCTACCATTGACTCCAAGATTGAACATAATAATCATACATGAACTCCACACATAGTTAGTGAAGACATGCATTTTATTACACTGACACATGATGATATATTTCATAATAGTAAAAAGTCAAATCTTATCTTATTCTCTTTCTTAGTGAACATGTGAATGATAATTATTATACTCTTACTTCTACAAGTGAATTAAAATCTGATTTTGATGAAGCTTAGAATAACAATGATTATGATGATTTTTCTAAAGAATAAATTTATTCTATACCTTCTAGTTGTCTCCCTACTTCACCTATATCTCATGTTTAAGATAATGCTAGTTCAGATAATAAAAAACACACATACACTTATTATTATATTCATAGTTTACATAACTTACATTCGAATGATAATAATGTATCTTATAATGAATTAAAATGTGATACTTCTTTGTAAATTAATGACATAAAAGATACCAATGAATCTACCTAAACCCCATTACAAAAATAGAATGCATTGTTCAACCTAAACTCAATGAGGGTGATATCCCATATTTCTCTCACTATGTCCAAGCTATCACCCCTCCAAAGGCTATAGAGAGTAAACCAAGCATCCTTAGAAAAGGTCCTTGAGGTAGTGTACCAATGTTTATTAATAAGAAAAAAATTTAAGAGTTAAATGAACCCCTTGATGATGATAATATAGATTCATAAGAGGTAATATCCTTGATTCTTGCCATGGGTGATTTACAACAACAAGCACACCATCTCACATTTGAAAGTATAACATACCACTTGTTATAAACCTAGATTATACCCTACTAAAGGTAGATTGATCTGATATCCTTCACACCTATACTAACTTAGGAATAGTCTAAGGTGTGGGATACTTATATCTTAGACCAAACCTCTAAATTTATGAGGCTATCTCCTCTGATGTATCACTTTAGATCTATTTCCTAAAACTACATTGCTTTTTTAGGTTGAAAAGGGTTATAAGGATAAATAAAAGGGAAATTTATTCTATTAATGATGATACACCTATATTTCTAGTTCATTCACTCTATTTGAGCTAATAAAACACTAGAAAGTAATGCAAATCACTAAATTATATAATTCCAAAGGATTCTTATGCAATAGTATTGTGCATAGAGGTTTCATCAAGTTATCAAATAATGAGGGAAATGATAAAATGCCTAATATAAGGCACTAACCAGTCAATATTTCCACTATTAGCTTAATCAATCAACATCAAATGTTGTATATGACATGCATAAGATGTCATACTAGTTACTAAGTGAGATTAGGACATGGTAAGGGATAAAATACTACCACATGTGCAAATAAAACTAACATAATCACACTAAACCTATATATAGGAATCTGAAAATAATCATTTTAGTCACTCAAGAGGTTTAAAAATCTCAATCTTGGTAGAGTTTAATGATTCCCAAGAGAGGGATCCTAAAAATAGGCCTAAAAGATTGAATATATAGCAATGAAAAGAGAGAAAACAAAGAGAATGGCATAAAAGAGAGAAGAAGAAGTCAAATCCACATTAAATCAAGTCAAATTCAGTTATAACTTGTAGAAAAAGGTCTTTCAAATGTATATTCATGTTGAATGTTCTTGTATGAGATATTTGCATGGGTTTTTGGGTGTTGGAATGAGATGGTGGGCCATCTTGACTTGTTTAAACTCCTCTTTCAACATGTTATGCTATATACTTATCTAATAAATCTAATTGAAAATGTATAAAGTTAAGTGAATGTCCTTATTCATGATTTAGACATTAAACATGCATTGATTTCCTCTTTAGTTTAGTTAACTCATGATTGATTAATACTTAAGATTGAATAACTCCTTTAATCCTCTTTTACATTAATTATCACTCAAGATCTAGTTATGCATGCAATATACACTTGAATTATATGTATTAATCATGAAAAATTAACATGAACTCATTTTATATCCCTCCAATACTAATTTCATCATTACTTGATAGATTAAATAGGCATATTAGGCCAAATAGGCTTAGTAACCTACTTCTTATATTTGATGGATTTTGAAGCCTAGATGAAAACATTAAAATCTAAAAAAAGGTGATATTTAGGCATAAAAACATAATCCATATCATGAAATTAGAATTTTTAATGATTAAACACCTAAAAATTATTCAAAGTAGTTGATTAGGTTAAATTACATTGAAATTCTACAAACTGGTTATTTTTCATGAGTTAATAAAAGCATTTGTAGACATATTTCTAAGAATCTGATAATTATAGGAGGAATAACAAGTGCAAAAATTCACTCTCCATGGATTGGAATCCATTAATATACCTTGTACCTCTATTTTTATCACTTTTTATTTAAAATCTCTATTTTATTTCATGTTCATATAATTACATACAACAAAGTATCAGTTAGCCAATTTTGGTCTACATGTGCCTAATCTAGAATAATAAGCTGAGTAGGGTCCTAATTTAGGATTGATCCAATGTCACAAGGATTTTATGGACTTAAAGAAGATATTTTGTTAGTTAAAATATTTTGAAACACTTTAAGAGAGTTTAAAGTGTGAATTCGGTGCTCTTAGACAACCATACCTTCATCAAACGTCATCCATAAATAAATAAAGTTGTTTGAGAATTTTATAAGTTAACTTAGAAATAATTTTAGAGTCATATGAATGCATGGACATAAATTTATTCATACTTAGATCATGTTATATAAAATTCATATCTTGATGAGCTTGTTATCTCAAGATATAAAGCTATAAAGTTAGTACTGTATAATGAAATGGGCGTGCAATCATCAAGTTGAAGCCTCATAAAATATCTATTGTAATTCAAATGATCAATATCAATAGTCAGTGCTCAATCATACTAGAGATATAATGGTGAGTGGTGATATTCAGTGTTAGTGGGTCCCAAGTATCTAATGATGAGCATTTGATCATGCATCAAAGATCAATGGTGAGCATTGAGTTAAAAGGTTAGCATAAACAAGTTCCTGCCAAGTGTCAAGATTTTAGATACCTATTAGATGGATCAATGGTGTATGGTGGCTACCAAGGTAAATGGTTCAAAGTAGATATAATAGTGCATATTTAATCATATCAAACAAATAAATGATAAGGAAGAGTCAAAATTTAATGGATCTTGAAGGCTAATGAGAAACTACCAAGTGTCACAAGAGCATTAAACTAGTTTAATATCAATGGTATGCATTCATTAATACAAATCAAGATTGATGATGTGAGAAAAATTAATAATTTAGAGGATCTTTAGGAAGAGTGAGAGAATACCAAGTGTCATGAATGTGTTAAGCTATCAAGAAAATCAATGGCTCACATGCATTCTATGCAAAGCAAATTGACGAGTGAGATTGAAAGTCAAAATCTAAGGGGATTTGACATAGAGGTTGAACATATGGTCTAGGTCAAACCATAGTAGGTTTTTCAAAGAGATATGTCACCATTAGATTTTAGATGATAATTTCTAAGTAATGAGATGTAGATATACAATCAACATGAAGCTCCATCACAATTAAATCTCAATATAAAACTCTAGTTTGAACTTTTAGAATATACAAGGTATATTCTCTAGAGTTGCAGTATGGTTTTGAGACTATGTTCACCATCTATTAAAGAATATATATGCATATAATAGGTTATTGTCTTCTATAAATTATCATAGGTAAAATAAGTCTTTCTAGACATAATAGGGATTAAATATGGAAAACTAGTGGTTGTAATAAGATAAAGTAGTATATAGGTTTTCATCAATATTCTTTCTATATGAAAACTAATTAATAAATTGGTTTTCATCTATCCTAGACCTATGATCATGTTTAAAAATAGGGGTAGACTATGTGATTATTATGTAGAAGTGTCTCATATTTTGATATGGTCATATTTTTTGACAAACAAGTACCTATGGCTATCCAAAGTAGATATGGCATAGTTCTGTTAGTTCTAAGATATGAGAAGTTTGTCCTCATCAGTAGATCAGGTATAAAATGGCATAGAGTCCCAAGAAGGAGACCTAGTATTTAGATAAAGATAATGGAGCATTGAATTCTTTTACAAATATTTTAAAAGTTTGTTCCTTCTTGATAAGATCATGACTCAGCATCCACAAATTAATGCTAATGCATCAAACCTCCCACTCTCTCCTCTCTTTTTTATATATATGTCCCATTTTATTCCACATTGTGACTCTCTCTAGAAATTTTTAGGAATTTTTTTTTGATATTTTTAGAGAAAAGACTATTATGCCTTTGGCTTACATAGGCTATGCCAAGATTTGTACTATAACACCTATTTAATGAAATAAATACTGGATTCCTTCATTTTTGCAAGCTAGATTGAAGTGTGTTTTATGAATCTATGTGTTGTGGTTAAGTGAATGTATGATTTCCTTACCTTTATCTAATTCTCCTCACCTTTATGAATTGATTTATAGTTATCATAGGTCATTCTAAGTGCAATATATAGTTTGTTGATTAGTTTAGAAGTAGATAACTACATCTCATGCTAACTTGATAGTTAATCAGTGCCTTTTTATGAAATAATTATGTGAGCATTGGAATGTGTCTTATCGTGTGTCTTGTACAAAGTTTAAGTGTTCAAATTACTAGTGAATCACCTCATTTTACATGCTTTCATAGATTATTTTTAATATCTCTCCCATTTTCCAAGAAAGTGTTAATTTTGGTCTAGTTTAGCTAATAGATCTAGAAATAATCAGCCTTATCTAGATGTCTATCCCAAGATTAGGTGACCCACAACCCAGGGTCATTCCCATGTTGGACTATATTTGAGTAGGAGGACCTGAACAATCCCCTTATTCAGTTAGGGTGCAATATAGGAAACCAATAGTTCTAGCATGTTCAGTGGGACTTGGTAGAGTTATTCTTGGTCAAATTATAGTTAAAACCATGTTCTTCATGAACTATTTGGTGATTCCAAGATCAATAAATTGATTATAATAATCCAGACACATTTTTTAAGTAATTCTACTTTCATTGCAATATATTGATATTATTTTCATAGTTGTGTATGAGGAAAACTATGTCATAATTCCTTATCATACCTATGATGGATCATACCAATCTTTTCATAATCCATATAAGCCTTCTCATGAGCCTAATAAACCTTACCATGAGTTTTATCAAAGACATAATGAGACTTGACAAGTTTTCCATAATCCTTATTATCAAAAGTATGACCCTTATTCCCCTTGTGAACTATATTAGTCTCAAGACAAGATTCCACCTTCCCCATATGGCTATGATGTTACATATGACCAGCATTGTCTCCAAGAGAGAATGGATGACGTAGAGATCAAACTAATAGCATATGAAAGAAATGTTTGGTCAAAATCTTAGCATGAGTAAGTGAATGTGTTGTTTCTAAATGTATCCAATGATCTAGATGAGAGGAATAAATTTTGAAATCTTGTATTGAAGAATATGAAGTCTTGGGAGAGGTAGAAAAGTGAGTGGAACCAATTATCTCAAGAACCCTCTTATATTATTTACTAGTATTCTTGTGTTCATTATTCTCATGAAGTTCTTAACCATACTCAATTTAATCCAAGGGATCTACCTAATTAGAATCAAGATCAGAGTCATATGCTTATTTAAGAATCTATTCAAGAGATTAGGCCTTTTTATAGTTTCATTTCTTCACTACTCATCCCTCAAGCTCAATTTGTCCATTAGGGCAAAAGGATTTTACACTTTGATGAGGTAATGGCCAAGTGGAAAGAATGGAATGTATAGGTCTCTAATAGTTTCTCTTTCCCTCCTATTCAAGACTCCCTAGAGGATTCCATCACCCTCAAGATCCAAAAATATGATCATGATAAAAATTCCATGCTTATTACCCCCTCTCAAGTAGATGAATCTCATCACCCTCCCACATATCCCTTCTTCAAGGGGAGCTTGTTCTATAGAGGTATGAGAAATATATTGAAGTTATGGGTCAATTTCTTCAAGGATGTGAAGAAAATATCTCAAGTATACTTACAAATCATGGTATTGATGTGAAATAACTCTAAACTAAATTGTTAAAAGCTGAAATTAGGAATGGGTCTAAGACATCTTCTATTGATAAGGATCAAGATACCTTTCAAATTGATCCTATTTGGATTTATTAAAATGAGGAAAAAAAGGATGATTGGAAGTTGTACCTTAAATATCTAAAAGAGATTGAAGAGCTTTGTAGGGATATGTTTCCCATTTAAGATCATGTTTATGATAAGTTTTATAAATATCCACTCAGTCATGATCATGACATAGATTGGGTTGACTATTTAAATCTCCTTGAAGAGCTGGATGGACTTAAAGTGGATAGAAATAAGGACAAGGTCACTCTAGGTCAATGTATAGATAAGGCATTAGTTGGTAAAGTTATAGTTGACAAGCAATATGAAAATGATCCTAAAGTGAAAGATGAGTTCATTCTTTTGGTGACTGGTTTGCTTTTGATGACTCATTTGAAGAGATGATAAGAGAGTTGGTAGGCAAGAACAATACCTCATAAAAGGTCATGTTCAATAAGCATCCTACCTTGCAACTCATAAAATATTTTGGAATGAGTGAGTTCATGAATTTAGATTTTAACCCTAGATCATACCCTATAATGGTTAGTTAAATTATATTTTCTTCTTGTTTCCCTCCAAGTACTGTTATAGCTAATTAGTCTATTTGCTTTAGCTTTTTTTAGTTAGTTACCCTATTTTTTTCATTCCCTATTTTATGGGAATTCATTGTCTTTGCAAGTCAAAAGGGTTGTTTACATCCATGAATCAAAATTTTAATTGTTTATAAGTCAAAATTCATGTATATGGTATGCATTATTAAGCATTGTAGGCATGTTACCCATCTGAATCACCAAAGATGTTGGCTAATTTTGTACTACATGTGCCTATTATAGAATAATAAGCTATGTAGGGTCTTGAATGAGGAGTGATCCAATGTCACAAGGATCTTATGTAATTAAAGAAGAATATCCTTTATTAGTTACAAGATTTTTAAACACTTTAAGTAAGCTTAAAGTGTAAATTTGGTGATCTTAGACAACTAGTCTATCATTGAACGCCATGCACAAATGAATAGAAAAAATTGTTTGAGAATTTTAAGTTCACTTATAAAGCCTCTCAGATTCAAAGAAATACATGGACATGAAGTTTTCCATACCAAGATCATTCTCTACAAAAATTTTATCTTGATGAGCTTTCTATCTTAATATATAAAGCTCTAAAGTTAGTATTATAGAATGAAATGGGTGCATACATGTCAAGTTCAAGCCTCATAAAATAACCATTAGAATTAAAATCATCACTATAAATGGTAAAAATCAAATCATACTAAATATCCAATGATGAGTGGAAATATGTAGTGTTAGTGGTTCTCAAATATCTAATGGTGAGCATTTGATCATGCATCAAAGATCAATGATGAGCATTGAGTCAAAAGGTCAACATAAATGAGCTCCTACCAAGTGTCAAGATCTTAGATACATATTAGATGGCTCAATGATACATGGTAAATGACAATTTTAGTGGGTCCAAGTAGATCTAATGGTGCATATTTAATTGTACTAATAAAATTAATGATAAGCAAAAAAAAATTTAGTGGATCTTGAAGGCTAATGAGAAACTGCCAAGTGTCATAAGCACATAAAAATGGTATAAGGTAAATGTTATTCATTAATTAATAAAAATTTAGATTGATAATGTGAGTAAGGTCAATAAGTTATAGGATCTTAAGAAATAGAAATAGACTAACAAGTGTCATGAACATGTTAAGCTATTAGGAAAATCAATGGCTCACGTGCATTATGTGAAAATTAAATCAATGAGTGAGATTGAAAGTCAAAATATAATGGGATTAAATATATATGTCAAACATATGGTCAAGGTCAAACCAAATTAAGTTTTTCAAAGAGATATGTCACATTTAGAGTTCAAACAAACACTGCTAAGCAATAAGATGCAGTCATATAATCAGAATGAAGCTCTATCACCATCAAAACTCAATATGAAACTTTGGTTTGAAGTTTTAGAATATATAGGGTATATTATCTATAGTTATAGTATGGTTTCATGACTATGTTTTCCATCTATTTTGTAATCTCCAAGCATATAATATTTTCTTAACTTCTATAAATGCTCAGAGGCAAAATAAGTCTTTATAGACCTAACAAGGATCAAAGATGGGAAGCTATTAGTTGTAATAAAATCAAACAGTCTATAGGTTTTCTTCTATATTCTTTTTATATGAAAACTAATAAATAAACTGGTTTTAATCTATCATGGACCTATGATCATGTTTCAAAGTAGGGGTAGACTATGTGATTATTATGAAGTGTCTCATCTTTTCATATGGTCATATTTTTGACAAAAAAGTACCTATGACCACATAAAGTAGATATTGTATGGTTATATCAGTTCCAAGATATGAGAATCTTATCTTCATTGATAGATTAGGTAGAAAATGACATAGATTGAAAAGGAGACTTGATGGTTGGATAATGACAATAGAGCTTTGAATTATTTAATAGAACTTTTAAAAGTTGGTTCCTTCTTGATAAAATCATGACTCGGAATCCTTAAATTAATGATAATCTATCATAGATCCCTCTCTCTCCTCCATTTTTTCTATATATTTCCCATTTTATTCCATATTTTGGCTCTCTCTATAAATTTTTAGAAAATAAATCTCTAATATTTTTAGATAAAAGACTATTATGCCTTTATCTAGCTTAGGCTATGCCAAGATTTATACTAGAACACCTATTTGATGCAATAAAGATTGAATTTATTCATTTTTAAAAGTTGAATTGAAGTGTTTTATATGAATATATGTGTTATGGTTAATTGAATGTATTCTTTCCTTTCCTCTATCTCATTCTCCTCACATTCATGAAGTGTTTTGTAGTTCTCACAGGTCATTATAGGTGCAAGATATAGTTTGTTGATTAGTTTAGAAGTGGAAAACAACCCTCCCATACTTAATTAATAGCTAATCAGTGTTTTTTATTGAAATAATTATGTGAGGATTGATATTCTTAGTCTTTAATATGTCTTATAATGTTTCTTGTGCAAAGTGTAAGTGTTTAAATTACTAGTGCATCACCTCATTTTGCATGCTTTCATAGATTATTGTTAATCTCTCTCTCCAATTTTCCAAGAAAGTGTTTAACTGATAGATATAGAAGGAATATATCCTTCTATGGAGGTTTGACCTAAGATTAGGTGACTCACAGCCTAGGGTCATTCCCATGTTGGACTAGATTTGAGTAGGACTTAAATAATCCCCTTACTTAGCTAGGGTAGAATCTAAGAAAAAAATACCATTTATAGGTACTTATATGAGTCTAATTAATGTTTTAATAGGTTTATATATGATTCATGAGGTTTTGATTGCAATAAATTTGACTTTTCTCAAAACTGGTCCTTATGAGAGGATTTATGAGGGTTTTGGAGGTGAACCTTCTTAATGATGGTTCATAAAATATATTATTCCAAACAAAAAATTATTTAAATGAATTTTTAGTGTATATACCCCCTAAAATTCCTTGATAACAATGGGTTCCCCTAAAAACAATGTGCCAATATATGTACATAATGAAGTTTGCCTATAGGGTTTGAAATGCATTCTAGATATGCTTATGCTCTTAGTGATTGTTCATAAACCTGAGATACTAAAACAAATTAAATATTTCATTAATTATAATTTCATATCTATCCTCAGATAATTATAATATAATTTGGCCCAAATCCCCTTGTGGTGAAATATATGAGCACTTAATCAAGTGGATTGAATAGCTGTCTCAAACTGCATAGTTTGAATTTCTCTTTGAGAGTGAAATTGAAATTTTCATTATTTTCAAATGATTAAAATATATCATCCATGACTTATATCATCCCATTAAACACTATCATGGTGTCATCATTTCTTGATAGGGATACAAGTGCCTTCATAGTGTTATAGGCCTTATAGGCCTAAAATTGGCTTTAGGCTATTTTGGTATAATCTAAATTTTAGGGTATTAAGACACCTATAGTATGATATGGTGGATAAAAATCATTTTTTTCATTCATTTCCATCCCATTTGGTATCTTTTTTTAATCTATGTTTCATTTGATCTTGATGCCTTTGAGACTAGTTATAGGGTTTCTTTGCTTTTGAGCCTATGTAATCCTTATAAATGGGTTTAATGCTCTTCTTATATCATATGAGATTAAATTATATAAAAATATTATTATATATATTTCTCATTTTTCATATAAATATATTATTCTATGAAATATTACCTTTCTCATGTGGATGACACCATGAGAATATAGGCGTGTCTTAGCTCTGTCACTTTCTACCTGCCCTCAAGGGCATCTAACTTGAAATTTGTTTGTTTATTCAACATAAAACTCACATAAGAAACTAAAATAATATTTTTATGCATCAAAACATCCTTATTGAATCTTGACCCCTCTTGTTTTGATCTCAAACTTCTCAAAGCTCATTTGGTCTTTTTCATGTGCTAGTAGACTAAATGAGGTCTGTGTAAAAATAGTGAGTGTTTAAACCCCTATTATGACCCTAAAAATGGAATGGGAGGATTTAATATGTTATAGTTATTATTTTATCCAATTTTGAGTGGCTAATTCCACCTATAGGGGCTCCAAATCCATCATTTCATCCAAGATAGGATTCCAATGTTGATTGTGTTTTTGACTATGTGGATGCATGTTTGATGTGCAAAGGACTGTGTTTGATTTTTTAGTATGATTGATTGATTTGAATAGGATATTAAATCCTTCTTGAATCACCCTAATCCTTCATTGGTATAAGCCTTATATCCTTATGTAACCTATGTCACTTTATATCTTTTCAAGGACTCCTCAAGGGCTATGTATAAACATTATGTAGATGATCCTTAGGAATATTTAAATGTTTAGTATTCATTCCATTATAATTTGGTACCCTGAATCACTCCTTAAGTGATCTGAAACTTTCCTCACATGATCTTACTGGCACATTAAATCCTCAAACTGTGTTATTAGGACTTACATAGTCCTAATTCCATATAACAAACCTATGTAGTACATCTTGTTGAGTTCATAGTACCTCTATTGGAGATCATGATCTTGATGAGTATTTTTTGATTCCCATATTCACTATTTCAAACATATGTGAATGACAAGTTTACCTTCTTGAGTGAATGTATATTGGAAGTACACCTTTAGGGTATGAATGAATCAATGCAATTTCCCATTAACATGGTTGTGTGTGGACATTCAAGGTTAATCATGGAGTGAATCTTGGTTAGGGAAACCTTATTCATGTTTATATCTTATTCAAATCTCTATTTATTCTCATGAAACCTTCATATTACCATATAAATCGTTCATTAACTCTTATTCTTGAATTCTCTTGTAAGTTAGTGATTGGCCTATCCTTTTGTATGGTTGTAGGCATTCATTTCAAATTTTAATTTGATTAGAAACATGATTGAACAACATTTACACAATATTAATGATTTAATATCTTAATTATCCTATATGAATATTTATGAGACTTATACATTAGATCATTGTACCCTCATTTTCTTCTTGTTTGGAAATATTACTATGTTCATGTCGATGTAGGTGTAAGTTTATAAGGTGTATGACTTTGTATTGTTTATTGTGTACCATTTAAACCTATGGTTTGATAAAATATTAACACCATTATATTATATTTTTAAACATGTAAAAAACCTTGTATGAACCCAAGGAACATGATAAGACCACATAGTCTTAGCTTGACATAATATGCACATGCTTGGAAGAATCCTTTAGTCCTAGTAATAGGTGATCATATCATGAAAACATGAAATGTTTGAATTTTAATCTCACTTAGGATCTCCACTTGATACTTTTTCATGTATATCACTTACCACACTTTTTCCTCATACTCATTTCTCCATCTTCTGTAAAATAGACTTTCTCTCTTACTCCAAACTTAACTGTGTATGATAGTCAAGCTTGTACAAATAGAGTCATGGTTTGAAGATACTTGGAGGGTTTGAATAAAACACAAGATGTCCATTACTCCTTATCTATCATGATGCCTTGATCAAGAGTCTTAACAACCAACATAAAGGTAAATCCATTGATAGTCTCCATCATTAGCTTTATCCACCTTAGTTGTGCTTGTTATTGAAGGGTGACTATAGGAGTGTTTTTTAGTTACTTTATCTATTCAAGACCTTGATATTGAATTATTGTTGAAATATCTTACTCATGTTATCCATCTCAACTTAAAATGCATTTTTTAGATTCAAAATAGCCTTATTAAAACTTAAATAAGCCTTATGACTACTAAGACTTTTGCTACTTTAGGTTATGACCTTGAGAACAAGCTTGTAGGTGTCTAAAAGACACTTGATTGAAATATTATGAATACCTCCTTGGATGAGTCATTATTTGAATTCATAATATGGGTTAATAACCCTTCATTAGTTTTCCATATTCACTCATTCACTCATCTCATGATGTCAATCTTCAAAGAAGACTATGTTATTTTCTAATTGTAGGTGACTATATACGCTCCATTGTATAGACTATGACTAAAATTAATCTTAAGGAAGGTCATCAAACATGGTTTTTATCCTTGTCCTTCAAAATATTATAATTTTATGAGATGGTTTGAACCAAAATATTCAATAAGACATATTCTATCTTTTCTTCTTTTATTCTTTCATGCAAAGTCTTGATTGTTGATGCCATGGCTATAGGTTACTTTCTTAACTATTGGTAAGTAGTAGTATCTTAGTATGAATATACTCTTTTAGTGACCATGATTCCATTTAGTGTTCTTGACTTCTCTTGTAATATATTTATTATATAGAGATGAATGTAAGGGGGGATGATGGTAAAGGGAGATGGAAAACTATGAATGGAGGGTGGAAATGAGCATGATCACAATGAGAATGGAAGTGAAAGATAATGAGAATGGAGATGAACCAATAAGGAGTGAAAAAATCATGAAATGGAAATATCAAATCTACATTAAAGGTCTTATTCAAGCATGATACTATCCTCTACCACATATATCAATTTGGAGGCCTTTAAAGGAGGATAAGAGGGTGAAATTTAAACCTAGGAATATGTTAGGAGCCTTAACAAATGCTATAAAACCTTAACATTTAATAAACACAGAATTTTGAGATTATTTTGAGATCCATTGATGATATTTTTGGATATGAAACTTCATGAATTTTTTTTTAATCTTGGATTAGGAGCATATGAATGTGAAGGGGACTCATAAAAACAAGAAACCAAGAAATCTTGAAACCCTTTCTCTCTCATGAATCATATAATTCTCCTTTACATGTTTGTATACTATATGTTTTCACTATTTTGTCTTATTGATATATATTTTAACCTTAAATATGTGGAAAAAATTGATGGGTTCCATCGAAGGGTGATTCATGTCCCTAAAAATCTCCACAATCTTGAAATTTTCTACTATGATGCCTTGATGAAGATAAATTACAAAAAATGGACTGCTTGCTTAGATGAATGAGCCATAATCAATGCATTGAATTTAAATGGATGGTTCATAAAGGAGATAAGACCAATTATATAACCACTTACTCAAAATGTAAGCTCTTTGAGACTACTTTCTTTGGCCAAAATTGTAGACCTAGATTTTCTCTCTCATGGTCGTACCACCTACAAGCCTAAAGGGCTTTCCCTATGAAGGATGTGAACTAGTTTTGGACATGTTTCAAATAATCTTGACTTGAAATTATTACAAAACATCTAATATTACCTCCTCTTCCTATTCATGGCCTCAGTTATATAGAATGGCTATATAAGTCTATACTTATTCATGTAAAATGCATGAAAATGGATTTCTCTTACATATTTTTTTAGAGGTAAAATCACTGAGAGGGGTGTGAATAAGTGATCCTATATATTTAAAATTTAGTTCCAATCCTTTAAAAATATTAATCATTGAATACATACATTCATGAGGCATACACATTATTCATAGTAATAAACAAGAAAGACAATGCAAGATCAAACACATAGCACATGGCCTGCATAGGAAACCCTCTTGGGGAATAATATTGACTAGAGACTACAATTGGAATATTGTATTATAATAAAAATAACCAATTTAGAATAGATACAACTAATAAAGGAACTACAATCCCTATTTAGTGAGACTACAATCCCACACAATGCTTTCACATCTGTCTAATTGAGATGCAATAACAACTAGACTTTTAACAAGTTTTACATTTCAAGGAAGTTGGAAACACCTTAGATGTTGAAATTACAAAACACCTATGAACACATCCACATTTTAATTGATGTCTTTAACACCTAATGATGGACCTTTGATAATTAGTCTTCACCTTTGATCATACTCAAATAGAAAGATAAATATTCTACCAATATAATTATGACAAATATGTTATACAAATAGTCCCTAAACTGATCTAATCATCAAATAATCCACAAGGAAATCTACCCATCCTTTTCTCCCTAATTCACACACACAAGCCTCTCTCAAATCTCTCCCAAGTCTCTCACTTTAGCATACCTACAACAACTCAGTCATAATAACAACATGACCGAATGGTCATACACATAGTCCACACTCTGATCTACCTCTCAGATCAACCACCAAGCCCATAAATTTTTCACCTTTCCTTTTCTCACAATATACTCTCTCAAATAACCTCTTAAGCAACATTTCTCATTCTACCACCTCTGGGCTCATTAGGTCTAATGACCTATATTTCCTCCTACACAACTTAATCAGGTAAGTATGTTTAATCCCATTCACTCTTTTTTGGTCCTCACTAACCTATAAATTCTCTTTTATAGGTTATTACCTTCACTTGGTTCCACATTATCACTCCCTCAAAGTCTCACACAAAGTCTATACACCATCACATTTGGTTTCATTATATATAGAGCATTCATGATTATCAACATCTTGGTTAGCTATTAGGCATGTATTAACCCTTGAGAGATCTATCATACAAATACATAACTCCATACAATCTTCATAGGTCATACAAAGCACCTATGAGTCACACTTAAGAAACTACAACTTTTAATAAGGCCCTTCTAGCTCTTATAGGTCTCATAGAGACTTATTCACCAATTTATCACATCATTGATCAAAATAAAAACACAATACCATTTCATATACATGGGTCCATTATTTATGTCCCCTTTGACATCCTCAAATGATCATAGTCATATTTTCTCACCTCTATGTATGCTCAAACACTAACCTAGTGTATAGGAACATTATGAACAAACATACAATCAACTTCTTAACCTTTATTCATACTATATATGATTGGTCAAACCTTCAAAATACATACAGAGCATCCTCAATGAGTTTAAAACACTCCCAAATAACCAATTAATAAATATATATTGAAATAACATAAAAAAAACTTGAACATATTTCTTGGGCCACTTGTATAATATACATGAACATAGACAATTTTGAACCTTAATATTTTAGACTATACACATTTCTAGATCTTCAAATCATGTTCATTAAATACACCATGGATTCCTCTTCATATTCTATTTTTAAATCATGAGAAAATTTGTCTTGGATCAAAATTTTGGTTCAAAAACCACATACTACTTTTTCCCATATTAAATTCAAATATTTAAATGTAAACGATCATAGTTAAACTTCGACCACTTCGCTTGCATCTCATGTCCTTACTGCTTACATCAATTATGCACCATTAATATTGTGTGAAATTTAATATATAGGCAAAAATATTCAAATGTTGAACATATAAAATTTTACCTCTCCTCTTTAAATGTAGAAACTTTTACTCATGTGCTTTGTCGATCTTTGTAGATCAACTAGGTCTTTAACTAGAAACACTCACTATTCGATCAATCTTTACGAACACCCACTCACATTATATCCTTATCCTTTGCCTTTAATCAATAATTAAAAAACATGCACTTATTATCATCTCATTTCTTATTGAAAACTTAGATTAATCATGCTCTATTGATCTCCTTGAGACTTTCTCAAACTTTACCTCTTGCATATTTGACTAAGTATTGGAACCTTGTTTATTTACCTAAGTAACCATTTTTAAAACTTAATAAATTCTTCTACACTTAAATTCATGATCTCAATTTTGGACCATATTATATCACTACATAGGATAATTGATCCATATAAAAATATTCTTTTGGAACCCATACATGTGCAAGATATGCCATCATCAACATGCTTACTTATAATTTTCTTCCATAGAGCCAACTATGTTTGGAACTGCCTAGAAGGCAAACTTTGCTCATGCATATCTTTTGTCATGCTTCATTGCATGATCTAAAATTTATCAAAAATAAACTAGGATCAAAACTAAAAAAATTCATATGATGATCTTATCCTAAAATGTCAATATGTGTGAGATATGATGTTAACAAACTACTTAGCTCTATTTGAACATAGAAAACACTATCAAAATGCTTGGAAGCCTAACTTTTCACATGCATATATTTTGTCATGATTTATCACAAGACCTAAATTTTAGCATATAATAAATAGGCACAAAATTTAATAAACCCATATAAATAACTTCTCTTGAAACATCCACACATCTGATATGTTCATCCATAAAAATGCTTACTCAGTTCTTCTTGCCACATTGCAAATTTGACGATGGGAAAATATTGTCAAAATACCCAAGAGTCCAATTTTGAATCCATATATATTTTGATGAACTTAGATTTATGACTTGATATCTAAATCATAATAACTAGGAACTAATTTTATCATAACCATATGACTAGCTCCCCTTGACTCATCCACATGTGGTAATGGTGACATCAACAAACTACCTACTCATATTTTCTACCATTGGACTCAAGTGTCTAGATGAAAACTATGGATAAAAAAATGGATTTAACTTAGGTAAAGAAGCACTCATATCATATAAAACATATTATGTACCTTTTTCACATCCTTAAATCATCATACTCATCCTTGAACATCTCTAACCATGCAAAAATAGAAGATCAACCAAGCATACTTCAAGCATATTAGGACAAGCACATTACACACATTGCCATTATTAATTAGGCTATCAAATCACTTCATCCACTCACTAGAACATCTCCATGACAAAACTATAACATCAATTACAACTCTCCAACTATATCCCCCTTTGTAATTGATGTCACCAACCATCATATATAGAAATATATAGCTCACCTTCTCTCTCTTCAGGCACTCCCACAATGGGAACTTTCTCCCTTGTTGACATAATGAAAAAGTGTGAACCAAATGATACTAAGGACTTGAAAAAATATCAATAGGAGAGGACCATATTGAAATATGATACAAACTCACCCTTACCTTGAACCTACCTCTTCTTGCCTTGAAAACATCCTCTTGCTCCATGCCAACACTTTCTTCAACCAAGCACTGCAACCAATGAATAAAGAACACATAAAAACCAATATAATCTGATGGGACTTACCAAAAAAAAACTAAGAGGGACTACCCCTAATAAATTTTAGCCATTTCACCTTTTAAGAATCTTCATATCTCCACACACCATGAAAAACTACCACACATGTAGGCTTCCTAGCCTACTCTCTCAAGCTACCACAAGGACCATCAACAAAAATTCATGCCATTTGAAAAATATGAAAAAATCATTAAACCAACCCAAGAACTCACCTTGAAATAATCATGCCTTACTCTTTTGGATAATTTGATCAAAAAACACTCTTCTTCAAACTAATCCTATCTAGCCTCTTTGTAACCCTACCTAAGACTTGCAGAGCCCACAATTTTTAGTAGACACATCTTCAAAACCTAAAAATTCATATATATATTAATCTCATAGGCCCCTCAAGCACACAAATTTTCATCACCTATCTCAACTTCTAAAACATACTTCTTTCACAAACTTACTAGCCAATTAACCCTCTATATTGACAAAAACATGAATAACTTTAAATACAAAAACCCTCAAATCTATATGAATATTTTTTTGAAAACAAATTTGTCCCATTAAAAATATTAATAATCCTTAGACTTTAATTCATAAGGCAAAACACTTTTCTAGTAAATCCCAAAATCTTAGAATCTCAAAACAAAGGAAGTCAACATAGCACCTTCCATTCAACGCACACCTTTGAAACTTCTTTCACACCTAGAGAAACACATCACAAAATTCTAAACCAAAAATTGAGCCACCATACCTTTGGGTACCTTTAATTATTATAAACCATTTTAGGACCTGCATATTCTTAAGCACAAACTAGGAAATTTGATAGCAAACAAAAATATCCATTTTGACTTCAACATACCTTCAGACCATAAAATCACCTAAAGCACATCAAAAATAAGTGTATAGACCTTTATGAGCATAAAAATATATTTTACATTGCATAAATTTCATTAATCCACTTGGAAACATCCATTTTAACCCTACACTATAACTCCTTCACAAACCTCTGGAAAAAACTCATGATCTTGTTACTCCCCCTTAAATAAAGACCTTATCTGATTGGCATTATCATCTTAAGCACATAAAATTGCTTCTCCACACCTTCTTTCTCAATTTAAAATACTCGGTCCTCTAATCTTAGGACCTGACCAATTACAAATCTCCTCCTAACTCATGCTTCATAAAAAACATGACATCTTCAACAAGTCTTCAAATAATATTACATACTCATATAAAGATACCTCATATTTATAACACTATAAAATTCCATGGAATACACAAATCTTGAACAAGCCTTTTATAACATTATCAATATCGAAGACAAAATCCTAGAAGAGAGGCCTTCAACTTATAGGCTCACCTAGCATCTACAATAAACTGATATGTAAATAGATATTTGAAACTCACCTTGTTTTCATACCTTCTCACCAAACAATATCTAACAACCACAAAGCTTCTTCTAACTGACAAGTGTCTCGTTAAAGCCTAAATAGAGACACCCCTTTGACATAGAGACACTAAAAGTCTCAAAACTCATGAGACTCTCATATCTTTCTCTAACTTGTAGTCCTACTTGACTTTAATTAAATCCTTGACTTCATAATTTTGTTCACATTTCTCAATAAATGTTGTCAATATAAACTCTTGGCTCTCCTTTATTTTTTATCCTTTTTCCACCTTCACAAATAATCCATCAAAACTCTTGGACTCAACAAGGTTAGTCTTCTTAGTCTTTAATGCCTGAGGTCTCCATACCATAGTTTGACCCTTCTTTTTTTCTACATCCATATTACCTACTTGATCTTTGAGCTTATATTAATTTTTAACATAGACTTCTATAACAACTTTCTTATCAACCTTATGACTAGAAGAATTGGCAATGATTACCTTTGGTTTCCATACCTGAGTTTGTCTTTTCTCAAACCTTCTAGGATATTTATATCCTTTGATATATCTTGAAGACCTCTTAACACTATTTGGATAGAATATATCAATATGTCCACTCTTATGACAACTAAAACAAATAACATCATTCATACCTTCTAATATATTTAAACTATAATCAATCTTTGGCTAAAAACTCCTATCATAACTCCATGAATGTCCAAACATGACTGACTTCATTTTATAGTCCTTAGCTTTATGACCATACTTATTACATATCTAACAATGACCATGAAATAAACTAGCATACCTTGAAGCATTTGGTTGTCTAACATACCTTATTTCATTACTCTTGACCTGATTTGACTTCTTTTGATCTTTTTCAAGCTTTCTTATCTTGACAACAAATTTTTCATGATCATCCATTAATGAACCTATCTTGGTTTCTAACTAAATACTCTAATCCTCTTTATCTCTTACACTTGAATTTATAGCCATTAACTAACCTTTGATAACTTATATAGTCTCCTTGTCACTCTTATCTTATTTAGCCATGTCATCCTTCAATCTACATGCTTGATTTATAAAACTTCCCTCAAGATAACTGACTTGTGATTTAGTACCTTTGATCATATTCCTCATTTTATTATTCCTCTTCTTCTTATCCTTTAGTTCACCAACTGCACTAATGAGCTCAGCTACGAGATCAACTTATTCTTCCATGTCATCTTCTCTACTATTATGGAAAGCTTTTTTATCAAATATGATGTCCTTTTATTTTGAACACAAGCTTATCTTGGAATCTCCTAGCTGAACCTTGTGATCATTGATACCACTCTCATCCTCTTTGGCATATTTTTTCAAAGTACATATATGTCCTACAAGTGCCTTGATCATAGCCTTAAATTATTGATTTTCTTTCTTCAACTACTTAGCCATCTTTGTACCTACTTATGATCATCTTCAAGTTATTAGGCTTCCTCCAAAGGACCCACTCTGATACTAATTGTTAGAGGTACAATTTTTGAGAGGGGGGGGTGGGTGAATAAATGAGCCTAGATACTTCAACTTTAGTTCCAATCCTTTCAAACTCTTAATCATTTAATACATACATTCATGAGGCATACACATCATTCATAGTAATGAATAAGAAATATAATGCAAAATCAAACACATAACACATGACATATATGGGAAACCCTCTTGGGGAATAAAACCCATTAGAACCTACAATTGGACTACTATCCTATAATAAAAATAACCAATTTAGACTAGCTACAACTGATAAGGGAACTATAATCCCTACTTAGTGAGATTACAATCTAATAAGATGTTACCACACCTATCTAGCTAAGATGCAATAAAAATCAAACTTTTAGCAAGTTTTTCCTTACAAGGAGGCCATAACCACCTTAGATGTTGAGATACCACAAAAACACCTATAAACACATCCACCTTTGAACTGATGTCTTTAACACCTAATGATGGACCTCTGATAATCACTCTTTACCTTTGCTCATACTCAAAAAATAAGAGCATTATTCTACCAATAGAATTATGACTAATAGGTCATATAAATAGTCCCCAAACTAATTTTATCATCAACACATCCATAGGGCACTCTACCCCTCCTTCACTCCCCAATTCACATACACAAGCCTATCTCAAATCTCTCCCAAGTCTCTCACTTCAGCACACCAACAACAATTCTATCATAATAATAACAACATGACTAGATGGTCATACACATAGTCCACACTTTAATCTACCTTTCAGTTCAACCACCAAGCTCATACAGTCCTCACCTTGCCTTCACTCATAATATACTCTCTCAAACAACCTCTTGAGCAACATTACTCATTTTGCCACCTCTAAGCTCATTAGGTCCAATAAACTATATGTCCTCTTACACCAGCTTAATTAGACAAGCATGTCTAATCCCCTTCACTCTCTAATAGTCCTTACTAACCTATACCTTCTCTTTAAAATTTTCTTACCTTCACTTGGCTCCACATTCACACTCCCTCAAAGTTTCACACAAAGTCTCGAAACCATCACATTTGGTTTCACTATATATAGAGCATTCATAATTATAAACATCTTAGTCAGCCATTAGTCATGTATTAACCCTTAAGACATATATCATATGTAGACATAGATAAATACAATATTCATAGGTTAGCTAAATCATCTATGTGTCACCTTTAAGAAACTACACCTTTTAATAAGGCCCTTGTAGCTCTTATAGGTCTCATGGAGACCTATTCACCCATTTAGCACATCATCAATCAAAACAAGAATACAAGACCACTTTAAAATACATGGGTCCATTCCTTATGTCCCATTTGACATCCTTAAATGATCACAATCATATTTTCTCACCTTTGTGTATGCTCAAACAACTCAAACATTGACCTGGTGCACAGGAACATTATGAACAAACACATAGTCAACTTCTTAACCTTTGTTTATAATTATATGATTGGTAAAAGATTTAAAATTCACATAAAACATCCTCATGGATACAACACTCCCCAATAGACAATTCATCAAGATATATTAAAAAATATCAAAATAAACTTGAACATCCTTCTCAAGTCACTTACATAATATATATGAATACAGTCAATTTTGAACCTTAATATTTTTTATTGTACACACTTATAGATCTTCAAATTAGGCTCATTAAATGCACCATGGAGTGTTCTTTATCTTTGATATTTACATCATGAGAAAACTCATCCTAGATCAAAATTTATAGTTTAAAAACATAGATTGGTTTTCCCTTGTTAAATTCAAATATTTAAATGTAAGCAGTCATAGTTAAACTTTGACCACTTTGCTTTCATCTCATGTCCTCATTTCTAAGATCAATTATGCACTATTTATATTGTCTAAAATTTAATTCATATGCACTAATTCTCAAAATTTAAACATCTGATAGTTGACCTTAGCTCATGAAATTTGGAAATTTTAACTCAATACGCTCTATCAATCTTTGTGGATCAACCAAGTCTTTAACTAGCAACTCTCACCATTCAATGAATATGTAGAAACACCCAATAGTCATTGGATCCTTATCCTTTACCTTTTATAAATAATTAAAAAATATGTGCTTATTGTCATCTTGTTACTTCCTAATAATTTGGAGAAAATGCACTCCATTGATCTCCTTGAGACTTGCTCAAACTTTACCTCTTACATATTTGACTAAGTATGGGAACCTTGCTTATCTTCCTCAGTAGCCATTTTTGAACCTTAATAACTTATTATGTGATTAGATGAATGATATAAAATTTTGAAAATATGGTATACTTACATAGTGGAATCCATCCATATAATAATCTACTCTTGGAACACACACACATGTGAGATATGCCATCATCAACATGCTTACTCAAAATTTTCTTCCACAGAGCCAACTATGCCTAAAACTACTTGGAAGGTCAACTTTGCTCATACATATCTTTTGATGCATTTTATCACATGATCTAAAGTTTAGAATAAATAAACTAGGCTAAAAAATTAATAAACCCATATGATCAACCTCTCTTGAAATTTCCATCACCAGGACATCTCCATGACAACACTACAACATTATTGACAAATCTCCAACATAATTATTCAAATTTAAATCATAAACCACCATTTAAGTACATGAATAAGATAACCATGAGTCATTATTAATTTTATAGCAAGAAATAAACCTTTTGGCACACTTTTGGGGCCAAAATTGGCACATGTAGGCTTTAAAAAGACCTTTTCCAAGCTTAAAATTGCATAAAATGACATTTTTCAAAGTATAAAAGTTTATGAATAAATAAAATTCATGTACATGAATGTGTTAAAAGTAATTTTTAATAATTTTATGGCCTTTTGACACCATATTTTATATTTAAAGACAAAATTTTGTCCTTTCAGGCAATATAAGCATAGTTTTGATCACCATGAAGAGGCTACTGATAGTATCTTGAATTTTTTTGAATCATGTAGGTTGGTATTTGGCCTTGAAATCATAAATTACCAACATCACTCTTATTTTTTTTTATAATTCCATCCATGGAAATCCTACTCCATGTAGAATCTTCATTACAAAGTTGTCACCCAACTTTTAGATACCAGTATTACCAGAATTTGATGGGCATAGAGACTCATAATTTCACCTCGAGATTATGAGAAAGCCATGACACATGTCACTATTAATTTGAATCTACTATAGTTATTTCCAAAGTCTATAAAATGTGAGGCATTAAATTAGTTTCATCATGCACTCCCTAGTGGTTTGCTACATACATATGATGAGTTAGAAGAAACCTTTCTCAGGCACTACATATAAAATAAGGGACCTCAAATCACATATGAGAGTTTGGCTTCACTACACCAGGGTGAAATAGAAATAATAATTGAGTACATTCTAAGATTTAAATCATGTATTCATTATTTGAATTAAAAAATTATATATTTATAGGTACAATACATATTTTCTAGAGGCCTCATTTTTCCTCTAAAGGATAAATTATTATATCATACATCTAAATATTATGACATCTATGTAAGATAGATATGGATTTAAAGAAAGAGTTGGGACTAGCTAAACCACATTTAAAAGTAGATTTAGATGTAGGCCTCTTAGAGCCATAGTCATATAATATGGTATAAGAACCTACTCCACTTATGATTAAGAAACAAGTGAAATAGAAATAACCATCAAGATACTCAGCAAGGGAAATAGTTACTTCATATAGCACCACCTATAGTGAGTAGATCATAAGACACCATCAAAGGGGATATATAGTTTTTAGGTAGAGATAGGCCTCATGATATCTTACTTGCATTTTTAGATTAAGGGGATGATCATAATTCCTTATACTCATCTCTTTCTAACACACCATCTATACAAGATATAGAATAAACCATATCTTAATTTTCATAAGATAAATGGACATTTAGACAATAACTATTTATCACTTTGATATCATATTGACTTGTACGTTGATGAAGGCATTATATAATTTACATAAGGTGCATTGAGATCTCAATCTCCATGATATCCTAGATCACATTCCTCTATGACTGTGTTATCCTAGGATGTTCCTCTTAAGGAGATATTAGGTACTCATCATATAAGCCATGTGGTTTTTAGGACACCTGCTTATGTGAGATATAATACACTAAAGAGTCAATAGAGATGGCATCTAGTTCAAAAATATCCACCTACCCATAACAACATGGTATAAAATGGAAAGTAATTCAATCCAAAGTTATAGTTCAATAGCCAATTAAGATATTTTCCATAGATCATAGAAATCAGAACATAGTTCATCTGATTAAGATATTTTCTAGGGATCACATAAATTAGAATAGATTTCAACAACTAATTAATATATTTTCTAGAGATCACATAAATCAAAACACATTTCAATAACTAACTAAGACATTTTCTAATATCATAGACATCACATCATAGTTAAACAACTAATTAAGATATTTGGTAGACATAATATAGATCAAAACATAGTTTAAACATGGTAGTTGATTAATTTTTTTACTACATAGTCTATACACCTAGATACTAGCAATGTACCATGAGTAATATGTGTGTCCAGAATGCACTCCTACACTAACACAACATGATTAATAGGGTCACTTATTCACCATCCCATCTAGGTTCAAATAATGCATACCACAGTTACATGATCCACACTCAGATATCTTATGATACTCTTATAATATCCATACTAATAACTAACATTCCTAATGCATGATACATGTCTACATAAACATTCATAAATAGATAAACAATTCATTATCATTACTTAGACACATAATATATTTCCATATCACCATTTAAAATAATGAATATAATAAAACACATGAAAATTAATGATACCACAAATCAAGATACCAATGTACATGATACCCATATAACAAAAAAAATACAAATATATTAATAACTCAAGTCATAGTTTTAGTAAAATACTACAAGTCACTCAATAATATAGGATTGGTCACCAAGATCAAGCCCCTCACTCTCACTCTCTGATACATCCATAATAGAACTAGAGGCTCCATTATCCCTCTGAGACCTTGATCGAGACTTGTGTCTACTCTCTCTCTCTCTCTCTCTCTCTCTCTCTCTCCCACAACACTTCCACATGCTCTCACTATATACATATATAGTAATCCACTATATAGACACCTACCCTACCCAAAGCATCAAGTGTATGAATAACTCATATATATATCTCTACATGTGCCTCATCCTTATCAATATATTCTCACCTATATTCTATAGTATCAATGGATAATCAATAAAATAGGTGAGCTTGGATGAAAAAAACATATATGACCCTCTTCACTAGTTCATAATTCATGAAATCATCATGGATATGTTGTGTTAGTAATTTGAATGTATACTCAATGGTAGTTTCCCAATAATGATCATCACCTGAACCTACACACATCAAAACAATTTATCAAATACTTACCCAAGAAAATAAGTAGTGAAGTACACATAATATACAAACATATAATGGAAACCTACCCTCAATGACCCTAACGGAATTGACTTTCAATGCATCATCCATGATGATCCCACCTCCTAGGAATAATGGTGCCCATATATGCTCCCTCCACCATGATTCATAGGCATCAGTCACTCCTACATCATCCACATCTAATATATCAAGCATTAAATCCTATTTTATCAATGAAATGAAAGATAACTCTGTACTAATGGTCTAGGCTTACTTCTTAGCCTCATTGGAGCTCAAAAACTCCTCATCCATACTAATAGTGCCAGTGGCACATCTTGATTAATACCAAATCACCAAATCACTCATACTAAAAATTATCAAACACATTGACCCAATAGTCATTCATATCCAATTTAGAGCCTCTATAAAATATCTCCAATCTTCAACTTATCTATCACCTATCAACATTATATCATAATCCTCTTGGGAATGTAAATTATATGAATCCCCCTCTCTAAAAACATTTGTGTGTAATCCTAATCATTTCATCAATGAGACACTAGTCTACTCACTTATATATTCTCATAATCCCAACAATGTAATAATGTAGAAGACCTAATACCACATGTACACATCTCCTATGTGAATTGATATAGATCTTGATACAAGTGGGATAACATAGTGCAAACCCATGAGTACATGGTTCCATACTCCTTTATATCCTATAGCATCCCATGCATCATATATGAGATATATACACTACTCCTATCCATAACAATAACTGAAGCCAACATAACCACTAAAAACTTATAAAATTGTAGAAAATTCACTATAACAATCAACAATAATAATCCATCATTTTTACTCCTTATTTGACGAGTCCCTATGGACATCATGTAAAAATACCTTGTATCTCACTCTATATCTCAGCCACTAGTGGCCTCTTGTAACACTACTCTCTGACCAATGATTGGTAACCTCAATATTCTATAGACATCTTCCAAAGTGACGGTCATCTCCCTAATAGGTAGCCAAAATGTACTAGTGTCTATGTTCCACCTCTCTCATAATGTTGTCATCATATGTTTGTCCTAAGGAATCAAAGCCAATGATGCCACATGACCCAAACTAACTCTATCTACCACATCCTTCTCTTCATTTATCAAGGGAAATCACCATAATGACTCCATTATCTAGACACTCAAAAAATCTCTCGTATACACATCCTCGTGTAAAATATAACCAAATCTAACATTAACATCACATAATATTAGATAAATATACAATAATATTATTAAACATCAATAAAAAAAATCACCAAAAACTTGGCCTAGTGGATAATAGCACTATATATGGGATAGTAGTGCTGGACAATACCACCTTACCTAGGACACTAGTACCACGTTTTAGACACTAGTGCCATTATGAGGAAAGTAGTGACAAAATTCTCAAAATTCCCATAAACTACCAAATTTTCACTAAAAGTAATATTAAATGTGTTAAAATCAAGGAACAAAGATAGATCCCTAACAAGGTAACCTCCTTCTTAGCCTGGATAAGTGTCTCCACCTCCTCATATCGGGTCATACTCATTCTTTGTCTCCTCAACATACTCTATAACTGAGAAAAGTCAATAACTATCAAGTTAAATGATTCAAATGAGTTTTCAAACAAATTAACCAATTTATTGAAGCCACATTTTAAAATTTTCACCTTACTAAGGTTGACCTTAAATGCTAATTTTGCCAACTAATACCAACTTTTTCTAAATGCAATATCTAGAGAGCTATAAATCTAATTTGTGATTTATTTATTTTGCATGAGACTTTACCATAATATACCTTGCACTATATTAGTTACACTAATATATCAATCAAATTCAACTCCACAAAACAAAAAAACCTAAATTTACATAATAAGCTCAATATATACTAAGGGTCTATCCCACTACCAATTTGAAAACAAACAAATCTGTTACAATCCATAAATTAATCAAAACCCCCATTTAATTATCACCAACATACCAATCGATATCACTTCTAGTTAGACACTCTAACCATATTTTTGGCTCTCTCACCAAAGGTGCAGCATACACACACACATATAGGCACGTGTGCATGCACATGCACGCATGCGCACACGCGCGCGCACACACACACACACACACACACACACACACTATATATATATATATATATATATATATATAGACACACACACACACACACATGGTTACTTAGATATATAGATACTTATATATATATATATATTAAGACACATAGGTTTACTTAGGTATATAAATATTCAAACACATAATTTTACTCAGATATATATATATTTAGATACACATGTTTACTTATATATATAGATACTCAGATATATAGATTTCTAGATATACATTTATTCAAATACATAAAATTAATTGAATATACATATATTTAGACACATGTTTAATTTTATATATATATATATATATATATACATAGTTACATTACTCAGATATCAACTTTAGGGGCATGATGTAGGGCACATGTCCTCGATCCCATAGGATTTACTAGATTATATAGATGGAATGGAAAGTTATACCATTATCAATGTTTATATTGTCATGTTACACTAAGATCATCACCATGATTTCATCAGTTTGGGTCACATGATTGTCTATAAATGTTGATTCATAGCCTTTCACCAGACCTAGATTATGTAAGCTAAATGACAATCTTGACGTCTAGTTTTAGATCATATACTCAGGTTTAGTATAGATATTAGAGTGGGGATAAGCATGACTTATTTTTCCACATTTTTAGATTACAAACTTAGATTTATTCTAGATATTAGAATAGGGGCAAGAAGGACTTATTTATCCAAATTTTTAGTTTACATACTTAGATTCAATCCAAATATCAAAGTGGGGACAAGTAGGCCTTTTTATACACATTTTCAATTTACATACTAATATTCAATCCAAATATAAGAGTTGGGGCAAGCAGGCCTTGTTTCTCCACATTTTCAATTTACATACTCAAATTTAGTCTAGATATTAGAGTGGGGGAAAGGAGGCCTTATTTCTCCACATTTTTAGTTTACATTCTCAAATTTTATCTAGATATTAGGGTGGGGGTAAAATAAGGTTTTATTCCTCATAATCAAGTTCACCATTAAAATTTAATACATGGGGCACCCAAATTATGGATTTCCTCTTCACATACTTCATTCCAATTTATGTCCACTTCTTTGTCCAAGAAGTGGGCCAAGTCTAGATCATTTTTTAAATGGTAAGTATAGGTACACATTCCTCTTTTTATTTTACACTAGTAATTTCATTTCATTGCATTACTAGAATAAAAGGGGGTAAATGTATACACCCTACTTTGGTCAAGTAACCACAACTACTGTGTCTTTGTTGCTATTTCATAGGAAGGTCTTAGTGATGAAATTAGCTCTTATTTTCATGGTCATTTTAGTTCTTTTGGTTTTTTTTATGTCTTGTTTTTCCTATTTATCGCATCCATAATGGCCCTAAGTCATCCCCTTCCTATCACAGGGGCCCCTAGCCTATTCTACCCAGTCTTTGCTCTATTTTGGGACCTCATGACACTAGTACCCTTATTTATATAGTAATACCATTGGTGCCAGTGTCCACCTTTTTGTTCTAGTGTCTAATAGTCATTTTATTCTATGCTTTGGGTCCTAACCCTCCTTTGAGCCTTCTCTTATGTTTTTATCCATATTTTACATCTTTTTGGCCAACGAACAAGGACTTACATTCAAATTAAAGTTCCTTATATATAAATATCCTCACAAGTTATTTTACATATATCACTTACTATCTTGGCACATAATTACATAAAATTAGTCAATAATACAACTCAAGATGCTACATATTATTCACCTATCACATCTAGACTTGCATGATTGATCAAAGAAGGACCTAAGTGAAATTTATTCTAACATACCATGCACATTGATTATACATGTTCCATAAGGGAGAACTAAATATTATTTGAGACCCCTAGTATTGGTGTTAATGTAGGTAGTGACTAGGACAATAGGGGTTCTATCCCACATGATCATAAAATTACATAACCCAATTGTTTTCCTTTCTTTCGCATTTTTCTGGTTGTTGTTTCATGTGTGAATGTATTAATTAGGCTTATGAAATAGATTCAATTAAAATAGTGACATAGAGGAACTTCCAAAATTCATAGAATCACCTACAAGACCCTCAAACTCTCTTGTAACATCCCTAAAAGTTTTAGTTAATTCTTTTAAAAAGGACACTAATGCCATAATTGGACATTAGTGCCATTGGTGCTATTGTCCTCATAAGGGTACTTTTTTTCATAGCATTTTTCAACTAAAATCATAAAATGAAATATGTTTAGGTGATCTGTAATCCTATTTTAGCCTCTTGATTCATAGAAACACTTGTTTTGTTGTAGATAAGTACACTTTCTCACCATCTTTACTATTTTGGTAAGAACTTGCGAAATAAATTATTTCTTGTATTTATTTTAGGTTATTACTATACTAAACCCTTTAAAAACTTAGGATTTACATCTAATAATTGCTAAATAGTTAAAACAATAAGCGATCCATGAATGAAGTTATATGTCAAATCTAGCATAACTAGAGAATAAGAGGCACAACACATTTCACAATACATCAAAAGTGAATAGATAGCATTTATGATAGATTTATTAAATAATATATAGGTCATGGACATAAAAAATATATCAAATTAAATATTAATATTACACAAGAAAAACCAAGTATTATACTATAGATGTTATTATTGTCATTTTAAATGTGCACCTATTGATAATATGATGTTTTATTACAATAATGGTATCATCCCCAAGGTGTGGGATCATTTCAAACCATGGTATGAACTTACTAGGAAGGCTTAATTCATTTCAAACTAAGTGCATCTTATTTATGATAAACATGTAAGCCTAAAAAGAGTTGAAAGAGCCTACTTCTACTACTAAATTGAAAGCCTTTTTCAGGGAAAAGGGAGATAGGGGATCAATGAAATGTAAAAAGGTGATGCAAAAAGATTAGAGATATCACCCCTAAAAATTTAAATAATACAAGATAATTTTTGAGAACTAAATACTTATAAACAATATCCAAAATAGATAACCCTCTAATATAAGTAATTCACATGGAGGTGAGGGTCTTGATGTAGCATTAAGAGGGATGATAAAATTCCATAGATAATAATTGTATAATCCTAGTTACACACAACATACAACATGTAAGAGTATAATTTTGCATAGAGTGCTAAGGTATGGAAGGTAGTGAAAGCGAAGATAATCCACAAACAAAGATAAATAACCATAAAAATGCACACAAAATGTGGGAATCATGAAGGGTAAATTCATTTCTCATTATTTTTAAGGTTGAAGTGGTAAAGGGCTCATGGAGGAAATATTTTGGCAACATTCTTGTGCCTAAAAATGTCTCTCTTTTACAGTGAAAAAGTTGGGCTTTTATAGGTGATGGGAAGCCCATGGGATATTAGTTATAGTATATAAATATAGCTTTTAAAATTAAAGGAACATCATATCTTGAGGTAGATAAATCTCTCTACATATCAGATAGGGATGGGCCAATGTTAATTGGGATCTTGATTGCATCTTTAAGACATGGTGATGATTTCCTTAAGCCCAAACTTGTTAGCTTAACATCCCTTATCATTATTTGTGTAATAATTAGCATTATATCATTTACCATCTGAAGTTGAGTTAAATTATTATGTGTATAAGAATGTGACTTTATATCTCTTAGAGTTTCCAACTTGGAAGATTTGGGCTTAATTTTTCCACTTATAACATTTATCTTCATTATTGTCCCAATTATTTCATTAATTCATGTTTTATAAGTTCAGTCTTCACCATTTCTTCACTTCATAGCTTGACACATCACCTTTTATTGAATATTATTTGTAATCACCATTTGTCATCCTAAAGACTTATTTTGTTAGTGTGCCACATGTTAACACATAATTTTTCATTACATTACTAATGGTATAGGTATGACATCTACATGGTAGGTAGACATCTATAAATTTCAATTCATTTCATCATTGACATCCCCTAAGGACGTGTTATTCACTTGAGTCTTCAATCCTCATGCACTTTTATTCAAATTTAAGTCTTCATGACTTTTATTATCTTCATGCATGCAAAAGTATATAATCTCTTTTTTTAAATTTTCCCTCATGTCTTTTATTATCTTCATGCATGCAAAAGTATATAATATATTTTTGTGAATTTTCCCTCATGTTTTTCTATTTATGATCAATCATGAAAAAAGTGCAAAAACTACTCATGCAAAAGATTTAGTCCTCCTTTATATCTTTTGGCATGACTTTTGTTCTGAATACTTAAGTATTGTCATATTTTTGCATTTTTTTGTGTGAATAATCTATCCTTTATGCTTCATTCTTTGTACCATAAATTTTCAACAAATACTCATCGAAAAAGTTTGAAGACCAAAATTTTTAAGTCATTCACATAAAAAGCATGAATAAAAAACTTTCTTTTAGGTGTAAAGTCTTTGATTTCTTATTTTTAGACTTAGCCTCTTTTCAAAATTTAACTTTGAAAACATGAATCTTTTATACATTTTAACTATAACTCAAAATTTGCATTTGATTTATGACTTGGGCCCATGAGATAAAAATGGAGATCTTGAAAACAAGGTGACTTGAGAGTCAAAATTATGGAAACATTTATGGGTTACTTTCCTTCTAAGTGGGAACCTAGTGGTCTTTGAAGTAATCTATTGGGTATGGAGCCATGGGAGTCTAATAAATTTTCATACTGTGAAAGTGTAACCCCTATTAATGAATGAGTCATACCTCAATTTCATGTGTGTGCTTCCATGCCTTGATATGATGAGTACTTGGTTCATAATTGAAAAAACTAATGAACTGAGATATACCTCAAAATAAAATAGAGAAATTAGGGATTAAAAAATGTGAGAAATCACTTGGAGGAAATATAAGTAACTAACTACTATTAAAATTTTGAAAATCACTTTAAGAAAATTATTGAGATGGATCCCATTGATATGGTAGGCAGTTATTCACCATTTATATTTTAGATATAAAAATCATTCACACATAGGGGACACTTCATATGGCATCAAACTTTGTGTCCCTCCCAACCTTCACTATGTCCTCATCCCACTTGATCACTAGGTCTCCTTCTTTGTAACTTCTATCAATATCCCTCTTATCAAAAGATTTATTCATTTGATCCTATTAAAAATCCAAAGTGTGCATTGATTGACCTATATCCTCTTACAATTATATTAGTTTTGTTATCCGCACTATCATAGGATCATTTTCAATCATCTCTAGCTAGTGGTTGATCTTTAGTGATGGCAATTCAAGTTACATAGACAACCTTGCTTCTCTCCCATAAACTATCATGAAATGAGATTTTCCTATTTATCTTTTCATAATTATCCTATCTACCCATAGGGATAATCTAAGTTATGTGTGACAATTCCTTTGATTCTCCTCTATGGTTCACTTGATGGTGTGAATTATATTCTTGTTCATTGACTTATCCAAACCATTACCTTGAGGGCAATAGTTTAAGGATAAGCTCAAATATACTCTATACTTTACATCTAATGCATTGATTCTAGTCCTAATAAAATCCATAGCATTATCTAATATAAATATGGTTGGAACACCAAACTTAGTTATAATACCCTCATAGAAATCTAATATGGATGCTTCATTTGCCTATTTTAGAACCACCACCTTTTTCCATATTTTGAATTAATCTATGGTCATGAGGATATATTTGTGTTTTGCACTTAAAGGTGGGTTGATAATGATAATAAATTATAATACCCACTGGTAAAAGGGTTAATTATCTTAAATTAGACAAAGTGGAAGGGTGTCCATCCTCTATTTTCTAGTGAAGAAGGCACACTTTTTGTATCTCCTCACACATCTATGGATAAATTTAAATAAATTAGGATAATAATATCCAAACCTAATTATATTTATATTGGTGTTTTTGGGAAAATAAATACCCTTGATAAACCATCATAGAACTCTTGAATGGTCCTGTCAGTCTAATTTTCTTCTATACACCTCAAAAGAACTCTATTAATGTCCTTATTGAATAATAAACCACTGATCAACACATAAAGAATAGATCATAATCTAAAATGTCTTCTTATTTCTTGGTTAATACCAAATATATATTCACCTATTTAGAGAAATTCCTTCATGATTTGAACCCAATCATTAGGAGAACCATGATCAATCAGTTGGTATTTTTATAACACAAGAATTGGCTATTATCAGCCCCTACATCTACTACCATCTACTCATACAATCATTTCCCCCTTAAAATATTGGTGATTTTTACATCAATGTAATACACTATCACCTTGGTGATCCAAATGGATCTTTTTTCACTTATGTCCCTGCTCAACAAAAAATCCTTCATGCTTGGATGTGAGACCATATATAAGTTTTATTATTATAAATCATGTGCCTAAATTTTTTTAATGACCTAATAATAAATATCAATTGTTTTTCTGTAAAGTTATGTCTCAAATCATGTTATTTAATCACTTTACTAAATAAATAAATAGGTTAATCCATTTTATCATTATTTTTTTACACTAAGATTACTAAGATGCCTTCATCTCCTCCAAAAGCATAGAGGTTGAAACCTTTATTATAACAAGTCAAAATCATAGGGACTTGAGATATTTCTCTCTTGATCACTTTAAATTTTATCTTTCCCTCTCTTATCTAGCTAAAAGTGGAATTCTTATTAAACATGGATGTCAATGGATTGACCAAGGAAGTAAAGTTTGGTATAAACCTTATCACAAAGTTTATCTTTCCTAAGAAACTTTTTAGGCTCTTTATGTGGATTGAAAGTGGAAGGGAGTGAATAAAATCTAATCTCTCTAGGTCAATGGCCAATCCATCCTTAGAAACTATGTGCCCCAAAAATCTTCCCTCAGAGACTACAAATACACATTAGTTTGGGTTTAGGGATACCCTAGATTATCTACATCTATAAAACACCTACTTTAAATGAATCATATAGTATGTTGCATGCTTATAAAAAAATAGTAATGTCATCAAGATAAACCAAGATCATATTGTTGATAAGACACTTGGAGGCCATATCCATAGCTCATTGTAAAGTATCGATAGTGTTGGTCAACCTAAAGGGCATTTTTATATATGCATAGGTTCCCCATATAGTCATAAAATTTGTCTTAAACTGATCAAAATCCTATATAATAATTTAGTTATATCATGAATAACCATTTATAAGGGAAAACCTCTCAAATCCAACTAATGTTTGGAGAGTCTACTCCATAGGTTGAAGGGGATAGTGATCCTTAAGAGATGCTCTATTCAAATCCCAAAAATCCACACACATCCTAATCTCTTCATTTTTATTTCTAATTGGGATTATGTTGGCTACCTAGGAGTAGGGCTTAATTAGGAATATGATATTGGCCTCTATGATTTTAACTAGCTATTTATTCATTAAGGGTTTGAGTTTTGGATTTATAGGTCATTGTTTTTCCTAACTGGTTTGGCATTGTGGTCTATCTCAATTTTATGTTGATCTAAGATTGGGTCAAAAACTTTAATTTCCTAGTAACCCCATTTAAATATATCATCGTAGTTTATGTAAAGATGAACAAAATATTCCTTTTTAGGCTGATTGCATACCTTTATAGCTTTAAAGCTTTTTTCATTAGATATAGTCACTTTTTCATATTTTTCTTTCTTAATTATCATGTTCCTCTTTTCTCCTTTCAATTAGTCATATGAATTGAGGACATTTTCTAATGTGACTATCTCTTTGGGTATATTTTACCTTTAAATTGAATGATCTAATCTTAGTATTATGCTTGTAGTCTTGATTGGTTATTGGTAACAAAATCTACCTCATATTACAATAAATTTATGATTTGTTCATCATTACCAAACACTTTTCCAATTTCACACATTATCTAGGAATGTTGGGCTTACTACAAGCTTGATAAGTTATTTTGAATCTTTCATGACATCATAAGTTATATTGTATTGTGATTTGACCACTACAAGTCTATCTACATTATCATTGTTTGCCCTTGGGATAGCTTGTATTTTAAAAATTTTAAAGACTTCAATCAACTCCATAACTCTATGTTATAGGCCTTCAATAGATTATTCTTTGATGCATTCTAAGATTTGTCGTGATATACAATCATCTCATTGTCTTCAAACACTTGAAATGTATTCACTCCTCTTTTATATGCCAATTGAATGCCTTGAATCAATGTCTCATATTTAATGACATTATTATTGTATATCAATTTTAGTCTACATGAGAAAAAATACTTATCCCTTTGAAGAGAGACCAATATAACACCTACACTAACCTAATGTTTGCTCCTTGATCAATCAAAATAGAGCTTTCATACACCCTCAAGGTCTTCTTAAGTCTTCATGAAGTTTGGCACAATAGAATATTCATTAAGAATGTAGTAAGTACCTAGCCTAGTTTCCTCTATAAAATTATATAGATCAAATTCATAGTGCTCATTAGCTTACTCATCCAATGTGATATTTAGAACCTCTTCTAAATGTATGTTGGTCTCATCAAGTATAGAAATAGAAATATCCTCTTAGTCATGCATTGTATATTTCATGTCAGTTATATTAGGTGATTATGAATATATATGATATTTACAAATAGTTTTAGCCTTGATAGTCATCTTAGTTCCATATCTAGTCCTCGTTATCATGTGTGACTAGTTAGATGATAAGTACCCACCCATTTTTGCAATGAAGTCTCTTGAAATACAAATGGAAAAATAAGAAGGTGGATCTATAACATATGTGATTGAGTGACGGAAAGTATAGGACATGCATGTAGAGTAAGATTTAAACCCTTGATTGTCACTATAGTTTTCATAGTTGCACCATCTAGTTGGACAAGTCCTTTAGCAATTAGGGTATACTCTATATCTAGAATGTCAGTTATCTTCTTAAGTATGATCAAGCTACTTGAACCTGAATCAAGCATATAGTTATGGATAATATGCTTACCTATGATCAAGGAGATATAAAATGGTGGTGGCTTAATACTCTTGATAAAATATCCTTATTTAGGTTTACATAAACTTATGGAATCAACTGATGCAACCTTTGTTGGCTCATTAAAATGAAAGGTCTTCAATGCTTCTTGAAACACATTCCTTTAATAAGGAATGGATAAGGCCTCCCACATGGTCACATTCAAACTTGTCTTCTTCATTTTTTACACTATGTTGAAAGGAATTTGAGCTCCTTTTATCTAAAATTTTGAGATAGCATCATCCTCTTTAGTGTGTTGACTAACTTGAGGTTGATTCTCCTTTTTGGTAGGATATTTTGATTTTTATTAGGTGGTGGTAGTAGTCAACTTATCTTTGAATACTTGACTTGGATATTATGAAATATAGGCTTAGCATATCGAGGAAGATTTATCACATTCCATTTCCCTTCTTTTAAACATTCTATTACAAGCCATTGGATTATTGACTACATTTGGTACATGGTTATAATTTATGCAAGTGAATTAATTATCCTTACGATTTACCAAAGTGGATTCATTTTATTGAATTTGGGCTTACTCACACACTTAATTACTTTGTGAAGTTGACCTTTTTGGTTGCTCTTGGGAAAAGGATATGTTTTTCATCATCAAAGTTTGGTTTAACACTCCATTTGTGTAGGTAGCTTGATTATGTGGTTGATTTCAAGGAGATGACTACTCATAGTATTGAGCTATGTTATTATGAATGGGTAAAAGGGATTTAGAGGTGGTAGAAGCATTAAAATTATGTGTATTAGATAGTCATGGGTAATCTAGTTAGCCTTAGGCTTATGCATTAATTTGATAAAGCTAACTTTCATGTCAATAAACAATATTAAATGGCTAGTATGGTCTAGAATATTGAGATTGCTATCTATTTAAATATACTATCTTGTTCCCAAAATTTTGTAGAAGTGATTTAACTTCATGTAATTCACTAGGAGGAGTAACAAATGTAGTTGGTGGGCTGACTAAAATAAAGATAAGTGCCAATGAAGGTTGAGCATTAGGATGATTGGGTGGTGGATCTAGAAGGAAAGGGATGGTTAGCCTAGGATATATCTTTCTATCCTGAATTATATAGTTCTCAACCCTAAAAACAATGTAATATTCATTTAGAAGTACAACTCCTCTAATGATTTGAACTATTACAGCTATATCACTATTTAGGGCCCTCAGATAATATAATAATGAAATATTTGGAGATAGTTTATACAAAGGTATTATTATGTCCTAGACTCTTTGGAATATTAAATTAAAGTCAACCATAAACTTATGGGGATCTCTTAATGGTGGTGAGCTACTCCATCAAAGATAAATGATCAATTTTGTCTTCAACTTTCTTACATAATTATTATCTAATCTTGTCCTAATTATTAATTTAATTCGGCCTCAAACTTTTATAACATTGGAGAGATTTCCATTTTAATTAATTTGTAAGAAACCTAACTATCACATTATCCTTAGTGATATGGTGGACTAAGTAGATGCTAGAAATGACTTCTATATGTTCTATGGGGATAGTTACATTCTCACTAGTAAATTATGACAAGCTCTTAATAGATGTAATTGGAAATCCATCATATTGTGCTAGATCCAAAGGACTACTCCATTAAAGGTCATAAAAAACTAGTTTTCTTGGGCATCCATGAAGGGAATAGGAAAGAGTATTCCTCTAGGTTGGGTAAATCTTTGAAAAGGAGGAGTAGACTATGCTCTAGGGGATGATTATATTGAATCACTAGCTCTCCTAATAAGAGTTAAGTGTGCTCTAACTCTTCTTACTCTAGGGAGTATAGGTAACTCAATAAAATGAAAATTAGTACCTCTTAAGGATGATCTTATTTGTCTTGGAATAAGAAAAAGAAATGAGCTTTTGCAAACCAAGGATTCTTAGAGTCACCAAGTACTTCTATGGTATATTCAACATTATAAATTAATTAATAACAACTCCAAAATCTTAGCCAAAATTCTAAACTCTAACCCCATCAGGTGTGCTAGATATTGTTATCATTTAATGCATGCACCCACTGATAATATGATGTTTTGTTATAATATTGGGATCATACCCAAGGTGTGGGACCACTTCACTCCTAGGGATGAACTTCCATAGAAGGACAAATTAATTCTAAACTAAGTGTATATTATTTATGATCAATATGTAAGAATAAAAAGACATGAAAGAGCCTACCTTCTATTCATAAATAAAAAGTATTTTTTATGGAAAAGGGAGAGAGGCCATCACTAAAATGTAAAAAGGTGATTCACCAAGATTAGAGAGAGAAAACATATGGATTTAAATAACATAAGATAACTACAAAGAACCAAATACTTATATATAATATCCAAAATATATATCTCTCTTGCATAGGTACTTCACATGGAGGTGAGGGGATTGATGTAACATTAGGAGGGATGAGAAAACTCCATATATAATGCATGTATAATATTATTTCCACATAACATATGAAATTTAAGAGATATAATTCCATATATAGTGAAAAGGGATGTAAGATAGTTAAAGGGAAGATAAATCCATAGACAATGATCAATAACCATAAAAATGCACATACAATGTGGGAATCATGAAGAAGAGTAAATTTAGTTCTCATTAGTTGTAAGGCTTAAGTACTAAAGGGCTCATGGAGTGTATATTTCAGTAGCATTCATGTGCCTAAAAATTTCTCTCTTTCATAATTAAAGTCTTGTGATTCTATAGGTGATGGGAAGCCCACAAGCCATTAGTTATAGTAGATAAATACAACCAATAAAATTAAATGAAAATTAGATATTGAGGCACATAAATCCCTCTATAGATCAAATAGAGATGAGATATTATAGAAAATGGAACAAAGTTACCTTAGTCAATTCATAGCTTATTAAACCAAGTGTAAAAATGGGATATTCCCTTTAAAAGTTAGCTTAGTTAATTATTAGCTTATTAAAACCATTTGTAAACATGGGATATTCCTTTTACACTCAGCATTTTACACTCAACTATGCCGACATCAATTCACATAAGGCATAAGCCTTATGCGGTCACTCAAAGCATATCTAATAAGGGACTGAGGTGTGTATTGGGCTATTTGTACCATGGCAAAAGATATCAATTAATAATTGGTCAATTCAAATAAGTATTTAAGTAGATCCATAGGTGCAAGCCTTTCATGGGCTAAGCCTAGTGGCTTGTAGGTGCAATACTTTTGGTGGACTAATTCTAGCATCATATAGGCACTCGAAGGGTTAAAGGGATGATTTCACTTCAAGTAATCATACTATAATCATGATTATTAATAACGATAGTAGTTTTTATAACAAGATATATACTAATACTCCCAATATATTTATGATGAAATCATCATTTACTATAGGGGCTCCATTAACGATGCAAATTAGAAGCTCATAACCATTCCTTAACATAAACATATTAAAATCAAAACATTACCAGAGTTCTGAATTCAAATATAAATTCAAAGACATAAACAAGATAGAGTATAATTTTATGTAACAATCATCACCATTAATCAAATCTTAAACCATATAGAGTTTATAGTAGGAAATATGTTCAAGTTTATACTATGTAATGACCTAGAGTCTCATAAGCAAGCTTGGGTGCTTAAAATGGATCCTTCATGGTGTACATACTACTCTTAAGTATATTTGTAGTAAATAAATGTATATATGGTAATCTCAATTTTTTAGATCTTTACTATAGTATCTGTACCTCTTTCTTCATCAACTAGTTTGAGTTCCTTTTATAGCTCTTAAAGAGCATCTCTACTAGGGTGGAATATGCATGCTGAGTGACAATATAGATCCTTGGTGATCATTCCAATTGACTCCAATTATTTTCAATATTTTAATTTTAGTCACCACATATTGCTAATCTTAGAAGATGCCTTGAATTTTTAGAAACTATTTAACCACCTACCAACTGGTGTAAGGTATGTACTGCAACCTCTAACTAGTGCTAAAAAGACAAAATGTCATCATAGGCAAAATGATTGATTCACATTGAAATGGATGTTATGATATGAAAAATCCTATACCTAACAACATAAAGGTCCCAACATCACCCCCATAAAAAAAATTTAGTCTATTCTAAAACTAGGCTATCAAGGTCTTAGTGGCACAGAACTAGGGTGCACTCTCCTTAAGCTTGATGTTGAAGTCTTCAAATCCCTTAATGGTGACCTTGATTTTTTATCACCACTATATATTATATTGTATGTAAAACTAATTGTAAGCACATCAATCTTCTCTAGCTCCTTCTAGAAGGCCTCTACATTTACCTTTGTCTTTTCCACACTCTCATCTGGGATTTCTCCTTGCTCACAGGCTTTAGTCTATAGAAATCAAAAGATTTATTTCAAGTTTTGATCTTATACCTTAATATAATTTTTGATCATGTTGATGATCCCCATGATTTACACTTACTCTAACTAGCTCACTAAGTACACCTATGCCATCAACTTATCTAACTTCTCTTTTACCTATTTCAAGAATGAATTTATTATTGATGCTTAGTTTTAAAAGCTCAAGAAGATTGAAATGATACACATATGCCTTCCTATATTTTTTAAAGAGGTATTATACCTCTTCAATCTTACCAGCTAGCTCTTTCTATAACATGGTGCATGGATCTTTTTATTATTATTACATTAGCTCAAGTTTTAACCTTTGGAGAATCTAATCCACTTACACATAGATTTTATCAACCTCTGAGAGGTTTAAGGTATCAATGTTGACTAGAAGGAATGGTTCAGTCATATTTATGAACTCATAGAGCTATTACAACTTGAATTTAGTGGCATGCACTTTATCTTTAGATTATTTATGGTTCTTCTATTTTATCACCCTATCATGAATGATAATATTCTTGTGTACAACTTTAGAATCCATTATTATCATTATATTCCTAAATTAGAATAGGTTTATGGTGTGAGGGTTTATAAGGAGGGATTCCTACCCCTCACCAGGCTTGAATTATCCACTCTATGTGCCTCAAAATGAGTCTCATCCATATAATGATTGAACACAAATGTGAGTTTTTTGTGAATCTTAGTTATGGAATCTTGGGTGAAATGATGTCATACATGTAAAGGTATTCATGCCCCATCTCTTTTATTCCTTCTACCTTATGCTCAACTCTACATCATCCTTCTTGATTATGTCCATCTTTTTTTCTTCTTCCTCTTAACTGATGCCACCACTCTCTTTGGTTCTTTCCTCATAGGATTCACCTACTTGATCCTTAAGGGTTTCTTCCTCAGAATTTTTACCTTTATCAACTTTTTCCTATTAAGGTTTCTCAATAATCACCTCTAGGTAAATTCCTTTGGCACCACCATTGCCTTATTATTGTTAGGGTTCTTCTATTGTCTCCATTTTTTGTAAGGCACCAATATCACCTTATTTTTCTTTAGGAACCCTTTCACTACTTGGTTGTGCCTCTTATGAAGCTTCTACTTTCCTTATGAGGGAGCTTGGTGTTTGCTTGACTACTTCAACAGTTTTTCCTATGCTTATGGGAACATTCATGGCCTTTTTATCTACCTTGGCCCCTTCTTTTTCTTTGGCAAGTTAATTATTCTCTTCAAGTCTCAATGCCTTCTCAGTGTCTTCCTTTATCAAGCCCTTTTTATTCCAAACCCTTCTCTTATCCTCTTATATTTATAGAGTCATTATGGAGGGTTCTTCACTGGATGAAAATATTTTTGGATCCTCTACTTATTCATGTGTGGTGGTTGTGCCATTTTTAATGGCTTCCTATACATCTTTGTCACTTATATCTTCTCCCTCTTCTTCTATCTATAAGACACATGTTACTTCTCTTTATTCTTCAATATCTTATAATCCAAGCATGAGGATCAACTCTTTCTCCATCTCTACCAAATTTATTATATGGAATGTAAATTGTCCCTTAGTCTTCTTATTTTTATAATTTTTACTGGAGGAATCACTCTCTAGTATCAAGGTTATGCAATTATTAAGAGTTGGGGTTATAATTTGTTATCTAAAGGAAATATTCAGCTTAATTCACTCCATGATATCTTTAAGTTTATCTCTTGGATTCTTCTAGATGGTCTTTTCTTGTATCTTTGATGCAACCTTCACTTCATCATCGATTAGGAGGGGGAAATCATTATCTTTTCTTAGATCACTACCCTTCTTGCATGGCTTCATTTTATAGTATAAGTTGAAGATACATCCATTTATTATTTCTCTCTATAGGGGATAGAGGTTCATCCTATCAAATTCATCCTCCTCATCTTTAGTGGCCTTGGCTTTAAGGTACACATACTAGTGCCTCAACCTTCTCCTATCTTGATCCATGGTCTTAACCTAGATCTCTAGCTATTATACATTTGGAATCCTCCTTAGCTCCACCATGAAATACTTGGTAGAAAATGCATAAATAACCATGAGCCATCCAAATAGGTTACCATCCATGAGCATTAGGTGCACTACATAGAAATGTTTCATTATGGTAAAGGTCACCATTTTGACTAGATGTTAGGGAAGCTCTTGAGGTATGCACCATTCAATCCCAAAGGATTTGATGTACCTATTGCACCACCCATGCACCCTTGTCTTTTAATTCTATGAGAAGCTAGGTGGGAAAATGAATTCTTGATACTTCATCATAGGGGACTCATGGTGGGGTGGGAGCACTTTTAGGTTGTCATCATCACTATTCATCACACTTATATCCTCCATCACTATCAATATTGGAATATATCACCACTTAAATGTCTCAAATTCTCTATGACACTCTTATAAATTCTAAAAATCTCCTTAGAAATCAATTTAGAGATGTTTAACTTCACCCCTTACACCATGTGGTGGGTGATGTGCGATAACATTTTTTTATGTTAGACCACTATCCACTAGGGCATACCTTAATATTAAACAAGTGTACCACTACCCTCATGATGGGGTCCATGATATCCTTGATAGAGAATGCAAACCCTGTCTTGTAGTAGCTTAAGATATTTATGACCCTTTTAAATTCTACTTCATCCTCCATCATTTGGTAAATGTCTACTCTTATGCCTAGGAGTCCCATGGTCCTAATAATGAGGTGTGTTAAGATCCACATGCTCCATCTTATGAAATAAAAGCAATCACCATGTATGCATGAGAAGAGGAATTTCACCAATTCATTTGGATTTCCAAAGCTTGGTAGTTTAAATAATTAGGTTTTGATTGGTGTTGTCAGTGCTCAATGTTCTTTAGAGAGAGTTAGTACATCATTATGTTGTACCATTATAATAAAAAAATTCAACATGGGTCATATAAACATAACCAAAATGTTATATAAAAGGGTGCACAGTTGCCTTAGTTCTTGGCTTATTATAACCACATGAAAACATGGGATAATCCCCTTTGTACTCAAAATTTTACACTCGACTGCATCAACATAAATTCACATAAGGCACAAGCCTTATGCACTCACCTAAATTATAGCTAAGAAGGGACCAAGGGCCATATTGGGCTAGTTGTTCCATGGTTTAAGATATCAATTATGGGACTTGTTTAATTCAAAGAAGGTTTTAAGTAGATACACAGGCATAATCCTCTCATACGCTAAGCCTAGTGACCTATATGCATAGGAATTTTGGTAGACTAATCCTAGCATCATATAGGCACTTGAAGGGTTTAAAAGGATGCTATCACTTCAATTACTAATACTAGACTCATGTTTCTTAGCAAGGATAGGAATGATTAGTGTAAGATCTATACTCATATTATCAGTAGATTTATGATGATGTCATTATTTACTACATGGGCTCCATTAATGATGCAAACTATAAGATCATAACCATTCCTTAATATAAACATATTTAAATTACAACATTACCATCATTTCACATTTAAATAGAAATTTAAAGACATATAAACTAGACATAGTATAATTTGATGTAATAATCATCACCATTAATCAAAGCTTAAACCATACAGAGTTCATAGAAAGAAATATGTTTAATTTTATACTATGTAATAACCTACAGGCTCATAGGCAAGCTTGGGTGCTTAAAATGGATATTTTATGGCATCCACGCTACTCCTAAGTCTACTAGCAGTCAAACAATGTCTATAGGGTAATTCTAATTTACCAGAGCTTTACTAGAATATCTTTGCCTTTTTCTTCATCAACTGGCTCAAGCTTCTTTTATATCTCTTGAAGAGCATCTCCACTAGGGTGAAACACACATGATGAGTACTGAGATGGAGCCTTGGTGATGATTCCTACCATATTTATTACCTTGTGAGCTTCATCCTATAGTCACCACATATTTTCAATCTTGGATTATGCCTTAAAGATCTGATAACCAGTTAATTGCCTACTAGCTGGTGCAAGGTTTGCATTGCAACCTTTAGTTGGTGCTAAAATGACAAAATGTCATCCTAAACAAAATTATTGCCTCTCATTGACATGGATGTCATGCTAAAATGAATCTTATACTTAATGAAATAAAGGGCTCAACATGAGCCAAAGTAAATTGGGATCTTAATTATATCCTTGAGACATGGTGATTATTTCCTTGAGCCCAAACTTGTTAGCTTGACATCCCTTCTCATTGGTTGTGTAATGACTAGAATTAAATAATTTATTAAACTAAGTTGAGTTAAAATGATTGTGTATAAGAATGTAGTTGTACATCTCTTAGAGTCATTACCTTAGAATATTTGGGCTTGATTATGTTGAATCTATCACTTATCTTCATTATTGGCCTAACTATGTTCATTAATTCATACTTTACAAGTTCAAGCTTTACCACCTCTTCACTTCTTAGCTTGACGTGTTACCTTTTGTTTAATATTATTTATACTTTTTGAATGTTCTTAGATATGTCCCACTCACTCTAGAAGTGTTCACTTGGATGCCATCTACTTCCCTGTATATGGCCTTCATTATTATGCCATGCTTTAACACCTCATTTGTCATTACAGTACTAAATGGGCTAGGTATGATGTCTTTGTGGAAAATATATGTCCATCAAGTTTAATTAATTACATTGATGATATGCCCTAAGGACATGTGGTAGTCACTTAGGTATTCCATCCTTGTACACTTTTACTCAGCTATAAGTATTTGAAATATTTTTATCTCTTTGTGTTCAAAATTCCTAAGTCATTCTTCATGAAGTTTTCCCTCATGTATTTTACTAGTGAGTGATTGTGAAAATATCATGACCAGTACTCATGTGAAATTGTAATTCCTTCATCTTGGCATCTTTTGGTGTTGTGTATTTTGGTGTAACTTTTATTTTAAATACTTAAGTCTTTATGTCTTTTAGCATTTCACCTTTTATTTTCTCTTTTTTTGGCATGACTACTCTTACCCTCGTGATTCATATATTCACAACAAACTTTTGACAACTCTTTATGAAAAAAACATGAAGACCAAATTTTTTAATTCATTCATGCAAAATTAATGAATACTAAACTTTCTTGTCGATGCAAATTCTTTGATTTCTTCTTTTTGTACTTATCCTCTTATCAAACTTTAACTTGGCCAACATGAATCTTTTGTACACTTTAAATATAACTAAAATCTTGTATTTGATTTATGACTTGGGTCCTTGAGATGAAAAATGGAGATCCCATAATCAAGGTGACTTGAGATTCAATAATTACTTGATAATAATTTGATTACTTTACTTATGACTCAACATAGAGTTATAGGTACATTATCAACCCAAGTAATAAAATCATTTTTCAATTATCACATAATAACAAGACATAATATATATAGTTGTGTGGCATAACACATAATTTTTATAATTTTAAGAATGAATGTATTATCAAAATAACTCATACAATATAATCTAACAATAGTGGCTTCTAAGAATAATGAATCTAGAAACAAAGAAAATAGATACTTCAATCATCCATGACATGAATTATTAACTATTAAGGTATACATTAAGGGAAACTACCAACATCGAGTTTATGTTGATGAGAAACAAGGGGGAAATGTGAAATATTGCATTCTTGTAACCATTGGGTCATAACACAGATGAATTACAACACAATATTATAATGGATTAGTGAAGCATATTAAATTATTGATCACTTGCATTCTTAATATTGTTGATAAACTAATATTTTTGATGTACCTTAGTGACCAATTATGTGATACACTTGGAAATAAATGGTTACAACAGATTTAGACCATAGTCAACATCAAAAACAAACACATATCCTTAATCTATGAAGGACATATAATAAATATTTGACATGATGGAAAAAATGACCACCAAAATATATTTAAAAAAATAATAAATATGGAATTATCTTGCAATACAGATCATGACCCATTATATATATTAGAAAATATGAAATATGCATGCATAACATCCAAGAAATATCAAAATTAAAGGAAAATATAATTGATACAAAAAGTTATGATGATGGAATATGGTCACTCAATGAGATCCTATATCTATTATTTAGGAAATTATCAATAGAGTCTTCATACGAGTTTGTGAATCCATTACATGCAATCTTAACTATCTAAGCTTCACAAAACCATATTGAAAAAACACACAATATCAAAATAGTAATAAAATGTGACTTATAAAAGACATACTTATATTTTAATTATTATTTTATGTTATTTATCATATTTATGGTAGATGATATATATATATATAAATATATATATATATATATATATATATATATATATATATATATATATATATATAAAATGTTATGTATGAGTGGGATGTAGGACATATAAGTTATATATTCCATGGACATTTAGGTGTAGTACATTCCTACACCTATAGGTTACCTCTCTTGTATTTGGTGCATGACTAATATGGGGGCCTATTGATATATTTACACATGTTACATATTTTTATGGCCATTTCATTGATCATATTCAACTATTTACACTTATTACACATGGATTTTTATTATGTAATACTTATTATATTACTATATTTCATTGATATTATATTTAATATGTGTGATGATGGCATACATTGATTGTGTAAATTAGCCCAACTTTTTGTATACCTGATTCATGATACTACATGTTACATGGTGTGATTATTGTTATTCAAATGTGACAACATTTTGACCTTTATGAGTTCAAATTTTTTTCATGTTATACTTCTCCTAGAAGTGTCGATAGGTTTCCATATCTCATTTATGACTTTATATTTCTAAATCATGAGTTTAAACCCTTTTATTGTCACCTAAGAGATATTATGTTTTTTAGCATAAATTATGATTTTTAGAGATGTTAATGTTTTTATTATGGCAATGGGGGTATTTTCAAAGCTTATTTCTTACACAATTTTTCATATGGGGTAAACTAGAGTCCATATAAGTCTTTTAAGTTCTTGGTTAGATTAAATGTCAACTCCATGAGGTCAATCTAGTTTCACTAGTTTTATCTACACTTGAAACTTCTTAAGGGTTATAAAGTCATTTTCAAGATGAATATAAAGCATGGTATATATAATTGGTCCTTTTAAATCATTAAAATAATTTTTTTAATGTTTCTAATGTCTAAACAAGTTAGAATATAGTTAGACCTTGCAAGTTCAATGCTCAAAAAAGGAGAAAGTGAGATAAAAGGGGTATTTATAATCATTTGTATAGTCATATTCAAGACTAAACATATAAAAATTGAATATCCACCTCACTCTATCCTTTTTAATATTTATAGGAGTTTCATAGGTTTGAAAATGGAAAAATATTATGTTTTCACTTCATCGAGTCTTTGGTAGTTTTGTAAGGTTCATTTGTGAATGCTTATTCTATATATAATATGAAGATATGGATATTAATATTTTTATAAATAATGGGCACCCAAATGGGATTTATATTCATGTATTTTTTATTTATTTCAAGCTATTTTTATCTATGAACAAACATTAATAAAAATAACTACTTGGAGAAGGCTCTAAACCCCACCATCTTGTGTTCTGGACAATCTTATTGAAAATATAAAGTTTTTGTTGTAGAAAAAGTATTGTATGATATTTAAAATGGTTATATGGTTCCTATAATTCCATAATTTATATTCATATAGTGTATGCAAATGCATGGATCTCTATGTTTCTTCATGTTACAGGTCTACCTCATTGGGTGGAGACTTCGACATGACTGGTGAAGATTTTTAGGCTCTATATATTCCTATATAATTAATATACCTCCAAAATAATCCATAAAAGGTTTAATTAAATTCTTAGTATGATATAATTCTTAATGACTCAATGGTGATAAGGACAATGTACCTACATGCCTATTTAAAGGATCATTCAATTTTCAAGCTAAAGAGAAGAAGCAAAGATGTTTGAAACCTAACTAAGACTATTAAAAAATTAAATAGTCACTAAGGATATAATTTTTATGAAGGATAGGTATATAACACATAATATATAGTCATGATCCCTAACAATCACCTATAGGTTGCTAATTGAATTACTAGCATTAATCCCAAGGAGAGAAGGTAGAGCACAATGAAGGCATTTTTTCTAAGCCTAATTTATGATTTTAAAACAAGTTAAATGAAACATTTATATTATCATTTAATTCAAATTTTAAAATCATTTATACCAAAAAATGTAGTCAAGTTCTCTAGAGGCCACCTATAATTTACTCCAAGATTTGGCTAGTCTCAAACCTAAAAGGAAGGACAGAGGTATATGAAAGGCTCTAAGGTTTTTCAGTCATAAAAGGGGTAATATTTTCACTTTTAGATAAAAAAATATGTTGTATAAGATGGATCAAATTAAATTCAAAGGACACACATATTTAAAAATTCAACCTATAGGTTTACCTACTTGAAAGAACTTTTACTTGATTTAAAGAATGAGCAAGGATTATGAATAGGTATGGGAGAATGAAAGGTCATTTTGGAATTATCCATAGTGAAATGAAGACTTTATTTGAACCATAAAAATATTTGATACAAATGGAATGTTGGTAAAAATCTATCAAACCTCATAGAGGACCTATTTCTTACACACATTCACTACTTATAGTTAGTCATGATAAAGATTAATGTTTTGAGGCATCTGTAGGAACAATTAACTTTGAATATTGGTATATAATATTTTCATGAGTGTACCAATACATTAATTATCACCCCAAGGCCATACATGAAGTAGGCATATTCACTATTTTGTCTCAAACCTTATCCAATCTAATGGCAAGAGATAATCTTGAGACTAGAGGTCTGTTGGGACCTAAAACACAAAATAGGCATGTAAAATTACATGAAGTTACCATGATTCAATTCATAAACATATAAAATGTCTTAATACACTCTAAAGATTCACAAACCCTAAATTTTCAATCTGAATTCACTTGAGGGCTAGCAAGGAGGTGACAGGCTTAGAACCTCAAGTTTTCTTACCAATGTACCAAATCCACATAGTGGATTGATAACCATTTCCAAATAAAATATAATCATGAGGAGGTTTGTTTTTAATGTGTCTCAACATTTACCAATAATAGATTTTAGTTTGTAGGGATAAAATAAATATTAGACCTCTCTCAAGCTTAAAAACACTATGCCTGCTACCCAAAGAGTAATTTCATATGTTCATATCATAACTCACACTTTACATGGGAATTTGATCCATTTTGTATATATGAGGATTAATTCAAGAAGGTTTTACAATTGGAATGAGGCCAATTGATGGCTAATGATTTATGAATGATTGTTAAAACCCTAGACAATTTTTAAACCCTACTAAAAACCTTAGATGGATGTGATGTGAGAGGTTTGTCTCATAATGACTCAAAATGCATTATTTTGGATATAAAAACTTTTTATCCTTTTAAAAATCTCTATATTTCTCCTCACCATGAAATTTGATTCTGATGTCACATGTATGAACACCCTAAATACTCTTTATTTCAATAGTTTTGATGATTTTGAAGGGTATAGACATGGATGAACACTTGAAAACAATTATAGGAGGTAATATGAGATGTTTTATAACTCTTAAAATCACAAAAAAAATTCATCCACTCATGAAACTATTCCTACATGTCTAAAGATGGAAAGAGTTTGAGATATACTAGGATTGAGAAACCTAGTACTCTAGTTTAGCAAGAAAAATAGATTTGTGATGCCTTGAAGGCATTTTTCATATAATTAAATTTTTATTGGGTATTATAACATTATTTTTATCCTTTTTATAGGTTTTATTTTATTTTTCATGGCTGTTCACATGAACTAATAGGTGCAATAATGTCAAACTATCAAGTAGTGCAAATAGACAACAGTAAAGTGAATCTTTGAGAGGCACAACAATCATTGAAAGGTGTCAATTGGTGTATTAAATTAATTTAATAGGTGTTTATTAAACATTTTATTCTTATATTTATTAAATAAAATTTATACAACAAGAGTCATATGATCTCTTCGTTACCTAAGATCACAAAATGCACCTCATGAGTTAAACTAACTCTCCCTTTTAAGAAGGCCTATTTAAATAGATTATAATGATACACACACCTTTTTGAGGATACATAAATAATTTTACATGTATATCCATGCATTTTTGAGACAAATGAATAATATTTCTATAACAAATCAAACTAGTTTTCAAGAAGGCTTATGAATTCCTCAAAAAATGACTCCTATTGACTTGAACATAGTTATTAAAGAACTTGGAGATCAAATGAAACTTTATAAGGAATTAAAATTCTTCATCATAACTATTTTGAATATAATAATATTTATATATTCTTATAACCCTCCAATATTCCATTATTGGCATAGGATTTCTCTTTCTCTCTCATTGGTGTTATAAGTATGCCTGGTTTTGGAATTGTAATCTATCCACAAGAAAGGTAGGTGAAAGCCTTACTATTTTGGTTATTCATATATGCATTAATAAAATAAATTAAACTATTTCAAGCTTTCCAATTTAATATTTTAGTGTGTTGAATGAGTTTCTGATAGATGTTAGTGAAAAAAGTGTTTGTCCTTGAATCTTGTCCTACTTGTGTGCACCTATGTATGGATATATTATCTTATTACATGTCACTTAGAGTACATTATAGTGTGGTTTCTTAGTTAATTTTTTGTATTTTTAATAGTGTCTTATTATTTCTTTGAATATCTCACCTTATCTATCATACTTACATAGTTTCTAGGTTGAAATAGTTATATGATAAACTCTTTCTTAAAGCATAGACCAGATTGTAGTTGTACCTCTTTTAAGTGCAATAATATGATATTTTTGGATCAAATATTCTAGTATATCACCTCATTATTTTAATTATATTGAAGTTAGATAGTTTATTATCCCTTTTCATATACCAATTAGTTAGTGAGTGACAAATGAAGACAAATCTAGGGAGTTATCCCTTAAATCTAGAGGTTTACCCCTACTATAAATAACCCATAGGTCTATCGGTAATCCCATGTTCCACTCAATTTTGATTAGGATTTAAATACCTCTCCAAGGGTGAAAAATTAAGTGATAAGAGTTATAGAATTCCCAATGGGGCTATTCTCATAAACACTAATTTTCAAGGTGAATGATGGATATGACAAGAGAAAAGTTGCATAAGTGTTTCCTACCTATCGTTTGGAAACTCCAATAAAGGTATAACATATAGATGTAGAGAAATCTCTCATTTATTTATTTTATGATTCATGGTCACTACTATATTGGTTTCTAGTATAGGTACTCATTATGCAAATCCACTCCCTCATCTTGAGCTTCTTCTTAAAGGTTAGTACCCTAAGCCTTTCTTGGAACTTAAAAATCCTAGAGAAGAGCTTGAAGATCAAGAGGAATTTGAAATTCAAGAGAGTGAATAAGAGATTTAATTTAACATGGTTAGGAAACATGTTTTCCTAGATTTTAATACTAAAAATACTATAAACCTTGATACCTATGATGATATCCCTCCAAATTCCACCAAGAGTGTCCCTAATTTCAATGGGGAAGGTACTATAACCCCAAGTGAACACATTATAGACATATCTAAATTTTGTAATTTACACAATATCACATAATTAAAGATGTAAATTAGATTGCTTACCATGTCTCTTAGGGTAAAATACCTTGATTGGTATAGAATTTTACCAAGAGGATACATTACTACATGGGATGAATTTGGGGAATTTTTTACTCAAATATTTGAGGAAAAGAGTTATCATACATCATTGATGCATCATTTAAATGTCATCAAAAGAGGGCCTAAAGAATCCATCCATGATCTAAATGAAAGGTTCTAAAGGACATGGAATAGGCTTCCACCTCCCATGAGACCGCCTAAAATGTTTTTTCAAAACCTACCTTAGAGTTATTGGGACTGATATAGTTGTCATGTTGTAGCCCATAAGAATATATGCTTTATCTGATGCCTATGATATAATAATTAGAGGTGATAATGGTTTGATTCAAGATAGTAAACTGCATCTAAAGGTATCAATGATTATCTTTCATAAAATTCCCACTAATCCTTCAATCCTTTATCTAATTTGAAATACAAATAATAAGTCTAAAGTTGATCCAAAGAAACCAAATGATGCAATTGAATGGAAAGAAAAATTTAAGGCCTTAGAAGCTCAAACTAGGCAATAAAGTCAATAATTTGGAGCTTACCAAAACTCCTAATATTAACCTCCACAATTAAAAAAATTTACACCTTATTATAATTTTCAATGTAAAGGATAAGTTTAACCTAATTTCAATAGGTCACCTAATGCATACAATCCAAATTTTGCTTCCACCACAAGAGCTATGGTTTCAGTCCATAACAACCTAATTCAATGAGAATAAAGGCTAGAATATTAGGTGCAGCTTCAAGGTCAATTAATTAATGCTAATGAGTGATAATTTAAAGAATTTTTATCTTAATTAGGTCCTACTTCTCACTTTACATCATAATATGATGGATCTATGCAAGCATAATCAAATGTAAAATGTATTAATCAAGGAGCAAAATTTATGAACTTACAAATAAAGAATGCATTTATATTTAATAAAAGCACCTCATTTGAATCAAACACAAGTTAAAAGATAATATATTTGTGATATTCTCAAGACATGGATACAACTCCAAATAACCCTCCTTAAAAGTAATAAGGTATGAATTCAAATGTGGCAGCCTCTACAAGTCATGCACCTCCTCAAATTCAAAACTTGGGAAGGGTGGTCCAACCTTAATTGCCTTAAGCTCAAGGTAATTAATTACCTCTTAAGATGAAATAAAATGATAATGTTTCTTATTTGAATATTATTTACTCCTTGAAGAATATAAATACAAACATATCCCTTTGAGAGGTACTCCACATGCCCAGTCAAAAGGAATTACTTTAAGAGTAGCTATCCCAACTCCATATATTTCCCCAAAAATCAAATCATGTTGGTGTATCCATAAAAAATTCACCTACACATATTTTTTAACCTTCCAAAAAGTCTAAAAATCCCCCACATTTATATATTACCCTCATTATAGGAGATAAGCTAGTTTATAATTGCATTATGGATAGTGGGGCAATGATTTTAGTCATGCCTAAACTAGTTATATAAAAGTTGGGCTTGAAGTATGAACCTTATATAAATGGAGTGTTTAATATTTATGGGATACTATAAAATTAAATAATATTCATCAAATTTTTTAAAGTGTTCCTGAATGACTTCCCAAGTTTTCCAATTTTACAAGACATAATGGTGGTGGATCTGCCTACACATTTTGCCATTTGCTAATCAAGAGACTTCATTGCCAATATATAAGGATATTTTGTTTTTAATTGGTACTTATAGGATTTTATAATGAGGTATGAAGCTAAGGTGATAATAATAACACAATCATTGTCTAATTTACACATGAAACCAGATGTGGAAACTAGTTCCAATCTAAATTGTACTATTAATGAGAAAGAGGAGCATGCCATAGATAATAGAGAATCCTACCCTATTGAAGGTATTTATAATCTCTTCTAATATGAATATGATATGGATAAATATTAATGGGAGATAGTAATTTTGGGGTGTATTTCCTACATGAGGAAGGAACACCTATAGCTTCACTTACTAAGGAGGACAATGAGAGTAATAAAATGTCAAAGATGTATTTGATAGTTCAAGAAGAAATATTGGTTTATTATCTAGTTTTATGTTGGGTTATCTATCTAAAGATTAATATTAATCTTCATATATATTCCATTTCATTTATACCTACAATGTGGCTAAGTTGAAGGCCTTGTTCATGGCCTTCAATGGGAAAAGAAGGGAATCAAGAATATGCAAGTCTATGGAGATAGTGAACTGATTGTACATGAAATAAGGAATATGAGTGCCACCAATAACCCTTTTATTAAGTCTTGTAATCATATGTTATGGTATTTACTTTTATACTTTAGTGCATTCAAAATACAACTAATCCAAAGAGAATAAAATAAGCATGTTGACAGGTTAGTTTCTATAGGGTCACAATTTGACACACCTACTGACATAAATAAGGAAGGAAAATAATCACATATTATAATCATATAAAATGTGAAAATGTATGAATTAGGCATGGATAATACCACCCAACCTATAGGTCCTTTTTCTTACTCACTCAACCCTTCTTGGCTAGACTTTCACTAATACTCAGTCACCTGTAGCTTCTTGGACATAGCTTTTTGAGACCCAAGCAGCCCTATCAAACCTAGATCCATCCCCAAAAGTCTCATCCTCTTAGAAAAATATCACCCAATTTCTATAGGATCATTCTAACATAGGGGTATCCCTTTTCTTGTGTTATTGTCCAAGTTAACTTTAGTCTCAAATGGTCATATTTTCCCAAATCCTTATATTTTCCCTATCAGACTAATACAAACTCATTTAACCCATGATAATCAATTTACATATATAAGGCAATTAAATGTCCATTTATAAGAGTTGTCACTCATTTATATGAAAAAATTAAGAATACAATCAAGTATACTCAAGCACTCTTCCCTATTCTCTGCATACAACCTTCCAGGACCAATTCAAGCCTACTCAAGCACTCATACCAATCCCTAGTCATCCAAATTACATTCTAATTTATCATCTAGTTTAATAAATCACATAATTTCACCAAACACTTCAAATGGGAGAACTACATTATCTTGATCCCTTTTTGGAGTATTGGTATGTAGGCAGTGTGCCCAAACATAGGGTGTAAAATGCATCCAGTGTATCCTTTACACACTAATCCCCACACTTTTACCCAATTTTTATACTCAAGTTCAAGTACCAAGAGCTCCTAAAGGTTTTGAATATTGAATAAAACACACAGTGATCTTCGTACAAACCTAAGATTCAATATTTCACTACCATGGTGTCACAAGCCTGCCAAGCAAAACCTAGAAAAGCCAGACCACTAGGACAATAGTGTCAAAAGTGGAAAATAATAATGAAAGTGGACTACAGTGCCAAGTATCAGGGTGTTCTAAGTTTGGCACTCTTTTCCAATCTAGAAATAAAGTTTTGGGTCCTATTTATGATAGTTTGCCATCCCTACACAATAATTTATGGACCTTGCATAATCTATTTTAGCCCAAAATATGCTAATTTTGATTTCTTCACACTTCTTACTATTTTTAGAAAAGGTAAAATACATATCTATTTACAAAAATAAGTAGTCTAATTGAGACACATTAATTACTGATTTACATTTACTCAGACCTTTATTTGATTAGGAATTAAACACCTAATTCCCAAAAAGAATAAAACATTTGGTGATCCTGACTTACTTCAAATTTTCATGCAAAAACCCTAGAAATGTTAGGTCTAATTATTTTTTATTTTTCACAATATTTTCCTGATTTTTCTTGAATTTAAAAATCATAAAACTATAAATTAATTTAAATATTTTCAATAAATTCACCCAAACCCTAGTTTGCACATATTAAGTCTTATTTGCATACAAACACTTTCAAACCACTAGGAAAAATACATTGCTAATTTTAGAAATATTTTCTTATTTTTCCCAAAATTTTCAAGATAAATTCTAAAAATTCTTAGAAAAATTTTCAAATTATTATACTAATTTTGAAAAAAAATATTCAAACCCTAGTTGCATCAAATACATTCTTAGTTATTTTTTAGTACTGTTCACATCATTTTTTGAAAATTTGGTTGCATATCTAATTCAAAATTTCATAGTATTTTGAAAATAATATTTTTTAAAAATACGTAGTTCCATATACTAGTCCCTTTTTAATTGTTGAGGTATCACCTTACATGTTTCAGAGTCATATATTCTTTTCATGTATATTCCAATTCCTTGTTTAGATTATATCATCTTAATATTTTCTAATATTATCCAAGTTGTTTTCCTTATGCCACATAAATTCCTTACACCTTTTCCTTCATGATGAAGTGCAAGACTTAGTGGCAATCCTCTTGAGTTCACCTAGATTATTGTAACTCGACCATATACCATGGATAAATAACCAATTTAAGTTATAGTCATGTATTATACACATCTAGATTACACCAATTTTAATGAGGATAATTTCAACAAAGAATAGTGTGAAAATAAAAATGATGATGTACACACTGATATTTATGCTCCACCACATTAGACTAATGATCCACTTCCACCTATTGTCAATAATGAAGTCATACTCAACAAAGATTTGGTTTTAAAAATTTTTAGAGAAAGACTTAAAAAATAACCTAAAGATCATACACTAATTCTATAATATATCATGGAAATAAAAAATGCTAAGCAATTTGAGTCTTTCAATCATTCAAAACAACTAATTGTAAATGACACTACAGGGAAAACTATGTCTCAACCACTACTATATCAGCCCAACCTTCTTCTATGCCACTAATTATAGCTAGTGCATACCTATTTCCTAGTGTGGTAGCCCTTATGTAAGAGATAATATCTCTTCAATCCAAGGTGAAACATCTTGAGCAAGGTGCCACTAGTCTTACATAGGCTTTGGATTATTTTACTCTTCCACATACACCATTGCCATGTCACGTTACTTTTATACCTTTGCCACAAGGATTTGTTCAACCCAATATTACTCTTTATGATGGAAAATGTGATCTAGAGACACATTTGAGAGATTTTCATGTAGCATGTTTGGATTATGTACCCAATGACTAGCTAATTATCAAACTCTCTCCACAAATCCTAAAGGATTATGCTCTACAATGGTTTTATAGTCTACCAAATCAGTTGGTCACAACTTTCAATCCTTTATCAAACATGTTCCTAGCACATTTTAGTATCAACATTAGTGACAAGGTTTAATATGCAAAAATTACATAATAGAAACAAAGGTCAAATGATTCTCTCACAGACTATGTTCTTAGATACAAGACTATTCTAGCTAAGCTAACTATCCCCATAGATGATCAAAATCTACAAGACATCTTCAAATAGATCCTTCTACCATAATTGCATGAATCCATTATGTTTACAATATTATTTTCCTTCATCGAATTGTGTCATACACTTAAGGGAAGAGAAGTCAAGTTAATCTCAATGGGCAAAGTGAAGTATTCAAGTAATGAAAAATTAGTGACAACAAGAATCAAAATCAACCAATAGTCAATATGGCTTTAGAGCCACCTTAGCATGTGGTTTTATCAGCACCTCCTCAATGTGCATTTACCAATTTACCAGTTTCTCTAGCCAAAGTTCTATAACAGTTATTAGAATGTAACATAATAACTCTCCTACCTATTCAAGAATAATATCTATAAAATCCTCTTCCATGGGGATATGATCAACATGTATTTTATGATTTTCATAGGGCACCAAGCCACACTACAAATAAATGCATTAGTTTACGATATAAGATACATGATTTCATATATGATAATCTAATTGATCTAGGCACTTCAACTGAGCCTCCAAAGATAATGCCAACACAAGATAAGGCTTTGAAATTATTTTTAGATATATTTACACAACATTAAAAATAAGAGAAAGAGGACACATTAGGTGTTCATCATACATACCATACACATCCTCCATCAATTACATACTATGCACCTTCAGTTAAGGCACATCCTTCGAGGGGTATGATAAGTGTGCATGAGTCTAGATTTCTAGCTAGACCTTTGATATATTTTTCAAATTAGGAGATTGTGGAGGATGATATAGGTTAAAATACACTTTTTATTAGAGCACATATCCATAATCAGCCTATTCATTGTGTACTCATTGACAATGGTTCTAGTCTTAATATGTGTGCCTTCACACTACTAAAACATTTGGGTTATTCAGAGTAAGATATCACTCTAACCAATATAGTTATTAGTGGGTTCAATGGGCATGTTTAGATTTTATTAGGTGAGATAGTACTTCCATTATAGGTTGGTCCTACACATGTGGCTAAACCATTCACTATAGTGACTAGGACAAGAGTTTTTGACATACTGCTTGGCCAACCATGGATTCAAAAATTCAAGGTAGTACCTTCTATAGTTCACAAATGCATGAAGTTCATTCATGATAATTAGGTTATTAAAATCAATAGAGTTCCTTATGATTCACCACTCCCCACTTTAGAGCCATCTACTAGCTTCCAGTCACTAAATCTAGTTCTTCCAATGGTTTCAGCTTCTCCCACAACTTCTATTCCAATTCCACTTTAGGTTCAACCATAGTTATAACATATATCACTAGTATAGAGGCTTCATACATCCCCATAGCTTCAATATTATAGACAACTTATAGTGATAATATTCACACCTAGAGAAGTTACACTGAGATCTCATATAGCTACATAAAGAACACCTGTTCAACAAGTACCTTGTCTCTCTTCCAAATGGGTCCCTAAGATCCCTATACTTGCATCTACTTCTCAAATTTATAGGGGGAACCCACATTTGGCTTCCACTTTAGATATTTCAAAGCATTTATAATGTACACACATTTTAGCTTCACAATCTTAGTCATACACTCATGCCTCATGATCATGCATGATTCAGTTGTTCAACATAGGACACCAAGACAAGGAGTCTCACCCAAGATTCGTCAGTTAGTATCATTTCTTCTTAGTCTTTTCTATCCATAGTTCAAATATTTTCAAAAATAAATATAAAAACATTAAATTTTTTTCAAAAATTCCAAAAATATTTCAATTATATGCATCATCCATGTTTTACATTTATCCTACTATGTTAGACTTACATTTTTTATTATATGCTATTGTTTATCAATTATATACATTACCATGCTTTACTTGATCTTCTTTGAGTGTGTGCAGTGACTTTTAGTTCCTTGATTTCTTCATTCTACCCATTGAGGGGGTATCTTACTTCTACACTCAAAATGCACATCGACATACATCTTACAATTGGGGGCATATTCTACATGACTACACCATCTAGGTTATGTCATTCCTACACTGCATACTTTGAGTTATCATGCTGATGTACATTCATTTCTAGATTACAGAGATTACTATATTGACATTTCACTAGTATCTAAAACTTGTGTATTTTTTAGCATATACCTAGTCTTTCACTACACATGTTTTGTATACTTTCACATTTATTTTGATTAGTTAGATATAATTCTACCTTTCTAGTTATTACATGCTTTCTCTTCTTGTTTAACATAGCTTGTGTGATTGTATTTATAGTTATTTCTTCTCTATTGTTTGTGCCTTAGGACATTTTCCAATGTCCTTTGTTTTTAATCTTCTTTGTGCTTGTGGCCCTTGTGCCAACTTTGATTTTTTCACTTGTATGTGTATCTGGCATTTGAACATGCCTTCCATAGTTATTTCTAATTTGAGTGACATGTGCCCATGTCCCTTGTTTACATGGACCCTTATCCAATATAGTATGTATTTTTCTTCTTGCTTGTCAAATGTGTGAAATTATATAATCCATACCATGCATTTTCTTTGATTTCTTGGATGACATGATGGACATCATGCTCCATTCCTCCAACCAACAATTAAAATTTCTAGTTCTAGTTTAGTATTTTGCTTATGCTTTCACATTGTTATATCTATCTAGGCATACCCCTATTGATATAACAATATCTTGATACAAAAATTTTATATATCTTGAAACATATTGTCAAATATCAAATCCTATATCATATATATATTTAGATTAACACAGTTGTAGGACTCTCTTCTTCTGAGGGAAGTCATTGCAAGTTTATCATTCCTACCCTCAGAAGAGGAGGCATCAAATAGGGTATTTTTCACATGGATAAAACCTCTTGTAAATTGAAATAGTGGCATTTAGATTAGTTAACATATAAGCTAGAGGTCAAACTAGTCAAATTAGAGCAAAAAAATAAGAACAATCTCATATCAGTAGTCAGTTTTCACATGAAACAATAGTACTAAAAATGGACAGTAGCACCATAAATGGATAGTAAAATAAAAAATAGGGGTGTATATATTTTATTATTCCTATCTAGGTAAAAACCACTTAGGGTTTCTAAAACAAGCAAAAAATTTAGTTTAGGGATAGTTTTTGCAATTTTAGATCCTTTAGCTTCAGCAGTTTCAACATAGTTTTCTTAGATACAGGGGGTTATCATGCACTACATGATGGTTCTCACTTTTAGTTCATATTGGGTAGTTTTCATATCTTCTAGATCAAAATCCACATTCTAGACATCAATGATTGTGGGTAATGTGTGTAGCACATTTATCTTATTTTTTTTCTAACTTTAGTTTGTTTTAGGCATTCTCAGCAAATGTGTGCCTTATTCCATCTACAGGTGGTTGGCATCACATTCAAGTTAAAATTTCATAAAATTTTATATTTATGTTTACCCAAGTTTCCAATTTGGCTTTCATATAAGCCTAGTACATCTATTTTAGAGTGGCTTTCATACAAGCCTAATCTCCATCTTTCAAAATGCCCAAGAGTGGCCTAGTTTCTAGCACACATTTAGCTATCCACATCATAGTGTCATATTTTCAGCACATTCATGGGTTCCATGAGCCATTTTATATGACATTTATTCTATACCTATACTACTTCATATATTAATTTAAATGGGAAATGATGGATTTAGAGGGCTAGCCTTTGTATTCTTTAGCCACCTATTTAGAGGGAATTTTTTTTTCACTTTATTGAAATCTGGGTAAACTTTCTAATGTGACCGGTGCTACTGGCTAGACATGACTAATACCAGTACCACATGGCTGGTGGGGGACTTGAACACTGATGGGCAGAGCCACAATGGAAATACCCCACCAACTGACTACACCCCCTGACCCACCTATTTAGAGGGATTGGACACATAGTCTAGAAATCAATTAACACATGCATGACTCATTAACTTCACTTAGTTGGTGATGATGGATCTAAAGGGAAATCCTTTGAATTATTGAGCCAAATTCTTCTTAATTAATCACTTATCTCCATTCATGATATTAATCTTGATTTAACACATACTTAGCACAATCTAGCATCATAACAAGTTTTGTATTGGTTTGCATACTTGGTGAGCTGTATTCATTCCTCTCTTCCTTTACTCAGCTTTTATACTTTTTTATTTAAGATATAGCGTATCTAGTAATAATTGATCTGCTTCATGTTTTTAATTTTTTTTCACACATCATAGCATGCTCTAGATATGCACATCCAACATCACATATCTTCGTGAGTTTTTCCCTCATAGGTAAGTTCTGGCATGCTTTCTATTTTTCCTTTATCCTAGTATTTCAATTTGTTTCATCACTAGAATAAAGTAGGGGGGAAATTTAATAATATAAAATTTTAAATTGGATGACTTAGGCATGGATAATAGAACCCAACCTATAGGTCCTTTTTCTTACTCACTTAACCCTTCTTGACTAGACTTTCACTGATTCCCAGTCACCCATAGCTTCCTAGAATTAGATTTTTAAGACCCAGACAGCCCTCCTAAACCTAGATCCATCCCCCTAGGTCTCATCCTCCTAGGATAATACTTCCTAATTTGGATAGGAGAATCAAAACTTAGGGGTGTCCCATTTCTAGTGTTATTTTCCAAGTTCACTTTAGTCTCAAAAGGTCTGATTTTCTTGAATCCTTATCTTTTCCACTATCAACCTAATGCAAGCTCATCTAACCCATGATCATTAATTTCCCTATATAATGTGATTCAATGTCAATTTATAAGGTTTAGCACTAATTCACAAGAAAAAATGAGAATATAAGAAAGTATACTCAAGCACTCTTCCCTATTCTTTACATACAACCTTCCAAGACTAATTCAAGCCTATTTAAGCACTCATACTAGTCTTTAGTCATCCAAACTACATTCCAATTTTACATCTAGTTGCATACATCACACAATTGCACCAAGCACTTCAAATGGGAGAACTACATTAGCTTGATCCCTTTTTGAAGTATTGGTATGTAGGTAATGTGCCCACACATGAGATGTGAAGTGCATCCAACATATCCTTTACACACTAACCCCTTATATCTTTACCAAGTTTAATACTCAAGTTCAAGTACCAAGAGCTCTCAAGGGTTTTGAAGATTGAATTAGACACATAGTGAGATCCATATAGACCTAGACTTCAATATTTCACTACCAGGGTATCACAAGCTTACCAAGTAGAACTCAAAAAAGCTAGACTACCATAACAATACTGCTATAAGTGGATAATAGCACTGGAAGTGGACTATAGTTCCAAGTAGTAGGGTATCCAATCCAAAAAAAAAGGTTTGGGTCCTATTTATGATAGTTTTCCATCCTTGTATAATAATTTCTAAACCCTATAACATTTTTTTCAGCCCAGAATAAACTAAGTTTGTTTTCTTCACACTTCTTACTATTTTTATAAAAGGTGAAATACATATCTATTTACACAAATTATTAATCTAATTGAGACAAATTAATTACTAAATAACATTTACTCAGACCTTTATTTCCTTAGGAATTAAACACCTAATTCCCAAAATGAATAAAACACATATCAAGGTCATTGTGAGGCCTTCCATTCAGAATAATAAAGTATTTTGGAAAGTTTTTTATAGTTAAAAGCATATTATACAATTATTTCAAGGGGAAGCTGAGTTCACTTTAATAAATCAAAAGAAACTTCATGATTAGTATGAGAATCAGATTGTGTAGCTGAGAACAAACAAGATATCTAAGGGATTAGTCATTCTAGAGATCATCTTCAATGAGGATTACCAAAATAATAAAAATAAGCTGGGCATATCCACAAAATAAGAGAACTATGAAAGGGTCTTAATATTCAAGTACAAACTCCTAAAACTAAGGTATGCTCTCCATATGAAAAAAAAACATTCATTGACTTGTGTATAAAATTACATGAGATATTTACTTGGGAATATAAATATCTAAAGGGATTTGGCCCTATCCTATCCCACCATAAAATTTAATTATAACTTGGAGTATAACTAGTTAGGTAAAAATAATAGCCTATTAACCCTAAAGTTTAACAACTCATGAGAAAGGAATTCACCAAACTTATTGAGTTGAAGATAATTTTTCCTATCAAGAACTCAACTTGGGTAGCTAATCTTATGCTTGTTAGAAAAAAGAGTGGAAAAATAATAACGTGTGTGGACTTTAGATACCTTAATAGGGTGGCAGTCAAAGATCATTACCCCTTACCCCCTATGGAGTAGATTTTACAAGTTGTTTTAGGTTCCCAGCACTTCTCACTTATATATGGGTATTCTGGTTACAATCAAAATTTGGTGAATGAAGATGATCATTTTAAGACAACATTTAGTACAAAATATGGGGACCTTTTCTTATAGTAAAATTCCATTTGGTTTGTCAAATGTTGGTACCAATTTTTATAGGGAAATGGAAATGGATTTCAAAGCCCTAATCAATGAGATGTTGCTAGTGTGCCTTGATGATATTACCTTGTTCTCAAAGGATCCAAATGACCACATGAATCATATTAGGTAGGTGTTTGAGAGGTTTAGATAGTATGGGGTATCTTTTAACCCAAATAAGTACATCTTTTTTTCCATGAAGGTAATATTCTAGGACACATTATTTCAAAGGATGGCCTAGCCATTGATCTTGAAAGAATAGAGGCTATTCTAGGCCTATCATTTCCCTTTCATAATAATGGACTCCAAATATTCTTGGGTAAGATAAAATTTGTGATAATATTCATATCTAGTTTTACATCTTCAGTGAAGCCTATCATAGTCATGCTCAAGAAGAATCAAGTTTTTACTTAGACTAAGGAAGGTAAGAACAATTTTGAAGCCATCCAAAAATCAATTGCACAAGCCCCCACTATTATAAATCTTTATTTTGCTAAGGAATTTATGTTATATACATTTTTTAACCATGATGCTATCTCAGCTATGATTATGCAAAATAATGATGAGGGTGTTGAATAACCTATTGTATTCTTTAATCAAGGTTAGGAGGATTATGAATCCAAATATACATTCTTAGAGAAACAAGTCCTTATTATTGTAAGAGGACTAAAGAAGTTTAGACACATGGTTTAAAATAATAGAATTCACCTCATGGTGTCATCCTAAAACCAAGGAGTTCCACTTGGGTAAAGAACTCAATGAAAAGAGGTAAGGATGGATTACAAAGGTCATGGAGTATGATGTTGACATCAAGGTGACCAATTTGGTAAGAGGTAAGGATATATGTGATCATTTGTCTTCATATATCCATGAACCAAAAGAGGAAGTATCATTCAACCAAGACTACCCTCAACCTACTGATCTCAAACCTCTAAAAAATTGGACAAAAGACATCAATAGATTCCTCCAAAAAGGTGAGTGTTTTAATGGCTTAAGTTGATCCAAAAGAAGTTATTTCATATTGAAAACTATTCCTTATTGTCTTGTAGATATTTTTATTTTTAGAAAAGATACAAATGGTGTATTGTTGAGGTCTATTAACAGTGATCAATTTGGTGTATTTCTTGAAAAGTTTCATAATGGAGAAGTAGGAGGTCATTTCTCTCTAAGGATAATAGCTACAAAGATCATGAGGGTAGAGTATTATTGACTTTGCCTCTTTAAAGATTAATATGATTGGGTAATAAGGTATAGTCAATGCACTTTTTTTATAGGCAAACAAAGACTTGTAGCTCTCCCATTAAGACCCATACAAGTAAGTCAACCCTTCATGGATGGGGTCTTGAATTAATTGGAATGATTAATCTTCCATAAAGTGTTGACCATAGGTAGATCCTTACATAAAATGATTACTTTACAAGATGGGTTTAGGAATTTCTATCGAAGTAGGCCAATAATATTTCTATTTTGGAGTGATATAAAGGCATTGCTACAAGGTTTGGAACTCCTTATATAATCATTTTAGATAATTCACTTACTTTCATGGGTGCTAAGATAACTGATTGGGAAAGTAGTAATGGTATATATTTTAGTACGTCATCCAACTATTAACATCAAGGTAATGCGTTGGATGAGTCTACTAATAATAACCTAATCAGGATCATCAAGAGGACCTTAGAGAACAACCAAAGAGATTGGCACACTAAATTTAAGATAGACCTATGGGGTGATAAGATCACACCTAAAATTTTGATAGGTATCTCTCCTTTTTTTATTATTTATGGGAAGGAAGTTAGGATATACATATCCTAATATCTTCCTACCATAGAGATGGCACATCAGTTATAGTTGCTTGAAAACACTCTAATGGAGGTGAGGTTGATAGAATTAATGGGCCTATAAGAGACAAGAGAAAATGATCACAAAGCCATGGATCATCATTAGGTGATAATGAAGATGTCTTTTATAATAAATCAACTCCAAGATTCTTCCATCAAGAGGGTGATATATTAATGAAGTGGGATGAAGATAGAGCAAAGCCCGAGAGACACACCAAGTTTGACACCTTACGGAGTGGGCCATACATCATCATCAAGTGCAAGCAAAATAATTCCTTATAATTTTAAATAATGGATAGGGTAGATTTATCTATCCCCATAAAAGGTTTCCACTTAAATCCTTACTACTGATGATATGAATTTAGTCATGTACATAAATAGGTGGGTTGTGTGTGTTGAATAAGTGCTTATACACATTTGCTTATTTCCTTCTTATTTGGTTTGTTTTTTTTGAGTATTTTTTGTGTGGTTTTCCCTAAATTATTTGAGAATGGTGTGGTGTGTTTAGTCAGTATTTATATTTTTCTAGTTTATTTCAAAACTTCTTTTCTATGACTCCATTGCCTAATGATTGAGAAAAGGTTACTAGTCTCATAGCATAGCAAGCAAGCTGCCCCAAAGAGTCACCAATAATGTTATCAAAATATGAAAACATTTTGACCTATATTATTCTAAGTTTTTTTCATGTTTTATTTATCCTAGAAGTGTATATATGTTTACATAGCTCATTTATGCATTGATATTGTTAGATCATGGGTTTAAACCTATTTCTAATCACCTCAAAGATATTAAGGGTTTTTTACATAAATTAAGGTTTTTGGAGATGTTAAGGTTTATATTATGTCCAATGGTGATATTTTCAAATATTATTTATTCTACAAGATCTTAGAGGGGGTGAACTAGATTCCATATAAGTATTTTAGGGTCTTGGTCAAATGAAATGTCAACTCTATGAGGTCAATCTAGTTTCTCTAGTTTTCTCTACACTTAAAATTATTTCTTAAAGGTTCTAAAGTCATTTTAAAGATGAATATAAAGTGTGGTAAATACAAGTGGTAGTTTTAAATCATGAAAATAGGTTTTCTAATGTTCTTAATGTCATAACAAATTAGACGATAGTCAAACCTTGCAAGTTAAATTCTCAAAGAAGGATAAACTAAGTTAGAATGGGTATTTATGATCATTTGTATAATCATCTTCAAGAGTAAACATATCAAAAGTGACTCTCCACCTCCCTCAATCCTTTTTAATGTTTAGAGGAGTTTAATAGGCTTAAAAATGAAAAAAAAGTAGTTTCCACTTCATCAAGTCCTTTGCCAACTTTACAAGGGTCATGTGTGAATGTTTGTTTCATATAGAATATGAAGAGATTGATCCTAAGATTTTTACAAATAATGGGGAACATAGTGGGATTGAGATTCATGGAATTGGAATTTGTGTTAATATATTGTCTTTTATGATAAAATTTTAATAAATTTAACTTCTTAGAAAATGATCTAAACCCCACCACCTTAACTTCCACATAATTTTATTGCAAATATAAACTCACTATTATATAAAAAGTATTTTATGATATTGAAAAGGGTTTGAGGGGTCCTCTAATTACATCATAAATATTAATTTAGTGTATGCAAATGCAAGGATCACCATGTTTTTTCAGGTTATAGGGCTGCCTTATTGGGTAGAGCCTTTAACATGGCTAGTGAACATTTTAAAACTCTCTATGGTCCTATAGCATGAATATAGATCCCACATAAGCCATAAAATGTTTTAGGAAAGTCTCATGATGATATAATTCTTGATGAATCAGTGGTCACAATGAGAATGTACCTATATGTCTATTTGAAGGATCATTATATTTTCAAGATAAAAAGAAGGAAAAGAGATGTTTAAAACCTAATTGAGACTCAAATAAGTTCAATAGTCACTAAGGAGATAATTGGTAAGAAGTATAGTTATATAAAATATAAAATATAGTCATGATCCCTAACAAGTACCCACATGTTGCTAATTGAACAATTAACATCAAGCCTAAGGAGACATGGTAGAGTACAATGAAAGGATATGCTCCAAGCCTAATTTGGGATCTATAAACAGGTTCAAATAAACATTGAGATGATCATTGAATTATAATTTGAATATAATTAAGACCAAATAATGTAGTCAAGTACTCTAAAGGCCATTTATAGGTTAGTCCAAGATTAGGCTAATCTCAAGCCTACAAGGAAGGACAAAGGCATATGAAAGGCTCTAAGGTTTTATTAGTCAAACAAAGGGTCATAAGGTCATTTTTAGATAAAATAACATGATATATAGGATGGATAAAATTAAATTTAAAGGGAACATATATTCAAAAAGGTAACCTATAGGTTTGCCTATTTAAGAGAGCTTTTACTTGATTTGAAGAATGAGTGAGGACTATGAATAGGTATGAGAGAAGGAAATGCCATTTGGGAATGATCCATAGTGAAATAAATACTTAATTTGAACCCTCAGACTCTAGTGAGAAATATGGAATTTTTTTGAAACTATATCAAACCTCATGGAGAGCCTATTTCTTACACACAGTCACTACTTACAACTAGCCATGAAAAAGATTGATGTTTTGAAGCCTCTATAGGTATAATTACACATTGAAAATTGGTATAAAATATGGTCATAAGTGGAAAAATACATAAATTTTCACCCCAATTCCATATAGGAAATATGCATATTCATTATTTTGTCAAAGACCTTGCCCACTCTAATGGCAAGAGATAATGTTGAGACTAATGGCCTTTTTAGACCTAAAACACAAAATAGTCATGTCAAATTCCATGAAGGGCCATTGATTCAATGCATAAACATATAAAATGTCTTAATACACTCTTAGGATGCATAAAACCTTAATTTTAAATCTAAATGCCCTTGAGGGATATCAAGGAGGTGACAGGCCTAAAACCTCAGGTTTTCTAACGAATGTGCCAAATGCACATAGTAGAGTGATAACCATTGACAAAGCATATATAATAACTAATAGGGTTGATTTTAAGTTTTATCAATATTTATCATCAATATAATTCATTTTGAAGGGCTAAAACCTAGATTATACCCCATTTAAGCTCAAGAACAATAGCCCTACTACCCAAGGAACAATTTCATATATTCATATCATAGCTTACACTTTGCATGGGAAGCTAATCCATTTTGGATAGATGAGGAGGAAATTTAAGAATGTTTTACAAGTTTAATGAGTCCAATTAATGGATGATGATTTATGAATGATTGTTAAGACCCTAGATAGCTCTTAAACCCTAGTAAAATCCTTAGATGAATGTGATGTGAGAGGTTTGTCTCCTAATGAATCTAAATGAATTTTTTTGGATCTAAAAAAAAATTAACCTTGTAAATATCTCTATTTCTCTTCACCATGAAATTTGATGCTGATGTCACCTGTATGAACACCCTAAATACTCTTTCTTTTAGTAGTTTTAATGATTTTTAAGGGTATAAACATGGATGAACACTTGAAAAACATTATATGAGGTACTATGAGATGTTTTATAACTCATAAAATAATATTTTTTTCCATCCACTCTTGAAACTATTCCTACTGGTCTAGATAAGGAACGAAGTTTGAGATATACTAGGGTTGAGAGACCTAGTCATCTAGTTTAGAAAGAACAATAGGTTTGTGATGCCTTGAAGGCCTTTTCTATAGAATGAAGTGTTTATTGGGTCTTAAAAAATGATATTAATCATTTTTATAGTGTTCCTTTTAGTCTTAATTTCCATTCAAATGAATTAATAGGTGTAATAAGGCCTAACTATCAACTAGTACAAATAGCCAACATTGAAGTGAATCTTTGAGAGGTATGACAAGCATTGAAAGGTGTCAATTAGAGCATTAAAATACTTTAATAGGTGGTGATGAAATATTTTAGGCTTATTTTTATTATTTACAAGTTCTAAAATAATATTAAGATGATCTCTTCACTACCTAATAGTACAGACTGCACCGCATGAGCTAAACTAACTCTCCCTTTCAAGAAGGCCTATTTAAAGAGAAGATAATGATGCACACACCTTGGTGATGTTTCAATCCATCATTGTACATATATATCCATTAATTTTAAATATATATTAAGAATATTTCATTAATACATTAGACTAGTTTGAAAGAAGGCTTATGAACTCCTCAAAAACTATCTCTTCCTCACTTGAAGGCAGTTTGTAAAGTACTTAGAGATAAAATGACACTTGTTCAAGACATAAAACGATTCCTCCTAAATTATATTAATATAATCACATTTATAAATTATTTTAACCCCCTAATATTCCATTCTTAGCATAATATTTCTCTTTCACTCTCTCATTAGTGTTATAAGTATGCATAGTTTTGGCATTATAATCTATCCAAAGGAAAGGTAGGTGAAGCCCTACTATTTATATTACTCATATTTTACTTGAGAAAATAAATGAAAACTAGTTCAATATTTCCAAGTTCATATTTTAGTTTGTTGAATGAGTTTTCGATAGATGCTAGTGAGAAAAGTGTTTTTCCTTGCATCTTGTCCTACTTATGTGCACCTAGGTATGTATATATTGTGTTCTTGCAGGTCACTTGGAGTATATTGAAATGTGATGTTGCACTTAAGTGTTTGGAGTTTTAGTAGTGTATTATTAGTTATTTTAATCTCTCACCTTATCTATCATACTCTCATAGTCTCTAGGTTGAAATACTTATGTGAGAAACTCTCTCTTGAAACATAGACTAGATTGTAGTTGTACCTAATCTAAGTGAAATCATAGGATAATTTTGGATCAAATATTTTTGTGTATCAGCTATTTATTTTATTTTTCTTTTATTTAGATAGATTTTTATCCTTTTTTATACACTAATTATTTATTAAGTGAGCAATCAAGATAAATCTATGGATTTATCCCTTCAATCTAGAGGTTTACTCGTACTACAGATAACCCATAGGTCTAGGGGTAATTCCATGTTTCACTCAATTTGGAGTAGTCTTGAACTACCTCTCCAAGGGTGAAAAATTGAGTGACAAAAATTATTTTTTTATATTACATTTTGTGACTTTATTTGACTCTTAAAATGTGTGATATTGAGTGTTCATCACGTGACTCTTTTTATGTTTGAGTCTTTCTCTATTTGACACTTACTCTGAATATAATTGAGTGTGCATGGTGTAACTCTTTTCTTGTGTGAATCTTACTATGTGATATTCATTTTTAGATACATGAAATTGGAGGTTTGGTATGTGACTCCTTTTAATTTTTTATTAAATATCCTATTTGACACTTACTTTACATAGAATTGAATGTACATGGTGTGACTCTCTCATTGTGTGACTCTTACTCTATGTGATATTGAATATTATCTACATGACTCTTATTCTACATGAATTATGTGTTCATTTTGTGATTCCTTATATGTATGAATATTTCTCCATGTGACACTACATGTTATCATGTGGGTTTCCATTATTTGTTTTGTGTGTCATGGATATGGCATTACATGTGAATTTGTGTTGATACATCTAAAATTGTATATTGATATTGTGGTGTTGTGATCCATATCACGTATTTTTATATTTGTGTGTGATGCCATGATACATATCATGAATTTTTTTTATGGTTATTACTCATATATTATATGATCATTACTCTTATGAATATTTTATACACTTTATATTTCCACTCTTATCACTTTAATGATGCTTTATATTATGGTGGCTTGTTAGTACATCAATATCAATGATTGCATGTCTATAAGGTTGAATTAATAATTGGGTGAGATAAAATGGTGGTACTTTGTGGGATATGTTTGCATATTGTTTTGTCACACTCATTATTATTAGTATAACCTCCTCTAAGTCTATTTCTATCTTAACTTTCTATCTAATTTCCATCTAGATTTTCTAGCTTCTTTATATCCTACAATATCATCCTAATCAATATAATTTGTTTCATAATTTGTCCTTCCTTATAATAAATCCTCCAACCTGATAATATTCTAAGTATATCTGTAGACACCAAAATCATGTCTACTCCTTGGTCGACTCCCCCCCTTGGTCCCCTTGGTCCACTTCTACACATTCCTAACCCACACACTTATTAATTTAAAATAATAACTTATTTTAAATTAATAACACCCCCATTGACACCTCATCCATGACACCTCACCCTTGGACACACTCCACCTTGGATACCTCTCCTTGGATGCCTCCCTCACCCCATGCCAAATCTTAATTGCTTACACCCCATTTCAACCCTCCCACTAGCCTCTCACACTCATTTAATCCACTTTCAGACCATTTTTCAAAGGCAATCAACCTCGGCAGATGGAGGAATGGGTAAAAGGCTAAAAATACTATTTTTCCCATCTTCTAGTGCTGACATTGGTTACCATTCGGCCGACGTCGGCGGGATCGCCGATGTCAGTTGCTTAAAACAACCTGAAGGTGAATTCTCTTCCCCCTGGGATGCAAAAATCATAGTAGGGGATGCTAAATCAATCAATCATAGACTGCAAACATGAATTTGACCTCTCTCTCTCTCTCTCTCTCTCTCTCTCTCTCTCTCTCTCTCTCTCTCTCTCTCTCTCTCCTCTCTCTCTCTCTCTCTCTCTCTCTCTCTCTCTCTCTCTCTCTCTCTCTCTCTCTCCCAGACACACACCAAGCATCACAGGGCACAAAGACTATGCATCAGTCACTCTACCTCTTTGCAGGGAGTCTTCTACATTAGCAACATGGCTTCTACACTTTTGGTTATCTGCTAAGGAGCTAAGTATTCTTCTTTTATGTCATTTTAGTAGCTTAGAATGTATTTGTAATCAATTTTTTGTTTATTGCTTCTAATCCATATTATCAACCAGACCCAGCTATCAACCCGACCACACTTGACTCTCTTCCCAAAAAGGTTGAGAAGCCTTTCCCATATCTTTCCCTCTTTTGACAACCTATCATCTACCCCTTGTCCCTCTTAAGACCATATTCACTACCCTGCTAACCTGTACAGACTCTCAAACTGCTACAGACCATCCCGTCAACCATAGATAGACCTAAAACTCATCCAACACCCCATTGCCCCAATTGATGCTGGCCTCTAGGCCCATTACCCCTACTGATGTCAGCAGACTAACTGGTGTCAGCAACCTTATACCAACTGACGATGGTAGACTAATCAGCGTCGACGACTATGGAAGGCAGACAGCACAATACAGGTATGCATTACCTTTATTTCTTTTGTTTAGTCTTTCATTATTTCTGTCTAGCAACATTCTCTTTTATCAAAAGTAGACTGTCATCCCTCGAGGAAGTCTTTGCACTTCTGGAATCGAGCTTTGCTTGGCAGTCCACCATCCATCTATCTAACAATCTCTTTGTTTAAGTCTTTCTCTCTACAGGTGTCATCCTCTACAGCCAAAGAGGAGTCCCTACAATGTCTGGATAATGGTGTGTAAACTTCATTCAAGTATCATCTAACCCCTAACCATTAATCTTATTTTCTTACTTCTTTTGAATGTAGAAAAGCAAAAAATAGTTAGAAACATTTTGGCACGCCCGGTGGGACCCTAGGACTTTTCCTTGGGTTCATACTTTTTCTTCTAAAACAAAACATTCATATAGGTGCATTAGGTCTCTTCTTACATCCTTTTCCTCTATCTCTTCCAAAATACACCATCAGCAAAGTTAAAAAGAATCCTTCTTTTTCTTTCTTTTCTGCATCTAGAGTAGTGAAATTTCATACTCTTCAACCTTTTCTCCACTTGTCTGCATCTGAACACACATTTCAATTTGGGCCTAAAAATCTTTTGCATTTCATTTCTATTTGCATGCATTTTTAGCTCACCTAGTAACTTAAAACCGCATTATGAATTAATCATAGTGCACTTATGTTACACAACCTGACCACTTTCAAAACTAAACATCTAAACATACCTGAGACAAGGTCCGACTAGGATTTCATCACCTACTAGATACCTTACCCTTCCTGGTAATCCTACTTGGACTTCAATACCAAGGGGAGAGCCCAATTTGTTCTCTAGCAGAGTATAAACTCTAGGGGAAGTATATACTGGCTAAGTGACCTAGCTTATCTCTGGGCTCGTGAAGTGAGGGGAGCTTGCTCCTTAGCACCAGGCCACGTACGGAACCTAATACAGACTCTTGAGCACCGAAACTAACTTGAAACCAACCTTAGACTGCCTCTTCTAGGACCCATTCTACAAGCCAACCTCCCACACACTCTTCTAAGGCATAAGCCAACAAGACTCTAAAACTTATTCTTAGGAATTAACTTTAGAGTTTGCTTATCTTCATCTATTTTTCTGTCTCTATCTGGTTTTTTGAGTTGGTGAGGTCGCATTCTAAGATCTAAAGATAGCTCAGAATTTCTTCTTTCTTCCAAAAAATTTCAGTTTCTAGAAACACACAGTAACTGACATTGATTTTCCAACCAACGCTGGCAACCCATTTTCACCAACATCGATTATTTGACCGATGTCAGCCACTTATTCCACATCGACATTGGTTTTTCAACTGACGTCGGTCATTGTCAACAAAACTTATTTCAAAACAACAAGCTTAAAACCTAACTTTCTTGCTATTAGACACCACATTCTAAGTTTCTAAAACTAAAAAAACATAGTTTTTGGAACCTGAGCCTTTTTTTGCCTTGAATGGTTTTGACACATAGTCAAACCAAAACTCTTGTCGACCACGCAAGGCAACAACCACTTCTACCTTCACCCTTTCATATCAAGTCCCCTAATGGAGTGTACTTCAAACACTGAATATTCTCCTATCCAGTCAACCCCCAATCAATCTCCAATTGTTCTTGAAGGGGATCAAAATTTTGAGAGATTCCTTGACCATAACGTCAAGGCTCTCTGACACTATCTCACTAAGAGCCAAATGTGAGACTCTTCAATTCAACCAAATTCATCACATTTGTAGAACTTGATTGTCTCAACTCCACACACTCTTGCACCTATAAATGCGGCAGTGACTACCTATCCTTTTACCAGTGCTGCCATTCAACCACCTTTGGCGACATCTAGTCAACTTGTGTCTTCCAACTTCATGACACAAGCTCCCTTGGCTTCAACATCAGTCCTTATGATGAACTACCAATATGTTATGCCTATACAAGTGTAACCAACTACGTCATATGCCCCTCTTAACACCTTCCAGGTACCTTACAACCTAGGGGTGCCCCACTTGAAAATCCATCAACCGATCTAATCAAGATGTTGATGGATAAGATGTCTAATCTTGAGACAACCATTTTCGATTCAAGCAATGTTCTCTCATATGAACAAATTTGCAATGAACCCATTCATCCTTTAGTCCCAATTCGACCCTATCCTAGTCAGTGGGAACTTCCCAAGTTTACTCACTTCCAGAGTAAGGAAGACCCACAGCAACATCTACAAGCATTTAGACATGCTTGTTATCTTCTAGCACATGATGATGCATTATTGCTATGCATGTTTCCCATGTCACTTTCTGGTGCTACCCTCGATTGGTACAGCTCTCTCACCAGACACTCTCTTTTCACATTCACCCAACTAGCTCAACTTTTCCTCGACCACTTTTCGATCAATATCACCAAAAAGGTCTCAATCATAGACCTATACTCTATCAGACAGTTTGATGATGAATCCATAGCTGATTTTGTTTCCCATTGGAGAGGCTTAATCAACTAGCTCTCCTTTTCTTAGCCTCAACCCGAGCTCATCGAACTCTTCTCCCAGGCATGTGCCAAGCATATTTCCTCTACTTTATAGGTCCAAACATTCCACACATTTGACAAAGCTTTCACGATGGCTAAGAAGCTTGAACTACGTGCCGTCAAGGAAAAAAAAGTCAAATTGTAGAGTAAAAACCCCAATGCAAAGTCAAATGACCCTTCTTCCCAACCTTCTTCTTCCTACTCCAAATCTAAGGGAGTGGCCAACGCTGTGGTCTTTAGATCACCATCTTCAACAACAACCAACCAATTTGAACCTTCCACATCTCAAAGCATTACCAAACAATTCCAACAATGGTATATACAGCGTTAGTATACTCCTATAGGAGAATCATACGCTTCCATTTTGGATAAACTTGTCAAGCAGGGGGTCCTCAATCTCCCTCAAATATGACCACCTCAATTCGACCCCTCAAAACCTATCCCTGCATGATATAGGGAAAATGCCTTTTGTCATTATCACCGTGTCAAAGGCCATGACATAAAAAATTGCAAAACCTTCAAAAACATTGTCCATGACATGTTAGACAAGGGGGATCTTGTCTTGGACAACCCAAATGTGCCACCCAATCAAAACTTGGACATATTTAGACAACCATTCCATAATCATCCCCCTAACCAAAATGACATTCAGACCATGATTGATGACCTTCAAGAGCGTAACATACGCACAGTCAACATGGTCTCACCTCTTATTCCTAACTAACCTCTCCCACAGTCTGAAGAGGTTATTCAACCTACTTGTCCACTACAGGTAAAAGAGCCTTCTTCTCCTATTTTTCCTCCACCAATGAAGGATAGTCCTCCATCCACACCTCTTTCACATGTGGGAGAATCTACTTTAACCTCTCACATATTAGAGGATGCCTTGATGACACCAATGCCGACTGCCTCACCCTCATCCTTCTTATCATCAATGGGGGATCATACTTTCCTCGCTCCTCGACCACATGAGGAAGCCATTATCATCCCAACATTCTCTCCACCTGAAGAGCCACATTATCCAATTCCTTCTCCACCGAGAGAAGAACTTATCACTTCACCAACATTGAGCAAAGAAGATCTGGTGATGATTCTCTCAACATCACCTCAATCTTTTAAACAACTGACTATAGAACCTCACCCAACCTCATCCAAACCCTTGCAGTCATCTACCATGCCAAAATAGGTTAAATCCCTCGGTGTGTGCCCTACATCCAACCTCACTCACCCAAAAGTGATGGTAGACTTAAACCTCACCCCACACAATAGTAGTCCTCACACTAAACCAAAGAAGGCTACTAAACCCCATCAGAGAACTCCTACCCCACCTTCGCCATTACCATCCATCTTGGGTCCACATCCATCTACTTTAGCAGGATTTATCCCACATCCAACACCTCTCAATAAGAGTGTACCATCTTCACATGTGGCCATATTGCCAACTAAAAAGGTGACACGGCAAATCCTCCAAACAACTCCTAAATAGAAATTGTCAACCTCTATTGAAATAAAGAGTGCCGACCCATTAAAGGGTTCTTATGCTTCAATGTTATGTCAATTGTTGTAGTCATCTAGTATCATCCTTCCACCTATCAAGCCTTACCAACCTTTTGAACCAAAACCACCTTAGTTCGATGACACTAAAATATGCTAGTATCATCGCACACCAGGGCATGACACTAAGCATTGTTGCACCCTTAAGGATGTCATCCGTCAACATCTGGCAAAGGACACTCCTCACATTGAGGCTCCTTTTGACCACATTTTTGACCAACTTTCAAAACCATCTCATACCTCTCGAACCTCTTCACCTAAATTGGGATCCCAACATAAGACTATGGTCCCTCAACCACCTCCTTAACCTTTATTCAAAATTAACACAATTAATGTGGCCACCAGGCCCCAAACTGTGAAGAATAAAGGAAAAGACCAAACTTCTACGCCTTTGACATATCCATTATTCGTCAAGACCTCTCAACCAACACAACCCAAGATTTCTATCTTGGACATGTCTCGACCATCATCACTGGGGGAAATTCCTCCTAACCTCACTAGTTCACATGACGCTTGGTATAAGTGACTCGTGGACTACTTAACATATTCTATCATCCCTCCGAACCTCTCTAGAAATAGATGGTGAGATTTTATCAAGAACACTACTCGCTACACCATGCTAGGGGGACTTCTTTACAAGCGAGGTCTTGATGGCCTCCTTATCCAATGCCAACAACACATCAACCTCAATCAAGCCTCGACCAAACATCGACCTCAACCAAGCCTCAACCAAACATCAATCGACCAAGCATCGACCAAGTCTCGACCAAAAATCCAAGCCTCGACCAAGCCTCAACCAAACATCAACCAAGCCTCAACCAAACATCGACCCCAACCAAGCATAGACCAGACATCAACTAACCAAACATCAACCTCGACCAAGCCTCGACCAAGCCTCGACCAAGCACCAACCAAGCATTGACCAAACATCAACCTTGACCAAGCCTTAACCAAACATCAACCAAGCCTCGACCAAGCATCAACCAAACATCAACCAAATTCTTACTCATCGACCAACATGTGACCAATTTAGACCAAAGCAAATGGGGCAAGTTTGCTCCTAATTGACTCAGACCTTACATCATGATGCATAAGCATGGATCAGGGACTTATCAAAACTTGAGCCCCTTTATGCCTTATATCTTTGACCAATCTACTATTAGTCAAGTACTTATTCACTTGACATTTAGTTTGAGCTCATCCCTTGAGCAACCCTCATCATCGACAATCCTATTCCCTTCAACCCTTTTTTCCCAACATTAGTTAACCCTTTTGTCAAGCATGAATGCTTCATCCTAATAAAATGGAAACCCTCTAAACCTCTATAGTCAAGTCCATGACCAAAATTTTAGTCAAAAAAAAATATAAAACTGGGATGCCTATTCAAAGGTCATAAAATTATAAATGTAGACTACTCCCTTGAAGGACAGTTGCATAATTGTTGTAATTGATAGACTGCTCCCTTGAAGGACAACTATTCAAAGACTTTCATATATACAAAGCAAAATATAGACCACTCCCTCAAAGGATGGCTATGCCTAACTTTTGCTACATACACATCATTATCTTAGAAGCTTCCTGCATCGATCAGCTTCACAACATGACCAAAAAACAAGACAACATCCCCACGTAGACTTCCTGCATCGATCAGTCTACCAAAAAAAAAAAATGACAAAACTTTAAAGTCATGGACTTGTCTCTAGTCGTTCTCAGGGTCACCTATAAAAGGGGAAAAGTTATCCCTACAGCAAAGGGTTACCCTGTCCTTCCATCTCACATAATCACATCTATCACCCCAACATACTCAAGGGATTTTGAGCTCACTTAACGTCAAGTGATTCGATTACTTCTCTAACACAATCAATGGTCAATGCCGTAATGCATGAATGGGGCTTTTGTTTCCAAAAACCCTTATTTATGCCATCATTATAGTCCTTGTCAATGAAAGAGAAACATGCCTTTCACTTCTTTTACATCTTTGTCACACATCCAACCAAATCATTTTCTCAACCATACCCAACCAAACCAAAACATTTTCAGACCACTGACATGACGTAGTCCATTTCACATAGTTTCTATGGAAACCAATACACATGGAAACTATCCATGAAACAATTTATGTTAAGCATAAACCATTACTTGCTGAAGCATAAATAATCTCAATTTATTTTTAGCATACACCATTACTAATATGGAAAATTGCTAGGGATGAAAGACCACTCAACCAATGTTACAGAATACACCATTACATAATATGGAAAACAATGTGACATCATCTTACCCTCATCATTTCAAGCACGTACCCTCAGACATATGGGAAGTGCTAAACCTTAACCTAGACCAAACCAATCATCAACCATTTTGACTCTTGGCCTGAACTACATTAGTCTGAGGCTCTTCCAACAAGGGCTATGTAGGCAGCACTCAGATGATATGACATCTTCTGGGGTTAGCTCGACCACATTCATTTGTTCATCTACTTGATGGAAAAACCCTTTCAACCTTTAACCATGACTTAACCTCATCCAACCCACGTCCATAACTGACCATCTTCCTCCCCTTTGGGGAGAACTACATTGGCCTGAGGCCCTTCAAACAAGGGCTATGTAGGTAGCACTCAGATGACATGACATCTTTTGGGGTTAGCTCGGCCACATATATTTGTTCATCTATCTGATGGACAAACCATATTACCTTCATCATCTATCACCTGACCAAACCAACCTATCAACCAATTTGAACTACATTGGCCTGAGGCCCTTCTAATAGGGGCTATGTAGGCAGCACTCAGATGACATGACATTTTTTGGGGTTAGCTCAGCCACATCCATTTGTTCATCTGTCTGATGGACAAACCATATTACCTTCATCATCATGACAAAACCAATCATCAACCACTTTGACTCTTCATCTGAACTACATTGGCCTGAGGCCCTCCAAACAAGGGCTATGTAGGCAGCACTCAGATGACATGACATCTTCTGGGGTTAGCTCAGCCACATCCATTTTTTTGTCTATCTAATGGACAAACCATTTTGACCTTTGACCATGACTTAACCTCATCCAACCCACGTCCATAACCAACCCTCTTCCTCCCTTTTTAGGGAGAACTACATTGGCTTGAGGCCCTTCAAACATGGGCTATATAGGCAGCACTCAGTTGACATGGGGTCTTCTGAGGTTAGCTCGGCCTTTCTTTCATCCATCCATCTAATGGACCAGCTATCTATCTCAACTCAACTCGACCAACGACCTTGGAGATCACGCCTATCTCCTCAGACCATGACCACTTCCAAGAAAACTTTGCCTTGGTTGTTTTTGCATGTATGCTACCTCATGAATGGTTAGCAAAATTGTCTACAACCCATATTTTGACCCTCACAAGTATTGGATTGTGAGCAAGTGGATCCCCACTACTTGTGACATTTTTTATGTTTCCAAGAGCACTTCCTGAGCTTGGGATACTTGGAACATGAGGACCATTGGAGCTACAACTTGGATCGAATAACCCAATTAGCTACGACTAAATCCTAGGGCTTGGTTATTTCAATTTTGGCACTCCTTGACTCTGACTTGCAACAATTTGACCTGACCATCTCGTGAAGTGGTATGCACGTAATCCCAACTATTGCAGCATTTACACTCAAACTTCACCATATCCATCCTCTATCTATCAAATCGGCACCCAATTTTAGGTTTCCTTCCCTCGAATCTCGCTTTGAGGGGGAATACCTCATCCCATAATTAGGGCAATCAACATTCATTTTTTGTCTTGCAGTTCATCAGAACAACCAACAAGACAAGAAAAGACCTCATCCCATATTTGGGGTAATCAACACCTATTTTTGTCTTGCAGTTTGTCATAACAACCAATAAGATAAAAAGGGGCAAATGTAGACACTAAAATCATGTCTACTCCTTGGTCGACTCCCCCCTTGGTCCCCTTGGTCCACTTCTACACATTCCTAACCCACACACTTATTAATTTAAATTAATAACTTATTTTAAATTAATAACACCCCCTTGACACCTCATCCATGACACCTCACCCTTGGACACACTCCACCTTGGATGCCTCCCTCACCCCATGCCAAATCTTAATTGCTTACACCCCATTTCAACCCTCCCACTAGCCTCTTGCACTCATTTAATCCACTTTCAGACCATTTTTCAAAGGCAATCAACCTTGACAGATGGAGGAATGGGTGGAAGGCTAAAAATATCCTTTTCCCCATCTTTTAGCTGCCAACATCGGTTACCAGTTGGCTGACGCTGCTGGGATCATCGATGTCGATCGCTTAAAACAACCCGAAGGCAAATTCTCTTCTCCCTGGGAAGCAAAAATCACAGTAGGGGATGTTGAATCAATCAATCACGGACCACAAACATGAATTTGACCTCTCTCTCTCTCTCTCTCTCTCTCTCTCTCTCTCTCTCTCTCTCTCTCTCTCTCTCTCTCATCTCTCTCTCTCTCTCTCTCTCTCTCTCTCTCTCTCTCTCTCTCTCTCTCCCAGACACACACCAAGCATCACAGGGCACATGGACTCTGCATCAGTCACTCTACCTCTTTATAGGGAGTTTTCTACATCAGCAACAAGGCTTCTACACTTTTGGTTCTCTGCTAAGGAGCTAAGTATTCTTCTTTTATGTCATTATAGTAGCTTAGAATGTATTTGTAATCATTTTTCTGTTTATTGCTTCTAAGCCATATTATCAACCAGACCCAGCTATCAACTAGACCACACCTAACTCTCTTCTTGGAAAGGTTGAGAGGCCTTTCCCATATCTTTCCCTCTTTTGACAACCTATCATCTACCCCTTGTCCCTCTTAAGACCATATTCACTACCCTGCTAACCTGCACAGACTCTCAAACTACCACAAACCATCTCGTCAACCACAGATAGACTTGAAACTCATCCAAAGCCCCATTGCCCCAACCAACACTAGCCTCCAGGCCCATTACCCCTATCGACATTGATATAATAACTAGTGTCGGCAACCTTATACCAACTATCGATGGCAGACTAACCAGCATTGGTGACTATGGAAGGTAGATAACACAATATAGGTACACATTACCTTTATTTCTTTTGTTTAGTCTTTCATTATTTCTATCTAGAAACATTCTCTTTTATCAAAAGTGGAATATCATCCCTCAAGGAAGTCTTTGCACTTTTGGGATCAAGCTTTGCTTGGCAGTCCACCATCCATTTATCTAACAATCTCTTTGTTTAAGTCTTTCCCTCTACAGGGGTCGTCCTCCACAGCCAAAGAGGAGTCCCTACAACGTCTGGATAACGGTGCACAAACTTCATTCAGGTATCATCTAACCCCTAACCATTAATCTTAGTTTCTTACTTCCTTTGAATATAGAAAAGTGAAAAGTAGTTAGAAACAATATCTTATAAATCTTGTATTGTATTAATCTATATGATATTTTAATGTGTAAATCAATATTTTTTTACTATATTAACTTAGTTAATATTGATACCCTAGAGTTTAGGGTTACATTTGGGTATTGGAGCCATATATATAAAGGTCATATTTAATTCTTAAAACAATATATCACATTCATATATTACATTTTTTCTCACATTTCTACCCCTAGGTAGTATTTGGGAGAGTTATAGGGTTTATAACATTATCATGGAGGTCTTGGCTTGTGGTGTCATTTCAAATCAAAAAGAGGGGTATTTGTACTTCTTAATTTAGGATATATATTTATTAATCAAAATATTTGAGGTATTCAACCTAAAACATATTCCACCTTATTCTCCCTCACATGCTAACTCATCCCAACCAAACCCACAACTTCCTCAAACTCCTTTGAGTCATCCCCTAAATTATCAAAAAGTTTGACTCATTCCTTTTGACTCAGTGAACCATTCCCATACTTCTCTCATCTATTTTAAATGGTCATCATCCTCATGGGTGAGGACTCATTAGACACCGTTGATTATTTGGATCGTTTAAAAAATCTAAATAATCCTCCACCATTGGATCTTCCTCTAGAAAATAATAAATAAACTTGAAAACCATCATTTTGTCCATCTTGAGTTATGATAATGAAGCGTTATTCAATTTAAAAGAAAATCAAAATGAATCAAATTTAATTAAATCATAAAAAAAACTCATTTTTCACCAAAATGTTGTTCATTATCCCTTGTATTGGAAGAGTGAGTAATCACATTGTTGAAGAGCAAATGAAGTTTACATTGTAATGAAGGAAACTATTATATTTAAGGTAGAAGTTTATGTTTACTATTTTCTTTATTTGTTTCTCTATCTTAATTTTAATTTATTTAAGATTAAGATTGAAGAATTAATTGATTTCTTATCATTTTTAGATTTAGTTCATATATTTTGATAGACTCGGTGGGACCGTCCCTCATCTTTTTCATTCTACGTTCATCATAATCACATTTAGAAAGAGTTTTTCATTTGATTTTTTGCTATTTGTATTTTCATATGCATTTAATATTATCTTTGTGAGTGATGGTGTAATCTACAGGTTTTTATTTGAATTTTTTTCTCTGTTGTGTATGCTCACTGTGTAGCTACAAGTTTTAAAACATCAGTTGTGAATTTATACCCCATAATAGCAAAATCAAATTTTGACCGATTTTTGTCTTTTTTTCCTATTTTTATTTACATCATTATATTTATATTCACCTTATAATTTTTTCTATGTTTTCAATTATTTATATTTCTATGCTACAGGAAAATAGTCAAATCAGTAAATTTTCTAGTGAAAACATTATTTTTAATTGTGAATTTGTCTTAATTGACTGAAAAATTATTATTATGAGTAAAAAAATCATATTATAACCATGAATTTGTCCCTTTATGCTTTCTATGTTTTATGTTTCTATATTTTTAGGTCTAACAGTGAAATCATTTTATAGTTGCAAAATCATCCTTCTAAGCAATGAAATTGTCATTCTACATAGCAAAATCACTTTTTTTGTCAATAAAATTATTTATACAAGATACGAATTCATCATTTTACCAATGAAATCACTTTTTTAACTATAAAATTGTCATACAAGCATATAAATATTGTTATGTAAGTGTAAATTTTTCTATTCTATATTTTCTATATTCTTTTTATTTCCTATGTTTGAATTATTAGTATGTTACTTTTTCTATCTTTATATATAACTATGAATTTGTCATAGAGAATTAGTTTTTTGTTATTTTTGTTTTTTTTTTACTCCATTTTAAGTTGCCTTATACCAAGCCTAAACAAACATTCTAAATATTTGTTTTCATAATGCTTTCCAAAGATAATCAATAAAAAGGATAAACAAAAAAAACAATTTCTTTTATCTTACTAATGCTTTTAATTTTTTTTTTAAAAGTTTTTAGTAATTGCATCCACATTTTATTTCATCCTTCTATTTATAACCATGGAAATTGTGTATTCTCTTCCATTAGTGTCACATGGGTGACAATACTCAAGAATCATAAATAATTCCATAATTTTATATGTTACTCAAGTGGTACCCACCTATGCTCTTTCTTTGGAATCACATTGATGAAGATACCAAGAAATTAGAAATAGACACTTTCTTTTTATTTCTTTTTCTATGGGCTCTATTGACTATGGATTTCACTACCATGTAGTAGGCTAAACATTGTTTACTAGTGGGATATATAAATTTAGATCCAACTATTTCAATTACTTAAGTAGTTGTGTGTTTTAAGCACACCATGATGTGAGGGGATTTCATACTCCAATACCTAGTGTTTCAATAGCTACCTTGAAATATGATATCAATTATTGTCAACACACTTAGACCCCTATGACTATTTTGCAAACTTTGGGACAAGAACCAATAGTTTACATTGATTTTATCTATTTCTTCCATAATTTTTCCCCTTAAAAAGAATATTTTTTAAATCTTAAGATTAGGAAAACCTCTTTTGCCATTAGACTTTGGTGCATTGGTTAGCAATTAGTGCCAAGAAGCTACCTTCCACACATTGTCAAAACTAAACTTAGTGGTTCATGGGAAAGGTAAGATCTTCCATGGTTAGTGCCTTTAAATATTAGGTTGTAGATAAGAATATAGATGAGTTAGTGACATCAGAAGGCCCAAAAATTATTCACAACCCTTATCCTATTTTTTCACCTTTTATGTGCAATTGCTTGACTATTTAGAATATATTTTTGTTGTTGTTTCCTTGAGTTTATCATGTGCTTCAAAATCCTTTTTTGTAAACAAATTCTTTTGAGTTTAAATGATATCCTAAAATCAAGACTTTCTCTCAAAAATAAAAATAATTAGTTCAATAATTTGATTTTTTAATCACCTTTTTGTTTGTCTTGTTAGTTTAAAAATTCATTTTATTTGAGTTATTTTCCTTTTCATCTTAACCATGTTGCCTATTACTAGGAAAATGACCATGTTAAACAATCCTAATGTAAGGGATGAACCTTTTGGTAATGACCCATTTTAATTTCTTGGTCAAGAGAATCATGTAGAAATACATGAGATAAATGAATAGGAAGAAGATGAAGGAGTGGATTACCAAGATGAGGGTAACCCTAAATTTGTCTAACCTCCACCATCATTTAATGAGTATATCATGCTTAATAAGAATGATTTATTTCTTTAATCCTTGGGATTTAGATCAAAATTTCCATCTGACTTTGACGTACATAATTTACAATATATAATTGCAAGAAAATAACCTTCATCCTCTAATCCTAATCAACCAACCTCACAAGGTTATTTATAGGGTAGAAATACCCTCATCCTATCCTCAAAACCTCATCCCCAAGTCTCTCAAGACAAAAGGAAAAGTATGTTAAGTGAGGTGTCATCTCAAATAAGCCATGGTTTTTCCACAAAAATCCATGAAACTTAAGGAACTCAAGATATTATGAACTTTCAATCTCATCAATAAATCAATCCCTCTGGTAACCCTAATGTGAATGTGAATACAAATTTACCTTTTTAGTTTTATCCAAATAATCTAAGTTTGAATGTACATTTAAACTCACCAATCATTTACCCAAATAATCAAAATTATAATCTATATTCAATTTTACCAATCATGCAACAAGTCAACCAAAACTTGAGCATGTGTCTCTTATCTAATTCAAGTTTAAGCAATCAACATTTTATTACACCAAATTTGAGTGCACACCCAAATTCACAAGGTTATAATAAAATTAATCCAAGTTTGAATCTTCATTAAAACTCACCATTCAACCCCAATTAAGAGCTTCCAAGTTTCACCAATAATTTCAAATCAAAATCACAGCCACCCTTGATTATTTGGATCATTTAATAAATCTAAATAATCTTCCACCATTGGATCTTCTTCCATAAATCTATAAATAAGCTTGAAACCCATCATTTTCATCCATCCTAACTTATGCTAATGAAGTGATATTCAATTTACAATCAATTCAAATCATCTAAAAAATCTTTTTGCACCAAAATGCTACCCATTCTCCTTTGCATTGGAAGTGTGAGAAACTACATTGTTGAAGAGCAAATCAAGTTTACATTGTTATGGAGGAAACTTGAATATGTTAGGTATAAGTTTATGTTTAACTTTTTATTTATTTATTTTATCTCTTAGGTTAAATTTTTCTTAGATTAATATTTCATAATTAGTTCATTTCTTAGCATTTCTATATTTAGTCCATGCATTATGGCATGTTGAATCAGACCTTTCCTCATCTTTTTCATCTTATGATCATCATAGTAGAATTTAGAAAACATTTTTATTTTTATTTTTCTATTTTTATTCATATATGTGTTTAGTCTTGTCTTTTTAAGTGTTTTTTTAAGCTACAAGTCACTATTTGATGTTTAAAGATCGATTGTGTATGATTACTACGTAACTATGAATTTGGAAACATCAATTACAAAATTATACCCCATAATAGTGAAATAATTTTTTGACCCTTTTTAGTCTCTTTTTCCTAATTTTATTTACATTATTATCTTATATTCACCTTCTACTTCTATCTATATTTTTTGTTTTTTTCTAATTCTATAATACCGGGAAATAGTGAAATCGTTATTTCTAACTGTGAATTGATCTTAATTAACTATGAAATTGTTATTTTAAGTAACAAAATCATCTTATAACTATTAATTTGTCCCTCTATGTTTTTTATGTTTTATATTTATATGTTTATATGTCTAACAACAAAATTATTTCATAATTGTGAAATTATCCTTCTAAGTAGTGAAATAATTGTTCTATATAGCAAAATGACTTTTTCTATCAGTGAAATCATCTCTGCAGGTTACAAATTCATCATTTTTACTAGTTAAATCATTTATATAACTAAAAAATCATCATACAATCCAATGAAATTGTTTTATAAGTGTGAATTTATTTATTCTATGTTTTATATATTCTATTTATTTCTTGTGTTTAAATTATTACAATTTCACTTTTCTATCTTTATGTGTAATTGTGAATTTGTCATAGAGAAATAGTTTATGTGTTATTTTTATGATTTTTATTTTCTCCATTTTATTTTTCCTTATACCAAGTCTAAAAAAACATTCTAATCATTTGTTTTCAAAATTCTTGTCAAAGATAATCAGTAAAAAGTCTAAACAAAAAAACCAATTTCCTTTATTTTACTAACTCTTTTAATTTTATTTTTCAATTTTTTTAGTAATTACATCCACATTTCATTTCAAAATTCTATTTTTAATTATGGAAATTATATATTCTCTTCATTTGGCATCACATAGGTGATGATAATTTATAATAAAAAATAATTCCATAATTTTTTGTGTTACTCAAGTGGTGCCCATGTATGCTCTTTCCTTGGTGTCACATTGGTTATGATACTTAGAAATTATAAATGGACACTTGATTTTTATTTTTTATATAAGGGATATATTGACCATGGATTTCACCACTATGTATTAAGTAAAACCTTATTTATTGGTGGGGTATATAAATTGAGATCCAACTATTTCAATTTCCTAAGTGGTTGTGTTTTTTAAGCACACCATGATGTGAGGAGATTTCATGTTGCAATATCCAAGCTTTAAAAAACTACCTCAAAATAATATATCATCAATTTTCAACACACTAAAACCCCTATAGATGTGTTGGGAACTTTAGGACAAGACCCAATCATGTGCATATAATTTATCTATTTCTTCCATGGCTTTTTCCCCTTAGATAATCTTGTTTAAACCTTATGTCTAGAAAAAACTCTTTTATTATTCAAATTTTGTGCATCGATTAGTAGTTAGCACTGGGAATATACTTTTCCTGCACCCTTAAAACTATACTTAGTGGGCCATGGAAATGTAATTATCCTCCATGGTTAGTGATTTCAAATATTAGGTTGTAACTGAGAGTATGGATGAGTCAATGACATCATAAGGCCCAAAAGTTGTTCATGACCCTTATCCTAGTTTTTCACTTTTTATGTGCAATTTCTTGATTGTTAAGAATAAAAATTTGTTTGTTATTTCCTTTTGTTTACCATGTGTTTAAAAATATTTTTTGTACACAAATTATTTTTATTTTAAATGATATCCTAAAATCAAGACTTTCTCTCAAAACTCAAAATAATTAGTTCAAGAAATCATTTTTTTTAGTCACCTTTTAGTTACTTTTATTAGTTTAAAACTTCATTTTCCTTGAGTCATTTTACTTTTCATATTAACCATGCCACCTATTAATATTTAAATGGACATGTTAAATAATCCCAATGTAAGGGTTGAGCCTTTCGTGAATGACCCTTTTCAATTTCCTAGTCAATTGCATCATGTATAAATAGTTGAAATAAATAAACAAGAAGAAGATCAAAGATAGGATTACCAAGATGAGGGTAGCCCAAAATTTTTCCAACCTTTACCCTCCTTTTATGAGTATATCATTTCTAACAATAATGAAGTATTTCTTCAAGCCTTGGGCTGTGGATCCAAATTCCCATCAAACTTTGATGTACATAATTTACAATATCTAATTTCAAGTAAATAACCTTCATCCTCAAATTATATTCAACCAACATCACAAGATTATTTAGAGGGTACAAATTCCCTCATCCCATCCTAACAAACTCATCCCCAAGTCTCTCAAGATAAAAGGAAAACTATTTTACGTGAGGAGTCATGTCAAGCAAGCTATGGCCTTTTTACATAAATCCATGCAACTCAAGGAACTCAAAATATTGTGAAATTTCAATATCATCAATCAATCAATACATTTGGTAACCCCAATGTGAATGTGAATAAAAATTTACCTTCATAATTTTATCTAAATAATTCAAGTTTGAAGGTACCTTCAAACTCACCAATCATTCACCCAACTAATTAAAATTAGAATCTTAATTCAAGTTTACCAATCATGCAACAAGTCAACCCAAACTTGAACATGGGTCTTTGATCTAATTTAGGTTTAACCAATCAACATTTTATTACACCAAATTTGAGTGCACACCCAAATTTACAAGGTTATAATAAAATTAATCTGAGTTTGAATCTTCATTACAACTCATAAATGAACCCTAATAAGGGATTCCAAATCTCACCAATCATTTCCAATGAAAAACAAAAAAGAATATTGAATTCCCATTCTATCTTGCCCAATCAATCATCCAATCCTAGTTTTATTGTTGTTTCACACACTCATCAATCTAAATTTAAATATTGGCATACTAAATATGTTCTATTTTTCTAACATTCTTGGATTAGTTCCATCCAATCCAATTTCTAATCCAAATTTCAATCCAAATTCCAATCCAACTCCAAATTAGTTTGAATCCAATACAAATCTTTCATTTAATTCTACCCTAAATCTTAAAACAATTTTAAAACAAAAACAAACACCATCTAATTTTAAAAATTTCAACCTCAATCCTAACTTTAACTTCAATAATCCAAACACAAATCTTAATTTCAACCTTAACCAAAACCAAAACAATCGAAACCAAAATCCCAACCAAACTAGCTCTAAATTAAACCTAGGTTCTAATCCATTTAATTAAGAATTCAAAATGCTTCCACAAAAATCCAATCCAAAGTTTGTTTAACCAAACAAATTTTGGTTACAACACCAACCCTAATTATATGAACTCCAACACCTATAAATTTAAAAAATTCATGTTTCAACCAAAACACAAATTCAACAAAATCCAAACATAAACTTTACACCTAACCCCAACCTTATTTTAAACCCAAATTTAAATAATTTTTTTTTTGGTTCCAATCAAAACCCAAGTCAAAAAATGTTTGGATCCAATGAAAATCCAAACAATTGTTATAAATCCAACTTCAATCCGTTTTCAAAACCTAAAAATGTTAATTTTAACAATCAACCTCCAAACAAAATTAACGAATATAATCCATAAAACACAAACCAATTCATGGGTTAGCCAACTAATTCATTTAGTCAAATGAACCAAATATCCCCATATCTCATACAACAATTTCAAAACATAAAGGATAGAATTTAAGCCTTACAAGATGGTGCTTATTCTCAACAAAAATAATTCAAGTTTGAGGAAATTTTCTCATATCCATATGATTTATGTAAAATTACTACACATTTTCCAAAGTACTTTTAACTCCCAAAATTTTAAAAGTATAAATATTAAGGATGTCCCAAATAACATTTAAATATATTTTGCCATGCATGTGTAGATGTTTCTTATAGTAATGAATACATGTTTCATATATTTCCACTAATTCTTGAGGACCAATCCCTTGAATGGTTTTCTTTACTTTTGAAAGGATTTATTTTCACCTTTGAAGATTTCTTTGAAAAAATGTCCACCACTTATCTTATAAAATTTAAAAATACTTGACCACCTTAGATTTAAACAACATCAAACAACACAATAGTGAAACTTTTGCTTCCTTGCTTAAAAGATGGCAAGAAATGGCAATTCATTTTACATGGTCATTTCCTAAAATAAATCTTGTGAACATCTTTACGAACAAATTAAATGTAGACTTGGGATACCATTTATTACTTATTTCCCAAGGTATTTTGATGAAATTATTGAAAAGGGCATTCAAGTATAAATAAAATTTATTAATAAAGGAGTAATGAAAATATTTAAACTAGATAATAATAATTGCTCCAAATCGAAGACAAACCCAAGTTCTTTACCAAAAACAAAAATCTTATAGGAGACAGTGTAACTAATGCCAAATAGATTCAAAACCCTCAACCTCAAATATAAACATATAGTCAACCAATCAATAATATCACAATTCTCAGTGGACAACTAAAATAAGGAAGACCTAAAGGTAAGTTCACTCAATTAGGTGACACAAGAATTTTTAACAAAATTTGGTTCATGAAAAAAATGATCATATGGCCAAACAATAAACCATATGATAAAAATATTCCCAAACCTGATTGGTGAAAATAAGATTAGTATTGTGAATACCATAAGATTAAAGGACATTTACCTAGAGGTATATGCACCTTAAACACTATATACAAGACTTCATTGACAGAGGTGACATATCAATCAAAAACCAAACATCTAAACCATATATCAATAAAAAATTAGGGATATACCAAGATCCATTCCCCAATCATGAGCAAGGAAAGGTGAGTTGAAATAGGAACTAGAATCTATTAATATTAATTAGGTGAGTCATTCATTTGATTCTATCATCAATGCCATTGATATTATGCATAACCATGTTAGTGTTATTAATTTTATATCATAAACATGTTCCTTTACCATAAGGTGATCAATTCTTACCCTTCCAAATGCATCATCCTCTAATGTTGAATGAAAATACAACATTATTTACCATCTTAAGGAAATGCCAACTAATATTTCAATTTTAGACCTTCTCAATACATCCCTTGTGTATAAATATATTTTGTATAAATTTCTCCAAGAGTAAAATTTCCCTTAAGACATTAATACTAAATTTTTCTAATCATTAATAAGTTCTTTGAAAATAAATAGTCAAGTAACATTTGATCATTCATATGTGTTAGGTTGTGGAGCTAAAAGCTTCACTGATGTAGACATTGGAGGAGGTTGCTGAAGTGTCACAGACACCGGCATCGGTCAGACCAACCGATGTTAGTCAGTATTAGACAGTAAGAGCAACCGATGTCGGTCAAGATCGGATGGTTTCGGTCACCTCCAGGCAGATAGGGATTGACATCAGTTGCCTATGCAGTTCAGAACTGTGAGTGTTACGGGCAGTTTGTTAATGAACTGATTGTTTGCATGTAAGAAGGCTAATTTTAGTCTTGAGCTGTAGATCTAATTATTGTAATTAGGTGTCTAATAATTATTTGCATGAGATCTATTTAATATACTCATGGGCTGTATTGTAATTTGTGCTAGAGAGTAAGAGAGCAAATATTAGCTCCTTCTGTGTGTGAAGAGAGCAAGGTGTGTTCCTCCTAGTGCCACAGTGCCAAGTATTGGTGCTAGTTTGGAGAATCAAAAGGATTCTTCATGTATGTAGGATCTTGGTCAGTAGGTGTGCAAGGCCACATTTGGAGATCTACATGGTAAGTAAGATCATTGATCTACAGGTGTATGTGTGTGCATGGTCTAGGTTTGCAGGTGTGCAAAACCAAGTTGATTTGCAGCTGGTAGCAAGATCAAGGTGACAACAACACAACAAGTAGCAAGATCAGGTAGGATCTACTTGGAGTATGGTGTGTACTCGATTATTGAGCAAAGAGGAAGGCAAGGTAGATCCTTCCATAAGTAAGATCATTTGAGTTACAAGTTATTGCAAGTTCATGGGAGATCTACTTGGAGTGCATTGTGTACTCGATTGAGTATGTTTGGATACTCGGTGTATTGGCAGTAGTGGATACTGACTGATTGGAGGTGAACACCAAATCTATGTTTGAGTTGTGTGTTGGGACCGTAAGAGAGAGAGTGAACTCTTGAAGGTGAATTATTGTACACTTGAGGTGTGGGAAGCCTCTGTAAGGTGAAGAGGAATTGTGGCATCTTCTTGGTTGTAATTCTTTTCTGGAAGAGTATTAATAAAATTGTGTATTGTCTCTCATATTCTATGTTATTTCTGAATTCTAGTTACTTGTTACTTCTGGTTAATTCCGCATATTTAAGTTGCTTGTGCATGGTAATCAATGGTGCTTCCTTGGGTTCCCAACAATATGTCTCTCCTTTAGGTTTAGATCATAACCTCCCATTATATATATAGGTTATTATTTCTAAGAACAAAGTGAAAGGATTTTAATAAAAAATGGTTTAGCACTCAATTTGTGTACACTAAGACTTATAAAACATATAGGGTATCTAATAAAAGCATTGGAAATAAACATCATTACCATAAAGCCATATGATAATAATGAGTGATAATTTATCAGAATAGTCCATCTTCCTTTGATGGTAGGTTTTGTCATTAACAAAAACCTTGTTCATGTTCTTGATCTTGATCTACCATAAAATATACTTCTTGGAAACCCTTGGATTCATTCCATGAATGCCATTCCATCCACTCTTCACCAATGTTTGAAATTTTCACATGTAATAATGGAAGCTATTATAAAATGTGATCCTCATCCCTTCCAATATTGTAAGCCATTAGAAGGAAAATATAAAAAAATAAAACTATCTATAAGTTATAGATGATAATTTTACTCCTGTTAAAGATTATCATTCAACTAAAAATTAAGTCCATCCAGAAATCTTATATCTAACACCTCCCCTTGGTGATTGGATTAATACACCAACTACTTCCATCTCCATTTAAAAAGAGTCAACCAGTGAAGCATCTAACCAATCATCTGAGCAAGCTTCAAATAGATTATCTAAGCAAGATTCAAATAAATCATGTGTAGAAAAATATTACAATCACCCTCTTATAGATCAATATTTTAATACACCACCCACGACTAGAGCATATTCATCTATTTATTCCCACTTTAAGATCATTGATAGAGGCATGAAAGAGTATATAATTCAATATTTCTACACAATCAAAATACATACCAATCCAAATGTCTATGGTATGCCCCACCATCTAAAGGACAATAGAATTGTTAAGAAACTTGGCAAGATAAAATTTATAGAGGGAGGTTTTCTTTTAGATGAACATATCAAATATTCAAATCCTTCTTGGCTTTAATCTTATAAACTAGCTACTTTCTTCTCTAATAACAAGTATCCCATTTCAAAATCCATCATGTGTAATGTAATGGACTATAAATTTAAAGGTATTGGTCTCCATGAAAAAGTATCCATCGAACATATATAATAAAATCAAATTAATCAAAACATGGTATATGATTTATCCCACTCAATGTGCATCTTACACTCTCCCAAAGTGACTCTTTTATTGAATCAGAGGATGATTATTCAGATAGAGAGATGGGTTACATAATTATCCACTTTAAATATCTATCCCTCATTAATATATATCATTAAAATGTCATCCTTACACTTGAACTTTCATATCCATCCCTTGTATAGTGGGACCAACAATCAGCACCTCACCTAGATAATTTTCAGAATGATGGATCTATATCCAAATCTTGAATACAAGAGATCAAATTCTATTAGGTGAACATAATAATGAATTTATAATTTAGTTAGAAGATTCAACATACTTTTGGGAATAGAAATTACATCATAATATTAGTTTAACTTCTACATATAGAAAAATAAAGTTTGAAGAAGATTTCCATATTCCTACATCACCCCTAAATTATAAATAGAAATCAACTCTACTTATTGAAGAAACCATTCCTATGAACATTGGCACTGAAGAACATCCTAAAAAATTTAAACTTTCCATACCGCTCACTCAATAATAAAGGGAAATATTTACACTTATGTTTTTTTAATGCTCTAACATGTTCACATGGTCTTATGCAGATGTGCCATGACTAGATTTAGAATTATTAGTTCATCACCTTGTGGTGCATCTAGATGAAAAACCAATAAAATATAAACTCTATAAGATGCATCCTAATATTTCACTACTATTCAAGGAATAACTAAAATAGTAGTTGGTTGTGGTTTTTATATGACCTATTAATTATTTAGACTAGATATCAAACATTGTACTAGTATCAAATAAATCATAAGGGATTAGATTTTTCATAGATTTCCATGATATAAACAAATCATTCCCAAAAGATTATTTTACATTTTCCAACATAGATATGATTGTAGATTCAACTAAAGGTCATGATATGTTATCTTTGAAGGATGGATTTTTAGACTATAATCAAATAAAAATTTCTACTTAAGATCAATACAAAACTAAATTTACAATTCCATGGGGGACAATATGTTATCAAGTAATGCCTTTTAGTTCAAAAAAATTTGGAGCTACATATCAATGAGAAATGACCATCATTTTTCATGACATTTTTCATGAAATTATGGAAGACTATGTATATTATATTATTTCTAAATCTAAATCCATGTAAACCACCCTCTACTACTTCATTATATTTTTGAATGTATGATAGAGTACAATGTGAGATTGAATACAAATAAGTGTGTATTTAGCATGACATCATGAAAGTTGTTATGGTTCATTATGTCACAACATGAAATTGAAGTTGATCCCTCTAAAATTTTAGATATAATGGATATGCCTCCACCTAATAATATTAAACAACTTAAATGTCTACAAAGAAAAATTCAAGCAATTAGAAGATTCATATCTCAACTTGTAGACATTTGTCACCCATTCACCTTTTTATTAAAGGACACTCATTTTACATGCAATAAGAATTGTGAAAAAGAATTTAACAATCTCAAAAATTATCTTTCTAACCCACCATTACTAATTCCACATGTGGATGGTAAACCTTTTTTGTTGTACATATCATCTACTCAGTTTGTACTGGGAGCATTACTAGTATAACATGATGATAGTGGGAAATAATGGGTAGTGTACTACCTAAGTAGAACCTTTATATCATATGAACTAAAATAATATTAGATAGAAAAAGCTTGTGTAGAAGTTATTTTTTTCTCAAAAACTATGACATTATATTCTCAACAATCACACAAAAATTATTACTAAGATTGACCCTCTAAAATATCTTTTATCTAGAAGAGATATAATAGATAGGATGGATAAGTGGGTTATGATTATTGGGGAATTTGATTTAGATTATGTTAACAAAAAATCAATCAAAGGATAGGTTTTAGTAGATGTATTATAAAAATCACCACTCAATGATAAAGCACCTATTCTTGTAGAATTTATAGATGCAACAATAATGTCTATAAATGGGTCTCTAATTTGGTAGTTTTAATTTGATGGTTCCTTTACTAACCACAAATCATGGGAAGGTATCTTGTGGGTCATAACTCATGGGTATTGCATTATTAAGGCTTTGTAAATCAAATTCCATTTCATAAATAACACATTAGAATATAAAGGTCTCATAATAGTCCCAAGATGCAAATCTAATAGGGAATTCAAGATCTCCTCATTTTTGGTGATTATAAGCTTATCATCAATCAAGTCACTAATGAATTCCAAGATCATGATGTTAAAATAATCCCTTACAAGTAAATGGTGGATATTTTGAATTTGTCTTTTGTTTACATCAAATTTAAACAAGTGTCAATAATCAATAATTGATTAGTGGATGTTATGGATACTATTGGTTCCCTACTAGATTTAAGCACAAAACATAGAAATTTTTTTAGTACTTAAGGATACCAGCTTATGATACACCTATTCTGAAATGGGTTATGAGGTGGTTGGTCCTAATTTTCCATAGTACTATGATATCAATACATACCTTCATAAACATACCATCCCATATAACTTATCACCTAGCCAATAAAGTCCTTTAATTAATGCACATCTTGATATACCATCCTTGGAAACACCATAAATGATTGAGGTTATGATGGAGCCCTTTTGCATAATTTGAAATCTAAATAATCTACTTTTGAAATTATATAATTTCATGATGATTTTATGGATCACATTCAAGTGGTATGGTATTTGAAAAGAATCTTATATAAGTAGGTTATTATTGGCCTACAATGGAATTTTTTTCATGCACCTATGGTAAGAAGTTTATACCATATCAAAAACATAAGGATCTTATCCATAGTCCATTTCAATATTTGCAACCCATCACAACACCTTGGTCATTTTACACATAGGGGTTATACCTCATTGGAGAAATAAATCTTAGTTATTCTAATGGACATAAGTATATTTGAATGACAATAGAGTATTTTACCAAGTGGGTCAAGGAAATGCAACTAACTTATGTCACTGGAAAACAAATTTCCAAACTTATCCTCAACCACATTTTCTATCACTTTGGTATTCTTTCCTCTCTCATTTATGACAATGGTAAATCATTCAAGAATAGATTTTTTAAGACTCTTTATCAAAAATATCAAGCACAGGTGGTCCACTTCTTATTACCCATAAGGCAATTTCCAATCTAAGGCAACTAACAAAAATATTTTGCACATCCTTAAGAGAGTTGTTAATGAAGATTGTCATGACTTACGTACTCATTTATATCCATCCCTTTAGGCATACCACATTAGTTTCTACACACCCACAGGGACAATCCCTTATTCCCTTATCTAAAGAAGTGAGTATATTTATCCAATAGAGGTTAGGATTCCATATTTGTGAATATCCTTACAAAAAATCATATATGGATAATAATATCAATCTTCATGCCTAAGTGAACTTGACCTCTTAGATGAGAAATGACTTAATGCTTTGAATCATCTGCATGTTTACAATAATCTCATTTTATGTATCTATAATAAGTGGATTAAAGCTAGGGAATTTTAAATCAAAGATCTTGTTCTTAAGGAGAACTAGCTAAACACTAATGATGAGTGAGAGAAGGGAAAATTTGAGCCTAACTAGTTAGGTGTATATGTTGTCATTTCCAAGTATGGATTAAGAGCTTATAGACTAGTTATAGAAAATGGATAGGAGCTTGATGAACCTATGAACATATTTCACCTTAAACTATTTTATTCCTAAATTTGTTCTATATGTTATTATTAGTATCCTAGGTAATAAAAAATAAAATAGTAAATACAAAAAAAATACATAAATCATCCAAATGTGTAAACCAATTTAATGACACTTTGGGAAAGTACCATAGTGAAAACTATATTTCTAGAACCATGTGTAAACCATTATCTATATTCACCCTAGTTATTTTGGGGAATCATATTTCAGAAATCCATTGTATATTCCTACATTTATCATTTAGTCATTTGTTAGTCATTTATCCTATAACATACTAAGTTTAGGGTTGATATTTCTACATGTGAACATACATCCTTACTCATGATAGTGGAAAAATGTCTTTTATATTCATTATTTTTAAAATCCCAACATTAAAAAAAAAAAAAAAAACATTACAAAAACATCCAAAAAAATAACAACAATGTGTGTGTGTGTGTGTGTGTAGGTTGGTGTGTAACACACACACACACACACACACACACACACACACACACACACACACACACACACACACACACACACACACACACACACACACACACACACACACACACACACACACACACACACACACACACACACACACACACACACACAGAGAGAGAGAGAGAGAGAGAGAGAGAGAGAGAGAGAGAGAGAGAGAGAGAGAGAGAGAGAGAGAGAGAGAGGTGTGTGTGTGTGTGTGTGTGTGTGTGTGTGTGTGTGTGTGTGTGTGTGTGTGTGTGTGTGTGTGTGTGTGTGTGTGTGTGTGTGTGTGTGTGTGTGTGTGTGTGTGTGTGTGTGTGTGTGTGTGTGTGTGTGTGTGTGTGTGTGTTATACACATAAACCTAAACACATTTACCATTCTAATTTACTTCCATATCATTCACTCATTCTTAGTGGGTCTCACATGCATGTTTTTCATCCAACACTTAAATTATTCATCAATCACCCACTTTCTCATTACTTATCATATTGGGAGAACTACATCTAGCCTGATATCCCCACATGGACTCTATCTAAGGTGGATTATATAGGTAGTGCTTAGAGGCATGGGTTGTATAAGGTCAACTCAGCTACCATCTTCCCCATAATCCATTTCCCCAAGCCTAGGTTAGCTTATCCTCATGCTTCCTTATTATTTGGTACTTATCCTAACTCTCGACTATAATTATAAATTTATTCCTTAGAATGTTAAGTCTTTTCTTACATCTTTTTCTACTCAATCCATTATTTGTTTTTATTGTTTTATTGTTTGTTTTTATATCCATAACCATTAAGTTGGTTATATATCCATTTTACAGCCCTAACCATTAAGTTGGTTACTTATTCATTTTTTTCTATCCTTAGACATTAAATTGGTTATTACCATTTTATCCATTATTTAATCTTTCAAAAGGTTTTTTCTTTGTCCATTGTGATTGTTTTTCAATGTGTCAATTGTTTATCTTTATGAATGTTTCTTATTTGTTCATTTATTTGTGTATCATTTTTCTTAATATTTTTTAATCAACTTTGTATATGTTTACATAATTTAGCTTACTTTTATTGTCATATATTATTCTAATTTTTTTTGTGTTTGAAAATATTATTTTATGAATTGCATGAAAGTGTGGTTATGGTTTTTTTATATCATGACATACTTTGATTTTACAAAATTTATTATTTCTTTAGTTTATATGCCTAAAACATCAACATTCATCATTATTATTAAATATCATTGATGGTAATGTGTTTTATGCTATATTAAACATTAGGTTGTTCAAAACTCTTTATTATTGGAAATCCAATGAAAGGAACAAAAAAAAACAAAATTAAATCAACTATGTCACATTCTAATTCTTACATAAATCTAGTCATACATCACATAATACATAATCCATATGCTAAAATAATTAAAACATGATAACATAACTTAAAATATAGGAAATATAACTAGTAATAGATATATCCATATGTCTATAAATCATGCATAAAGCCCATATAAAACCAATATATGTTCCATAATGTCCATCCACATATTAAAAGGTCTCCTAAAAATAATGAGTATATATATCAAATGTATCTAAAAAAAAAGAAACATCTAAAAGTATATATACATCAATGAACCAATCCATCATCTAAACACTATGTCATGTCTCATCATATCCCTTTAAAGGAGTGTCGATTCTTGGGAATAACTCCTCACATCATGGTGTGCCTCATGGAGAAATCATCACACATTGTAACTTCCCCACTAACCTCTTTGATTTAATTGATTTTACTAATCTCCCTAATGTAGATCATCTCATAGAGTACTCTCTAAAAGATACTACCCTATAAGAACATGGCACAACCTCCTTATATAATCTCCTATAATATGTGGCTTTCCTATGTCCCTCATCACCGTATCTAATATCATAATCTATCCCTATCTAGTAGTAATACCCTCAACTCTATTATCTCAATGCTAGCAGTGTTTCTATCCTATCTATAATGTTGTGTCAATGTTGTATAATATGGAGTTTGGATCTCCATGTCATGTGTCATAACTATTATATCCATCCCATCTATATATATATCCCATCAATAATAATATGTAGCCTATCTACCTCAAACTATAATAATCTAATCTTTATAGTCTGATCCCCCTACCATCTACCAATCCATATAATCTAGACACCTCCTTGTGTAACCTATATATCTCCCTATCACAATCTTTAATTTCCTCATAAAGTATGTCCACAAGAGCCTATTCCTCTTGAGATCTCAGATTGAATGAAGAACTAGCATCACCTCCTATCTATTTGAGTGCCATGTTCTACTCTCATAACTACATCCTCCCCTATCTATCCCCCTCACTATCAATTAGTATTAGTGGAGTCTCCACTCCAATACTCTTCTCTATATCAAAATTTATATCTGTATCCACATCTATGTCAACCCCTACCTCACATAAAATATAAACATCCTCCATATCTATAATCTCAACATCAAGAAACTAACTAATCTCCACCACATGTCCTCTACTTCATGCTCATGATCAACCCCTATCTCTTATAACATACCTCCTAATTCAATCTACCATTATTGTGCCTCATTGCTATGATCTCAAACTAGAAAATAGTCCTATCTCCACGTCTATGGTGGTGTATATGGTGTAGTTAATATCAATATCCATTATCAAGCCTACTAATCTTCATAACCATCCATATCTCTTACATCAATCAAATCTCTTCATTCACTCCATCTAACTATCTATAAATAGCTATGATCATCTATCATTGGATCAATGGTCATTCCCCATTAAGCTCTCTTTCTCACTAATCATAAAAATAGGTGTGGACCAACCACTATATTATATCTAACCTTAAACTATCTCATCCCCCTATTTGGGTGATATCTTTATATGATGTAGTCATATGTCTTAATAATATAACACTACATCATCATATAGTTTATGTTTAATTAATCATGTTCCCATTAAAATATAATCTATTTATAAGGTCTTAAGGTCATTTTCTCATCACCTAACTCATCAATAACCCTTTAATAAAACTCTTGATCACATAAATGTGGTATGAAAGTACTAATAATCATATGTCACCCTCTGCCAATAGATCATCAATAGATTGAGTGCTCATGTCCCCAACTGGCCTCTCTATATAAATGTGCTCCCAACACCATACCTATAGTAATGGTAATGGTCCAATATCCCTCTCATATGTATAGGTTTCTTGATGTAAATCCCTGTATAAGTATGCTAGTATGTATGGACCCCATGCAAATCACTCACCCATATCCATCATATCTCTAATCACACATAATATACCAATAAGACATAATATCCTACTCTTTTTAGATAGCATAATGCCACTGACAACAAACATAAGTATAATAGTTAAAGAATCCATCTCTAATTTGGTACAATAATCTACATTCACACTATCCCTAACAATAGGAATCATATCATCACCAAAAATCCTATACAATTTAGTCTCTTGTGTACCTTACCCCTAGTAAATCCATCTCCATTGTATAAAAATGACCAAAATATTATAAAAATCCTCTAATGTGACTAGCATCTCTCTTGTCAATAAGTGAAATATACTAGTCTCACTATACTATCTCTTAGCAAATGCTTTCAGTAGTGCCTTGTCTACTCGAATCTCTGGCATATGTGAAATATATGATAAAACCATAACCTATAGCACCCCAAACTCATACTTTATAAAACTATCCATCTATGACATCACTCTAGGCCTCTACTACTATGTCATCATCACAGGTAATACCTCCTACAAATTAAACACATTAGCATCTAGCTAATTTTACTCAGCATAATATTCAAACAATCCCTATGTTAAAAGAATTATAAAAATAACAAAAACTATCACATGAATTTTTTTCATCCATGTATTCATATGTCACTCTCTTACCAATTCTTTATCTTTTCCTAAAATCTTCTTTCCCTCTTTAACACATGTTTTTGCTTCTACATTAAACATTTTTGCTACTCGTGCAATTTCATTATCAATTTCTTCAAATTCACTACTCCCTTTTAACATTTTGCCATTAAATTAATTTTTACCTCATTCAAATTATTTTTTGACCCATTATAGTGATTTTGCTTCTCCAATCTACAATTTTGTGACTATAAATCTACAAAATTGCCATTTCTACACAATTTCTACCATAACACAATTTTGTTACCATATTCTATGAATTCATTTTGGTCAACTTCAAGACCTAATAAATGTAAAAAGGTGAAAATAAAACATAACTTACCAAAGGACTTATCTTCTCAAGTCTATAAAATCTCCTCACTCACTCTGCACAATGTTCTTGGTGTGGAATACGATCCATTTTTCCTCCAAGACCTCAAACCAAATTCTCTTAGGAAATAGCTTTAAAAATAAAATTTACACAAATGAAATTCTTCACCTCATTTATTTTATTCATATGTTTCCCCATTTAAAATATTTTCCCCCATCCTTCCATTATCCTCATTCTATATCCATTTTGACTTCAAATTTTAGGATACATTCCATCAACCTATTCCATATTTTTTTCAAAATCTTGTAACAACCAATCTCTATAAATTTATCATTGTAATTTGGAAACTCAAAATATTTTTTATGTTTCTATTTTTAGAGATTATTATCATGGATATATCATTCCCATAATTGATCAATTGACCCCTACATCATTATCAAACACTAAGCGTGTGATCTCTGAATAGTACACATTATTTTTTAATCAATACTCTAGTTTTGACTAATTAGGGGTAAACTTTTTACACAACCTAAATATGGAAAATTTGACAATGATTCTACAATAATTTGATTTATTACTCATCCAAATCACTTTTTCAATTTCTTCTTTTCATCATTTTTGAGCTTTTATCCATTTTATCACACAAACCATCGAGGGGGCATCATCACACTCATTTTCATCCATTTGGGTAATCCATCTTAATCATAAATGCTTTACTTATTTTAATATTCTTCAAGTCAATCTTGATTTGAAAAACTATTTCAAATAAGGGAAGATGTAGACACCTAAATTATATTTAGTGTCTAAATACACCTAAAACCTATTAATAATTATTCTTAAAATAATTCATGACATCTCCCTCCAAATTCAAACAATTGAATAAATCAAATTAATCAATTGTGTACGCTTTTAAATCCTTGTTTAAATATAAAATCTAGATTTTACACGTCACCCAAAATCTTCCACATTATTGTCCCTCACATGCTTACTCATCCCAACCAAACCCATAACTTCCTAAAACTCCTTATAATCATCCCCTGAGTTGTCATAAAAATTGACTCATTGCTGCTAACTCAGCTAACCACTCCCATACTTCTCTCAACCATTTTAAATGGTCATCATCCTCATGGGTGAGGACTCATTAGAAAATTTTGATTATTTGTATTATTTAAGAAATCCAAATTATCCTCCACCATTGTATTTTCCTCTAAAAAACTATAAATAATCTTGAAAACTATCATTTTCATCCAACTTGACTTATGGTAATGAAGTACTATTCAATTTACAAGCGAATCAAAGTGAAAAAACATGAATCAAAGCATCCAAAAAAAAAAATTTCACCAAAATCTTGACTATTCTCCCTTTTATTGAATAGTGAGAAACCACATTATTGAAGAGAAAATAAAGTTTATATCACAATAGTGGAAATTGGCATATTTACGGTATAAGTTTATTTTTACTATTTTATTTGTTTATTTCTCTATCTTAGGTTTAATTTATCTTATATTAATATTTCATAATTATTTGATTTTATAGAATTTATATATTTATTTTTTACACATCTTTTAGAAAGGGCCAATAGAGCAAACATGGGAGATTGAAGTGTTAATAGTCCACCCTAAGTGTTTTTATCCCTACACTCTTATATTTACTTAGTAGATTAGATGTTAAATGAAGAAAGTGATTCTATATTAAAGAAAACATGTAAAATTTTGTATGTTTCATATTACATTTAGTAAACCATAATCATAAATAGATTATATGTTATTAATTACTTTGTAGATGTATCCTTATTTTCATTTATCACCTTAAGTTGCATAAACCTCCATTTTATTGACCATTTCACCTTACCTTATTTACATTCACTAACCCAACATTTACTTTACTTTTACCTCTTATAATCATTTAATTTACTTTCATATTTACAATCATTGTTAAATTCATTCATATTTGTTGACCTGTAGAGAGAGTTACATCCATGTCATAGGATAAGGTTTTGGAACCCCTTTCCTCTTGACATTTAAATTTTATATTACCCTATCCTATGTCTATGGATATCCTAGGTCCTTACTTATTCATCCAAGTATAAGTAGGCTCTATTTGATTGAATAAATGTGAGTTATACTCCATTTATAGAAATAAGATAGTTTTTGGTCATCATAGCTTGTGCGTACATTCTGGTGAACCTGACATGAATCTTATAAAAAATTTGGTTGAATTAGTTTCATGTTTTTTTGTTTTAAATTCCTAGTGGTATATTCAAAACCATCAAATATGTTTCAATTTAATTATATTGGCCAACTAGATATATTTTATTATTCTTACCAATTGTATTGGATATCTTGGTACACTTTATAATTTATTCACAACTGTTTCATTTAGTTTGATATAGTTATATGCATTTTTTACAACTATATCATCTAGACTGACATAATTCTATGTCTCTTCCCAATTGTATTGGCTAGCCTCAAACACATATGTGTTTTATACCAATAATTTCAACTATCCTGATACATTTTAAGGACTATTTTGAATAATTTGGACTTATACCCACTAAAGTAGAGTGGAGAAAATTTTCTCCAAAAATAATTTGTTTATGTTTCAAATAAAATGGAATATTTCAAACCATTTGGGCATACATAATTTTCAATGAATTAGATTATTTCAAATAATTTGGACTTATACCCACTAAAGTGGAGTGGATAAAATTTTCTCCAAAAACTAAATTTCCTATATTCCAAATAAATTGGAGTGTTTCAAATCATTTGGGCATAGATCATTTTAAATATATTGGGCTATTTTAAATAATATGGACTTACACCCACTAAAGTGGAGTGAAGACAATTTTCTCCAAAAATAAATTTGTTATATTCAAAATAAATTGGATTGTTTCAAAGTATTTTTGCATAGATTATTTTGAATAAATAAGGCTATTTTGAATAATTTAAACTTATATCTATAAAATGGAGTGAAGAAGATTTTCTCCATTTTGTTTATTCCAAATAAATTATATTATTTCAAACCATTTGAGCATAGATCATTTTGATTAAATTAGGTTATTTTAAATAATTTGAAATTATACCCATTAAAGTGGAGTGGAGAATATTTTCTCCATAAATATGTTTTCTCTATTCGAAATAAATTGAATTATTACAAACCATTTGGGAGTAGATCATTTTGAATAGATTAGACTATTTCAAAATCGTGACATCCTTCTAAACCATGCATCTAACTCGTTCAAGACTTATTTTTCATAGGTAAGGTTACATATGATTGTTTTATACACCACATGCATAACCAAATGGTTTTGGTGTGCATATCCATGGTATATTTTTAGATGTATTTGTCACTACCAGCACTAGCTTCTTATTTTGATAAACATAGACTAGTTTCATGTAATCAAGATAATACTATGGAAAAGGTGTTAAATTCATGGCTTCTCACTAAGGAAACCATGACATACAAAGGAAATAATAACACTCCAATCAATAAGTTTAGGTTGGAAGTACAAATTGGCATGGTTCCCTGAGTGAAATTATAAACTACAAGTTGAGAGAATAGATCATTCATAAGGACAAGCTAGTAGATTTTGACCTTGACTAAATCAATGACCAGTGGAACTATGATCTGGTTGGTCACATAGACTCATTTAAAATTCTTGATTTATCTTTTCATTGCTTTGTTTCCCCTTTATTTTGGGCCTTAGTTGTATAGTTTCCCTTCATGTTTTTTATCGTGTATTCATTTTCAGATCCTCCTGATCTATTTTTTATTAGTTTGATGTGTTTTATTAGGACTTCATAAATGTTTTATAAAATTTATAAATCTTGAATTTATAGCCTAATTTATTGGCACTTGGTCTTACATTTTGGGGTTCTTTGTATACTCTCAAGGGGTATGCATCTTCAGGTGAGATCCAGTGTTAGTGCCTAAAATTATACCAAAGTAATTGGGCCCTTGTCAAGTGTAAATGCTTAAGTCCTTAGACCAAATTCTATTTGTAAGTGATCCTTTGAAAGGTTAAGTATATGTGAAAATTAGCTAAGTACTAATATGGTTTTTACTTGGTGAATGCATCTTTCCCTTAGACTTTTCCAAGATTTTTGCATCAAAACAATGTTTGACAGAAGTAGGTCTTTGGGATTCTTATCTTAGTCAAAAAGTATGAAAACTTATTTCCATTGGAAATTTTATGTACTACAAAATTTTTGAAGGAATTAAATGTCTTAGCCAAATCCTACTTGCATCGGGGCAAGTGATTTGCAAAAAATCCAAAGGGTCATTTCTTCTGAACATTTTACCTACAACAAAAATTTTGAAGGGCAATTTCCCTTTGAGAAATTTTCCATGGGAAAATTTTCTAATATAATTTCATATTGTTGGTAAGATGTAAATTCCTTTTTTTTTTTTTAAATTTTTTCCTACCATAAAAGGTCTTAAGGGTTCTTACCCTTCAGTAAAAGTGAAAATTTTGTATTTCCTTAAAAAAAGAGCTAAGTCCAATTCCTTCAAGAAAGTGTAAGGTCCATTTGTTTTGAACATTTTTTCTATGGCAAAAATTTCAAAGGGCACTTTCCCTTTGAGCATTTTTCTCATGACAAAAATCCCAAAATGAAAGTCTGAATTCTTTTAGAAAAATGTAAAGTCCTTATTTGTTTCAAACATTTTTTCCATGAAAAAAATTCCCAAGGGAACTTTCCCTTTAGGCATTTTTTCCACACAAAAATACCAAAAAAAATTCCTTTATTTGTCAAAAGTGTAAGTTCAATTTTTTTGAAGAAAATGCCAAGTTCAATTTCTTTGAGGAAATTGTTTCAGACAAAATGTCCAAAACAATTCTTTTGAATACCAAAGGGTTGATTAAAGAAGGAATACCTTCAATGTATCTCCTATGAGATACCTTTAAAACATGCACAATAGCATATTACCCCTTCAAGTTATTTCCTAAATTGGACTATTTCAAATCATTTGAGCATAGATCATTTTGAATAGATAGGGCTATTTTGAATAATTTAGACTTATACCTATAAAATAAAGTGAAGAAGATTTTATCCAAAAGTAAATTGTGTTTATTTCAAATAAATTAGACTATTTCAAACCATTTAAACATAGATCATTTCAATTAAATTGGGATATTTTAAATAATTTTAAATTATACCCAATAAAGTAGAGTGGAGAATATTTTCTCCATAAATATGTTTTCTATATTTTAAATAAATTGAATTATTTCAAACCATTTGGGAGTATATCATTTTCAATAGATTGGACTATTTCAAACATGTAACACCCTTTTGGGCCTTCATACTGATCATTGATCCTTTGAAGTACCCTTTGTTGTTGGGACACATGGGACCATTTGATTAGCCAAATTATGGATGCATACATATGAAGTAATCTAGTTCATCTACATAATAAAATACATTGGTAATTATTTATTATTCATTGGGAAGATATTCATGAGGAAGTGTCAATATAATAATGGATCATGTTGGGAAATTTCAAGATAAATAGATGGACTATCCACTTGCACTTAACTAGATCAAAGTAATTCTAAATTAGAATCAATTAATTTGAAATTAATTAAACTATATTTGAAATAATTTAGAACTGATTTGTATTAGAATTAATTATAGTGTTTATTACTAGAATTATAGTTTACACTCAATGAATGCAATTGAAAGAATCATAATATGGTGAAGTTACATCCTTCTAAACATTGGTTCACAACTGTTGGCATGAATTTTTTGTTTTCTCCAAATAATGTGATGATAGATGTCATTTTTATTCTCCAATTGTTTTCATATTTTTGACTTCCATTTCCAGTATATCTACTTGACGTAACATAAATTATTTTAAATTTTTTATTTGTAACACAATTTTAAGAATTACAATCAATGAACAACGTGTTGGTAATTAAAAAATCATCTCTAAAAGTCCCATTAATAATAAATTCATCCAATTTATTTATGTCTATATTGAATGGATTAGAATATCTTTTTCCCCAAACAAACATGAAATTTGAACTTGTGTAACCCATGGCTTGAATGAATATCTTCAAATGATTGTCTTCTATCATTGACCAAATGTCAATGTGAGAAAAATACTATAGTGCCACCTTCAAAATTTATTTGGAATGATCTCAAATGTAGTATGACATATTTTCTATTTTATATTCTTGTTTTTTCCCATATCATGCATTTGAATATCTTTTTTTTTATGCACAACAAATAATAAGTTATCCACCCCAAAATCAATAATTTTTTAGAAGTTGGTTTTATCTCCTCATTTGAAATGTCTACAATTTATTAAAAAATAAATGAATCATTTATTAATAATATTATATTATATAAAATATAACATGGAAATTTTCTAATAAATTGTTTTATATGTTACTATATTGGTTGTTGATGCACTTTTGATTTGCATTTCTTATTGTAACATAAAAACATAATACATTTAATTTGATTTATTTTTTTGGATTTCCTTAAATCTTATAAATATTAATATAAACACAAATAAAAATGCATGCTCAGGCACATTGTAACTATAATCATTAAACATAGTTGTACCATTTTTATTGCTAGTTTTGTAACATACTTATGCATATAATGTAGGAACTGACATACCACTCAGAGTGGCAACCACTTAAAATGCCAAATGATATAATGACTTACAGTATTGAAACAATTATACAAATAACCAATGACAATAGAAAATGATCATACATATAGAACTATCAAGCCATTTAGTATTGAAACACGTAGAGATCCATTCAAATACATATTAAAGAACACAAAAAAAAGAACTAACAACTTATAATATCATTCATACTAACTCATTCAAGAATTATAGTCAACACTCATTAAACACATTTTAGATGAATAGTGATGAGTTTCCATGCTATATAAAAAAACATAAATTCCATGGCCATTCTGAGGCCTATTCCAAATACATATCCTTCCTGAATACTCACTCATTCTTGTTGGAGTTACATTACTACTAGCTACCATTGATGGCATACTTTTCTCATAGTCTACCAGCTTCAATTGGGATGCTCTTAGGCATGTCGATAACATTCTAGATACATTTATTTATAACATCTATTGGAAGAGTATAGATGTAGATATAAGTTGGTGGAGGATATAAGAATAGCTCTTAAGAGATACTAATGCATCAAATTACAACAGTCTAAAGATATATCTTTCATAGATAGAAGGATCTCAAAAATTAAAAGAAAATAAAGTGAAGTAAATGTTTACAGATAGCTAGGACACAACTTGCATATGTAGGCAATTTATATTATATCACAGACATATAAATGTTCATATTGAATCCTTATAACTGAACCATGACTTTATCAAATTCTAAAATAGTCTTGTTTTGCCATAAATCATTTCTCATAGACATTGACAAGAATTTAAAATTTAACAACCAACATCTATATTCTTATAGTAATTAATGTATTATTTATTCTTATGCATACTAATACATATTTATATAGCCCATCACAATAAATGAAATATAATTTACTCTTCTAATCCATAGTTTACTATTACTAAATTCAAATTAATATACAGATTAATAGTTGAACCCCATTAATATACTTCCAATAAGACATCAAATTAAAAACTATTTAAATAAATAGAAATATAATTATTTATATCACAATATACTTTATTGGTTTTTATTGATAAAGAACGCATGGATACTTTGCATCAAAATTTATTGTATTGAAGACATAATATAACACATATTTTGCTATTTTAAACTAGGTAAATTAAACATGTAAACAACATTTTAATGGGAAAATACAACCACATTCAAGGGTACACAACAATAAAATGAACCCACACTTCCAAATCCTAAGATGATGGAAATATATATTTTATTATCTTTTATAATCTCTTGTCCATGAATAAAAATTCAATTTTAATGTGTTTAAATAAATAAAGATAATTAATATATTCTAGAATTGTATGAAATTGTATAATTACACATTCATTGAAAGGGGTTTTCACCCTTTTTTAAATTTGTATAGTTTGTATGGGTGCACTCTTTCATTGAAACTTTGGTTCTTTATTCCTTGTAAGGTATTATATACTGTAGTATCTAAACATTCTCATCATCAATTGATTTGATATTTGTATTTTAAAAATGTGTCTTGTTGTATAGTTTTACCTTGTGTTGTTTTCGTGGAGGCACCAACCTATAAATCTGTGTTATGAGTTGTTGTGTTGGAGACACAAAGTTCTAGAGATGCATTATGAACTATTTTAATTGAGACATAAACAGATGAAGAGCTATTCTATCAGTATTATGAATCATTGATAAATAAAACCTTATATAATTGAAAAAATATGCATGATCTTATCTTACCTTCTTTAACTTCTAATGTGTCATGTTCATTGATATGATCTTTCATTATTATTGTTTTTTCACTTACATGAAATGCCATTAGTGCTACACACCAAACTATTTCTAAGTTGTTAGGTTTTAAGAATAAATCATACACACCAAAAGATTGTTAAGATGTTATGTTTCTAAAATTAAGTATGATTATAAAATAAATTAAAAATGTTATGCATGTGGTACTGATCAAAGTGGTTGTTCTTGTATTGGTTGCTCTGAATGTATCAAAATTTTTTAAAATTGAACATTAAAAATTGTTTGTTCTTCAGTTACTATAATGCAAGATGAATTTATTTATATTTTTGTACAATCATGCACCAATCCAGCTCTTATATATACCCCTAGCACATCACATGCATCTAAATCATTGAAATTAGAGACAAGTTTCTCCCAAAATATTTTATATAGTTAATTTTTGAATGGCCTTCCTATTTATTGTGAATTAATCATTTGAAATTTTGGTACATCTTTGTAGATGTCAAAACCTTCCTCTAATCTAAATTGTTGTGAATGGAAGTTGAAACCTTGCAACTAAAAATGAGTGGGATCCTAACAAAAAATTGATACCTATAATATGTGTCCAATCAAATCCATTACTATCTATACCCCATAGCATGACACTCATATCTTGCATGGAATGGAAATCACCAATGTGGATATTCTTGAGAGAGGTTTGAATGCCAAAAAAAATTCTATTTTATATATGATGAATACATTGAATGCCCTAATAATAACTTTATCAATTAATGGTTGAATAAATAGGCAAAGATGTTCTTCTTTAAGAAATTTAGTGAGATTCAAAAGACAAATAATTATCAAATTGATGCTTAGACCAAGAATGAACATTTCAGTAAAATCTTTTAAAATGGATGGCCAAAGACATGGGGCCCCGTAATGGTAGCTAAACAATTTTGTATCTATTTCAAGAAGTTGACCTCCATAATTATGTAGATAATTTTTCAATATGCTTAATGAATCTTGAGATAATGTTTCCTAGCCTTTATTTATTTTTTGAAATACCTTCATTCAAGACACACAAATCATCAAACCTTTTCACATAAATTGTATAATGCTCTGTTACCTCTTTAGGTGTGATTGTTTTGTTTGGTGGTAGTGTTATATCATGGTTGTTGAAATAATCTACAATTTTTGATAATAGGTTACTTTCCAACTTCACCTTTTTTCACCAAGTATCCATGTGTAGATAGGGGGTTTCAAGAAGGAAATAGACCCCTTTTTCAATAAATCTACTAGTTCTATTTTTTGTTTGTTTAAAATCTCTTGAATATTTCTAAGTATTATTATATTAATCAGATTTAAAGCTTGTTTATTTGAACCAGGTAAAATACCACTTTTAAAAAAATCAAATGCCTTATCAAAACAATCCCAAATAGGTTGTTCCATGAAAAGAAGGCATTTTCTCTCCTATAGTTTCCATGCTAAACAGTTTGTTCATGTGAACACGTGTGTATCTTGTTCATGTATTTTTTTCATCTTTTTTTTCCTATTTCAAGATTATTCCAACCTCTCAATTTGATAAGGTCATGTGTAGATTGAAATACTCCTAAAAATAAATCCTTATAAATTATTTTGTTGGCTTCATTATATTGGTTACATATTTTGTGCAAAATATGAAATGAAGTACAAGTTTTCAAAAATCTTGCCCTTCTAACAGACCATTTATTTCTCAATGATGGTGAATTATATTCATCCAAAAGAATTCTCTGTTGTGTTGTAATTATGTGTTGGCCATATATAATTTTTAACCTTACAATTTTTTTCTCCATCAAATCTTTGAGGATATATTTTGATTCAATAATACATTTGGGGTTGCTTGGATCAAAATAAATTAACAAAGCATCCTTCATTGGAACTTCATTATGTTTTTACAAATGAATGAATTGTATCATTCACCACTCTTTTATTCTTATTTCTTATTTTGATATTATAATCCCCCAATTCACAAAGCTCTATAAGAATGTTCAAGGTGTAATTGATAGAGGAAATATACCATATAGAGAATTCACTATGTGTCTGATAAAAAGTTTGTGTCAAAAAATGTGTTCTAACCTTTTGTTTGATCTTATTTTTCTCCACTAGTGTAAGTACATTAATTTCCTCTTTCAAATCTATATATAAATATTTTTCCCTTGCTTATCTTGTTTTCTTCAATGTTTTTTCTATCATGACTGTAGGGTATCTTAAATACATGTTTACATGGTGGCAAGTAGAAGAAGTTGTTTCCCCTTATTCATATTTTTATTTCAACATATTTTATATTATAATGACCAAATTATCTCTATCTATCAACCCAAACATTTGAAATTTTTCATAGCTATTCAAATTAAATCCATATGTTTCACAAGGAGAAAAATTATTTTCTATCAATTCTATTTGACTAGGTGTAAATTTATTGAAATTAATTTTAGCTTGATGTAGAATTACCTCTTATCCATTCCATACATCCAATTATAATTGAAGGGCATCTTCAATTTCATCCTTATCATAAGAAAGGATTATTCCAATTAGAGAATATTATTTTCCTAATGTAGTGCTAACCAAGTACATAACTACATGCATGTTTGGCAGATTAAACACTTCAAAATACCAATTAGCAAGAGGAATTTTGTCACAACCATAAAATGAAATATGTTGATGTGGATTGTATTTTAGTTTTGGTAGTTTAAATGGTAATCTATCCAAATTCTCTTAAATTGAGGCCTTTTTCTACCTTTTATCCAAATTATCTTCCAGTGAGGCCTTCTTCTACCTTTTAAGTGTGGCAATTAGTTTTTCACTTGAAGACATTTTGCAAAGCAATTGACATGATTTAAATATTGATATTTTGTAAAATGTAAGTTACATATTACATCGGTTCATGAAATTTTTTTATGATTAAGTAGTGATTAAATGTATATTAATAAATTTTAATTCTAAAGTATAATACAAAATACATATTAAATCTTTGTAATACATACATTAACTCACACTTACATGAATAAGGTATGCCCAAACCAAAAATAAATTATGTGCACCAACTAATATTATCTGATGGGCAAAAGAATACACAAACATTTATTTTAAAGGAGAAAGATGAGGGGAAGTATGTTTATAATATGTGTCAAAATGCCCATCAATGGGTACTTTCAAGGTATCTCCTAGGAGACGCCTTTAAATCATGCAAAAGAGTGAATTTTCATTACAATACATATCATAAGAGATACCTTCAAGTTAACCATGATGGTATTATAAGTGTAATTAAAGGCCCTTGAAATAATCTCCTAGTGGACAACTCGAAGTGTGTTGTCATACACTCAAAGGGATGTTGAATGTATCTCCCAGTAGATATTTCCTTAACCTTGAAATCACTATTGGGTGATAACTTGATAAATTGAAGGGCCTCCTAATCTAGTATTTACTTGGTGAATTTATCTTTCTCTTAGACCTTTTTTGGATTTTTGCATGAACATAATATCTGATGAAAATAGGTCTTTGGGTTTTTTTATCTCAGTCAAAAAATCCAAAGACTTATTTCCATCAAACATTTTATCTACTACAAAAATTCTAAAAGAATTCAATGTCTTGGCCAAATCCTACTTTCATCAAGATAAGTGTTTTTCAAAAAATATGAAGAGTCATTTCTTTTGGATATTTTATCCTCTTCAAAAATTCCAAAGGAATTTGTAATTTAGGAATTTTTTCGTGGGTAAAATGTTTGAAAGAATTTCATATTGTCAGGAAGATGTAAAGTCCTTATTTATTTTGAAATTTTTGCCTATCACAAAAGGTCTAAAGGGTACATATGATTCATCAAAAGTGAAAATGTCTAATTTCTTTGATAAAATATCTAAGTCTAATTCTTTTGAGAAAAGTTTAAGGTCCATTTATTTCAAAAAAACTATCCAAGACAAAAATTTTGAAGGCCACTTGCCCTTTGAGCATTTTCTCCATAGAAAAAAATCCCAAAATAAAAATATGAATTCTCTCAGAAAAATGTAAAGTCCTTATTTATTTCAAACATTTTATCCATGTCAAAAAGTTTGAAATGTACTTACCCTTCGAGCATTTTACCCACACAAAAATCCCAAAAAAAAATTATTTTCTTTAGCAAGAGTGGATTTACCCTTCAAGTTATTTACCTTTTAAACATGGACAAGAGTGGATTCCACTTCAAGGTATCTCCTAGGAGATACATTTCAAATAGGGAAAAGAGTGGATTTTTCCTTCAAGGAATATGTGCAATTTTCCTTTACATGGAAGGCAATAATGGGTGATATTTTAAAGGCCCTTATAATAAATTTAAGGTATCTCCTAGGAGATACCTTTCAAACATGAAAAAGATTGGATTTCCCCTTCAAGGTATCTCCTAGGAGACACCTTTCAAATAGGCACAAGAGTGGATTTCTCCTTCAAGAAACAAGTGGAATTTTACTTTACATGGAAGGCACTACTGGGTGATATTTTTAAGGCATTTGTAATAACTTTAAGGTATCTCTTTAGAGATACCTTTCAAACATGCTCAAGATTTTATTCCCCTTCAAGATATATCCTAGGAGATTCCTTTCAAATAGGCACAAGATTAGATTTCTCCTTCAAGGAATAGGTGGAATTTCCTTTACATGAAAGGCATTAGTAGGTGATTTTTTAAAGGCCCCTATAATACCTTCAATGTATCTCCTATGAGATACCTTTAAAACATGAAAAATAATGGATTTACCCTTCAAAGTATCTCCTAGGAGATACATTTAAAATAGGGACAAGAGTGGATTTTTCCTTCAAGGAATAAGATCAATTTTCATTTACATGGAAGGGATTACTAGGTGATATTTTGAAGGCCCTTGTAATAAATTCAAGGTATCTCCTAGGATATACATTTTAAACATAAAAAATATTTTATTTCCCCTTCAAGGTATCTCCTAAGATATACGTTTCAAATAAGCACAAGAGTGGATTTCTCATTCAAGGAACAAATGGAATTTTCCTTTACATAGAAGGCACTACTAGGTGATATTTTGAAGGCCCTTGTAATACCTTCAATGTATCTCCTAGGAGATACCTTTTAAAAATGAAAAAGATTGTATTTATCCTTCAAGGTATCTCTAAAGAGATTTTGAGGTCAACCTACCCCCATTTATCAAAAATGGGGACCCATGTGTCAAATTATGCAAATTTATAACTTGAAACTAAAAATTCACTTGATTAGAGTGTCATTAATATGTTTTCACATTATCTATATTTGAAGATCATCGACACCTTCACTTCGTTGGATTATTTTTTTATTATTTCAGTTTGACCTTATATAAGTTTACTAACATTTGTTCTTCATATTTTAGGTTGCAAATTTCATGAAGCCTTTCTTGAATGAGTTGTGTTTGAATTTTATGGTTTAATCCTAATTTGGCCTTTTACCAGCCTTTAGTTTATAGAATTTAAATTTAAATCCATGTCTAAAACTTCTTAAAACCCTTGCTTAAGAAACCCTAGTGCAGTTTCTTTCAAACCAATTTCAAAATTGGTAGGAATAAATTTTGTGGGGACACTTTTAAAATGTTATAAACTTGGTATAATTTTTATACTAAGGCTTGGTCATGTTTTCAACATGCCCAAACCTTAATATAAAATTATATGTTGGGTCTCCTTCATGTTCTAATTCCCATCATCCCATTTTATCTTAAGCATGGTCCAAGTTTATTATATGCATGGTCCCTTTGTTACAAACTTAGGCTAAAATCTTATTCCCAAAGTTTTATTCATATTTATTAATATAAATGAGACCTTAGAATTAAGACTTTATCCTAAGTTACATATATATTCAAGTCCTAACTTAAACATTGTGCTTGTTCACATGATCAATGACCCAAATTTAATTGAGTGAAGTTAATCAAATGGTACAAGATGGGCCCAATGAGCCAAGGATCCCAATCCACGAGACTAATCTCACTCAACCCCATGGATTAAAATTGGCGGTTCATGTTCACTTGGATCACCTCAATCTAATGATTCAAGATCAATATTAAGACTAAAAGGTTCCCTTTTACTATAACATAGACTTAACCTAAGTTTTTACCCTAAGGTTTTAATTATATTTATTAATATAGTAAAACATAAGGCTAAGATCTTATGTTATGACTTTAATTATTCATAAGGTCCTTTAATATGTTACAAACATTTCTTAATATACCTTAGACTAAAGTGTATTCATATTTATTAGTATGAATAAAAGCATTAGTCCAAATATTTACATATATTCCTAGGCTTAATACTTTTATAATTATAGTAACCAATCATGTTTAACTACTCAGAGTATGACCTATGGCCAATGTTCACCTAGATGAGATTAATCCTATGGAGTGAAATCGATGATTGAAAATTCAAGCCATGGACCCTAATTTAAACATTGGGTATATTTTGAAAATATATTATACATGTTCTATCATACATATCTAAATCAACATAATGTATCAATTTAATACCTTCCAATGAACCTCTAAATCAATGTGAGGCTGCCATATGGAAAAAGCATGTTAACTATAAGGACTAATAAGATGCAAATCTTAGAAGGTCTATGAGACTACCAAGTGGAACAACCTTTGAGCCTAGTACACATTAAATCTTGAGAACCTTTTAAATATCAATGGTCCATATTGATTCATACTTGCATGATCTAATAGAGCAAGATCAACATAGACTTTTCAAAGGGCATATAAGTACTAAGCAGTCACCAAGTGGCATATGTAGAAAAATGAATGAACCAAGAAGTGATAAATGGCAAGCTTACCAAAAAATCTTGAAGATATGTTTAATTTTTATGGTCACATTCTTGTTAATGATGTCCATATGGATATCAAATTATAGTCATGAGGATGTCAATTTTAAGACAATAAGAGCCTCGATGATGCATTTAAAATTAATGGTCATGTACCTGTCAAAGATGTTCACACACATGTCTTATGATGGTCATAAGGAAGTAAATTTTAATATAGATTCTTGGATCCAAATTAAAATGCAATGGTTAATTTTTAAACATTAATGAGCAAGTTTTCCATGAAAATGCCATATAGATGCCACAATAATGCCACATAGATATAAAGTGATAAATTTGAAGATCTTGGGGTTTAGATAGGGAAAAGGTATAAATACAGGATCCAAATGAAATATAAGTCATAATATCACTTAATTTTGAATATCCACCACTATTAAAGCTCCAAAAGGACCTAAAAAAGAACCCTAACTTCTAAAAAACTCTAATTTGATCTAGAATTCATCATAATTGAGTTTGAGAGATGAAATCATCATTTGAACAAGTGAAATTGAGTCCAAGATAAAACTATAGACCACCATAAATTTTAAAAATCTCACATCCATGGTAGCCAAAAAAAGTATAGAACTCTATTTGACCTTAGACATAGAGGGGAGATCTTCATATACATGAAATTTGAAACATTAACTTTAAACATGGGAAATAATAATTGGTCAAATTTTTTATAAATGATTGAGGAGATACCTACCATCACCAAGGAAGATTAGAATAATTTATCAATCAAGATGAGGTACTATGACCTGGTTTACATTCAAATGATAGGCCTTCAAGGTATCTCCTAGGAGATACATTTCAAATAGGGATAAGAGTGGATGTTTTCTTCAAGGAATAAGTGCAATTTTACTTTACATGGAATGCACTATTTATTGATATTTTGAAGGCCCTTGTATTACCTTAAAGTTATCTCCTAGGATATACCTTTCAAACATGCATAAGAGTGGATTTCCCCTTCAAGGTACCTCCTAGGAGATATATTTTAAATAGGGACAAGAGTGGATTTCTCCTACAAGGAGTGCAATTTTCCTTTACATGGAAGGTACTACTAGGTGATACTTTTAAGGCCCTTTTAATAAATTAAAATTATCTCCTATGAGATTCCTTTCAAACATAAAAAATATTTTATTTCCCCTTTAAGGTATCTCTGAGGAGGTACCTTTTGAATAGGCACAAGAGTGGATTTCTCCTTCAAGGAATAAGTAGAATTTTCCTTTATATAGAAGGCACTACTAGGTGATATTTTTGACTCACATATAATAGATTCAATTTATCTACTATGAAATGACTTTCAAACATGTACAAGTTTGGATTTTCCCTTCAAGGTATCTCCTATAAGATACATTTCAAACAGGCACATGAGTGAATTTCTCATTCAAGGAACAAGTGTAATTTTCCTTTACTCAAAAGGAAATATTAGGTGATATTTTGAAGACCCATATAATACCTTCAATGTATCTCCTATGATATACCTTTTGAACATGCACAAGAGTGGATTTTCCCTTCAAGGTATCTCTTAGTAGATACATTTCAAACAGGGATAAAATTGGATTTCTCCTTCAAGGAACAAGTGCATTTTTCTTGGGTGATATTTTGAAGGCCCTTGTAATACCTTCAATGTATATCCTAGGAGATACCTTTCAATCATGTAAAATAATGGATTTTATCTTCAAGGTATCTCCTAAGAGATACATTTCAAATAGGCATAAGAGTGGATTTTTCCTTCAAGGAATAAGTGGAATTTTCCTTTACATGGAAGGCACTACTGGGTGATATTTTGAAGGCCCATGTAGTACCTTCAATTTATCTCATAGGAGATAACTTTAAAATATGGACAAGAGTGGATTTATCCTTTAATATATATCTTATGAGATACATTTCAAACAAGGATAAGAGTGGATTTCTCCTTCAAGAAACAAGTGCAATTTTCCTTTACATAGAAGGTACTATTGGGTAATATTTTAAAGTCCCTTGTATTAAATTCAAGATATTTCCTAGGAGATACCTTTCAAACATTCACAAGAGTGTATTTCCCCTTCAAGGTATTTCTTAGGAGATACCTTTCAAATAGGGATAAGAGTGGATTTATTGCATCAAGGAACAAGTGGAATTTTTATTTACATGGAAGGCACTAATGGGTGATATTTTTAAGACCCCTATAGTAAATTTAATGTATCTCCTAGGAGATACCTTCCAAACATGGAAAAGAGTGGATTTGACCTTAAAGTTATCTCCTAGGAGATACATTTCAAATAAGGACAAGAGTGGATTTTTCCTTCAAGGAACAAGTGAAAATTTTGTTTACATGAAAGGCACTACTAGGTTATATTTTTAATTCCATAGTAATATATTCAAGGTATCTCCTAGGAGATACCTTTCAAACATGCACAATAGTGGATTTCACCTTCAATTTATCTCCTAGGAAATACCTTTCAAACAAGCACAAGAGTGAATTTCTCCTTTAAATAACAAGTGGAATTTTATTTTACACAGAAGGCACTACTAGGTGATATTTTGAAGGCCTTTATAATACCTTCAAGGTATTTATTAGGAGATAACTTTGAAACATACACAAGGGTGGATTTCCACTTGAAGGTATCTCCTAAGAGATACCCTTAAAATATGCACAAGAGTGGATTTATCCTTCAAGAAACAAGTAGAATTACCTTTACATGGAAGGCACTACTAGGTGATATTTTGAAGGCCCCTGTAATACCTTCAATGTATCTCCTTGAAGATACCTTTCAAACATTCACAAGAGTGGATTTCCCCTTTAAGGTATCTCTTAGGAGATACATTTCAAACATGGAAAAGAGTGGATTTTTCCTTCAAGGAACAAGTACATGGTACAACTTTATTATATGCATGGTCCCTTTGTTACAAACATAGGCTAAAATGTTAATCCCAAAGTATTATTCATATTTATTAATATAAACAAGATCTTAGCCATAAGACTTTATCCTAATTTCCATATATCTCTGAGTCCTAACTTAAACATTATGTTTACTCATAGGATCAATGACTCATATTTAATTAGGTGAATTTAATCAGATGATGCAAGATGGGATCGATGAGAAAAGGATCCCAATCTATGGGACCAATCTCTCTTGACTCCATGGATCAAAATCTGTAGTCTGCATTCATTTGAATCACCTTAAACCAATAGTGTGAGATCAATATTAAGAATAAAAGGGTCCCTTTTACTATAACATGGACTTAACATAAGTTTTTATCGTAAGGTTTTAATTTTATTTATAATATAGTAAAAATTTAAGATAATATCTTATGTTACAACTTTAATTATTCGCAGGGTCCTTTAATATGTTGAAAACTTGGCTTAATAAACCTTAGAATAAAGCTTATTTATATTTATTATTACTAATAAAAACATTAGTCAAAATCTTTACATATATTTATGGGCTTACTTAGTCCTTTTAAAATTGTAGAAACCAATCATGTTCGACTGTAAAGATAATGATCTATGGCCCACATTTACCTAGATGAGATTAATCATATAGATTGAAATCAATGATTGAAAATTCAAGTCATGGGCCCTATTTTAAACATTGATCAACTTTTCTAGATCAATAGTACTTATTCTAGTGTAATATCTTAATCAATAGAGAATATCAATTCAAGACCTTCTAATGAACCTTCAAGTTAATGTGAGTCTACCACATGGTAAAAGCATGTTAACTATTAGGACTGACAAAATATAGAGCTCAAAAGGACCATGAGACTACCAAGTGGCACAACCTCAAAGCCTAGTACACATTAAAGCTTGAGAACGTTTTAAATATCAATGATCTATATTGATTCATACTTGTATGATCCAATGGTGTGAGATCAATGTAGAATTTTCAAAGGGCACAAAATCACTAAGCAGTTGTTAGGTGGTATACATAAAAAAAATGAACTAGGAAATGATAAATGGCAAGCTTGGCAAATAATCCCAAAGACATGTTTAAAATTGACAGTCATGTGCCAATAAATGATGTCCATGTGGACCTTAAATGGCAATCATGAGGATGTTAATTTTAAGATAACAAGAGCCAATATGATGCATTTAAAATTTAAAATAATGCACTTGTCAAAGCCATGCATGTAGACATCTTATGATGGTCATGAGGACATAAATTTTAAGATAGCTTCTTGGATCCAAATTCAAAGGTAATTATTAAATTTTTAAACATTAATGAGCAAGTTTATTGTGAAAATTTCATATAGATGACATGATGATGCCACATAGACATAAAATGATGAATTTGAAGATCTTATGGGCTCAGATAGGGAAAAGGTATACATACAAAGATCTGAATGACTTTTAAGGCACAATATCAATTAAGTTTGAATATCCACCACCATTAAAACTCCAAAAATACCTTAAAAAGAACTCTAACATCTACAAAAACCCTAATTTGAGATAGAATTTGTCACAATTGAGTTTATGAGATCAAATCATCATCTGAGTGAGTGCAATTGAGTCTAGGATCAAACTATAGACCACCAATGAGCAATTTGAACAAACTCATAGCCATGGAAACAATAAAAAGTGTATATCTCTATTTGACCTCTAACATAAAGGGGAGAATATTCATGGACATGAAATTCAATGTAGTAGCTTTAAACATGGGAGATAATAATTGGTCTAAGATTTTTTGGATGATTGAGGAACTACCTACCATCACCAAGGAATATGAGAAGAAAATATTAATAAAGAAGAGGTACTCTAACCTATTTTCCATTCAAATGATAGGCCTTCATCATGATGTGGTAAAACTAGAGGTACTTTAGTATATATATGTTATCTCCCCTATTTTCAAAGATTACAAGATTGAAAAGGGCATGTTGGTCAATTAACATACTCTCAAAAGTGTAGATTATATTTATCCCATTGCTTTTGAGGACTAATATAAGTTTCCCAAGCCCCAAGTAGATGTATCCATAATCAATGAATAAGCTAATAATAATGACCTATAAACTATCCTCACTCCATGGCTATACTCTATAAATCAAGTATTCTCTAATCTCAATAAAAACATCCCTATTAGTTAATTTTGAATTGGGTCAGAGTAATTATGAATTTAATGAATAGGTTGTGTGGAAATCCCACCACCACTTATGTTAATATAATTTGGGTAACCTTGGTATATTTTATGGTTGAGAAGGAAATCACCCCTCCCATTGGTAAGGTTATTAGAACATGTTTACGTAGGTAGATTTATATAGTTAGGAAAAGTACTAGGAACTAGTTCTATATGATGTCCTATCTATTATATTCCCTCCTTGCCACTACTAAGATCCCTAATTTTATAAGATGGTCACCTAAGGAGACATAAATAGTATCCCAAGTCTACTCAAAGTTGCACATGTTCAAGTATAAGGACCACATTTATTTCATCTATGACTATGTCTATCTAGCATTGATTGAGGCCATAAATAAAAACCCAATGACGAGTTATTCCTTTGGTAAAACATTCAATTGAATCCATTGGTAATATATGGTTTTACCTAGATTATACAATCATAAATAATGAGGGGACCCAACACACCCCACTTAGGCTACCCACCCATGTGCCAAACAAGTTAGTTGAGTAAGAGGTATCATATTAGATATGTAATGGTGTAGATGGTGTGTGTAATTTTAAGAGGAAAGGGATGATACATACCCTACCCATAATAATTGGTAGGACTATATTATAGTAATGGGATAATATTGAGGATGCTTCTAAACATAGATCCTCTTTTAAACTACAACATGATGAACTAAGATAGTGGGATCCTTAAGGAAGGGTAGTGAGGAATTTGAAATAAAAAATGATAAGTGTGATATATGAACATTTTTATAGTGTCTATGACTCAATATACACAAAGTAATCATCCTTCACTGAGGTCTTAATAAGATTAAAAAATCACATCAACCTAGAGGCTAGATTGATGAGAGATATTAAATGGAATGATGATATATGGAAACTCAGTCTAAGGTAGTACCATTTGTTGAGGGGTCAATCATATAGACCTCCTACCACACATCCACAATCATAAGTAGAGATCCAAAATCCTAGGGAACAAATTGAATAGAGACCTAAAGAAAGGAGAACTAGTTAAGTAGCATCATCTTCAGCCCAGCCTGAAGAACTAGGGTCACCAATTGAATTCATTGACTTAGTGGCATTGGATCCTAGTGAAATATTAGAAGATGCATTATAAATGCTATCCAATGATTATCAATTAGATTAATAAGATGTCCAAGTAGATTAAGTTCAGGTTAAGGAAACAAAAGAAGAGAAGGGGAAAGAAGTGACAATGGATTTGGTCCCTATTACCACACATACCCTAAAGAGGAAAGCTAAGTTAGCATTAATTCTAGTAAGAAATAAGAAACCCAAATTGACCTTCACTCATCCTTTAAGTGAGTTCAACATCTTTAGTGAAGAGAATGTGTTACAAGGCCCAACCATTCTTGAATGGTTTTTTATGGAAAATTATAGAAAATTCTTACTCTGCACCATCCTTGGGCAATAATAGGGTCTATCAATATAACTATGCATCATGATATTAATCCATGGATTGTGAATTTACAAAAATAATAATAACAAAGGATTATGGCTCTAGGAGAGCCAAGTGGCACATAAATAAAAACTCTAGAACTTCCAAAAGTGACTCAATCATCAGTGGGAGTTTAGTTTAATCTAGAGATTACCAGTCTAGAAAAAGTGATTGAAAATAAGGCCATAGTCAAAGGTGAGGAATTCACCATCCAAAATATAGATCCATTCATAGGTTTAACCCCTATTAAAGGCCATAAATCAAAATAAAGACAAGATATTCAAAAAAAATATCCTTGATATAGCCTAGGCCCAATCTCAGTAGTTGCAAACAATGATCAAAGGCCTCTTACAACAAAATAAGAATATAAAGGAAGCTACTATCTTATCAATACATTAAGAAAAATTTAAGAAGTTTGAGAATACCATGACTGACCTATTCAATTCTTTGAAGTCAATTAGAACCAAGAAGGTAGCAATGGAAAAGAAAATCACTAAGGCTACAGGCCAAGTTAGCCAATGGAAAGCCTTAAGCTATCAAGTGAAAGACTTTATCAAGGCCTTGAGTAAGAACCTAGTCCCTAAATTTAGGACTATTAGCTTAGCACATTTAAATATGGATATGGACATATCGGTAGATGATATTGAAGCCCTAAGTAATTGGACTAAATAAATAGATGACCTAGCCAAAAAGTTCAAATAATAAGGTGTAATAATTCATATCTTATATAGTTTTATTAAAGAACCCATAACCCTCAGCTCATTGAGTCTTATAAATGATGAATATTTTAGGCATATAACCTTTTAGTCTATGAAGGAGGTGAGAAGCCAAGGGCAAGGCCAAACAATAGGCAACAATGAGAGGACTATGGGTCTACTTCTATCATCTGAAGAGAAAATGGGAGATGTTAGGGGCATCAAGAAAGAAATAGAGAAACTTGAGAAGGATCTTAAAGACCTGGAAGATTATGGAAAGGAGATATTCTTAAATCTTGTTGTTGACCTCTAGTTCATCAATGATCAATAATATAAGATGAATATTCTTCGATAAAAATAGGGAACTACATCAACACAGAGACCTCAAGTTAGAAATATTATTTTGTAGAAATTTGTAATATTTAAATTTTTTTTTTTGTAAAGTCATGCGCAACTTGAAATCACATTTCCTATAAGTTAGTTTACTTGGAAAATATTAGTGTATTCTAGAAATTTTTAGAAAGGATAGTTGTCCTTACACTTATACACTTGTATTTGGATATGAATGACTAGCATAATTCCTTAAATTATATAAAAGGAGTATTGTCATTTATAAAGGGGTAATTTTTTGGGCAAAAAACTTGTGTAAACTTTGAGAAATTAATGCAAACAAGGAATTTTGCAAAGATTGTCCATATTCATTTGTGTCATTTTTTATTATGGTTTCTCTCTCACTTTCTTATTCTCATTTCTAGATTATAATGGTTCTTGTGAAATCTTGGTGTGTATATTTTAATTGCAGAGTTGTTAACTTGTGCCAATGCTAAGTTGACTAAAAGTTCTCAAGTTCATTTCATTTCCTTTAATCTTATTGCATTTGGGCTAATGTTGTTTGTTGTTAGGGTAAATATTTAAAGTGAACTTAGTTATTATTTGTAGTTTTCTCATTCTTTTAAACCAGATGGCATGTCAATAGGACAATAATATATTTCAAATCCAAGGAACCAAATGGCATGGTAATAGGACAATAATAGATTTATCAAATCTAAAGAACCAAATGGAAATAGGTAAATAATAGATTTTTGGGATTACAAAGCACCAGTAGCTTATGCATGAAACCATACTTTTGAAAAGTAAAGAAACTTATTTCTTATTTTCAACCACTGTATCATATGCATATGAAGAATAATTATCATGATCTATTGAGATCTAATATTATTGCTAGACACTAATTTTTCATTATACTAGATATATTTCATTATACTAGTATTAATACCTCCATAAAGCTTGCATCCATTCTTTCCTCCAAATTATGGAAAATTTTTTAAAATTCTTTGAAATGATCAAGTTGTTTCAAGTTGATAATAATTTTTTTCTCTTATAATGATGATGGTTTATGGAGTTTTAGATTAAATTTTGATCTAAAAAATATTACATGGTTTTATCTATAAATACTTAACATCTTACATCATAGATTGTGGAAATATTATCTCTTTGAATTTGTTACAGACTAACATAAAATAATTCCTACACAAGCAAGATCTTAATGAGTCAGCTTCTCACTTAATTGAAAGGTGGATGAAAATAATGTATTCCTCTAATAGTTCCCCACACATGGACCAAAGAAACTTGTATGATATTTTATTATAGTCTTTTAACAAATAAACTAGAGAATTCATCTAGAAGTTTCCATATATATCTTATAAATAAGCTCTAAAGAGTGTGCTTAGAATATACCAAGTAGCCATATATAGTGGTCATAGGACCTATGGATAAAATGGGATAATTTTTACCCCTAACCAAAATAGTGGGGGTTATAAGAAAATAAATAAAATTAAAAAAAATAACCCCAAATAATTTCCAAAGATTTTGAACTATAACTAAAATTCTATCATATATTGTGTAATGGACCAACCCAAGAAGACAATTTTTGTAAACAATGATCAAATTCAAATTGTAAATAATAATAAAAACAATGATAATGGGTATGCGATAAATATAAACCATTTAACTATTCTACACATAGTATATTTTAAATGTCCATCACTTCATGTAAATCAATATAAGAATTAATACCAAAATTAGTATCAATATCTTGACTAAAACCAAAATTATCAATTTTAAAACCAATGTTTATATCCAAAAAATAATCAACAAAGGTTTGATCAACATAATTAAAAGAATAAGAGATTATGATCCCAATGTGTATTATATTTTTCATAACATAATGGTACTCCCACATGTAGGAATTATGATAAAGTTATCCATAAACTCCCTAAAGACCAATGAAAAACATTTGGATACATGTTTTTGGGAAGAGAAAATTTAAATCCTCAACCTTACCTAATAGGTATTATGGCACCTTAGTATGTTATATTATGCATATAACACAACCTATTCCCTAACCACCAACAAAATAATAATCAAAATGTGCCGTAATACAACCCTATCAACTAACCCTTTTTAGTCAGTACTCATGATGCCAAAGCCTTGATCTATACACATAACCAAACCCCAATGTGGTCCCTTACCTAAGATCTTATGGAAAGATAAGGATGATATATGTCATCAAGTTAGAAACAAATGAGGACACAAACATAAAAAATCATATAATTAAATATTAAACACATGTTCCTTATCTCACCAATGTCTAAAATAATGATGTTCATGTAAACCCCAAACCCATCAGGAACTATGACCATGCCTTTGATCTCATAAATACCATTTCCCATATTTACTTCAAAAAATTACTTAAGAACAATTATACCAGTTATATTAAATTAATTAATGACTTAGGTATTGGTATATTGGATAATAGTTTTGTAACAATGATTTCAAATATATTACTTACATAGATCAAAGGTTTCATTACTATAGAAACATTTCTGAAACTAACTCCTAAGACTCAAGTTTTCATGCATTATTCATTATTTCATTTGTATTTTTTGATAATTTTACATTTATTTCACCTTTATAATATATATATATATATATATATATATATATATATATATATATATATATATATATATATATATATATATATATATATATATATATATATATATAAAATTTATAATTGATCATGTCAATCTCCACCACCTCCAAGTTAACTCAAACAAGTTCCTAGTTTGGCTTTATTTAACTCTAAGTCACAACTTATTATTATTCCTTACAAGTATTTCACTTTTATTTCAATTTTGAATGAAAAATTTACATTATATATTGAATATTAAAATATTTTATAGATCCACAATCAACCTTATATTTTTACTAAGAACTTAGCCTCAATTTGTATTAATCTTTTGGTCATTTGCACAAGTTAGATAAAGGAGCTCATGAGTGTGCAAACAGTAATTAGTTGTTCGTGATCAACCAGACATAGTTCAACTATATTATTCCTCATAATTTTTTTAATTCTTAAATTTTATTTTAATCCCATTTTGATTAATATTTTTAAGGTCATCATTGAGTGACATATCAAGGAGCTAATTACTTTAGGATTCAACATTTTCCTCAACTAATTCTCCTTCATTTGATATCATCTTTGGTCATGTTGGATGATTATTTTATTATGTATTTAATATATTAGATTATATTTTTTATTATTTATTATAACAATTTTTCATTTCAAATTTGATTCACAAAAGCTTTGAAAAAAATGTTTCTTCTTTGTTTCCTTGCATTAAAAAATGAGTTTCATCTTACTTTCATTCACACATTATAAATATTAAATATTAGTAGTATTTACATTAGATATATGATAAATATTTTTATATTAAAATTATATGAAGAAAATAAACACCACTTTATTTCAGTTTTCATAGCACACATTCACATACATAAAAAAAACACTAACAAACTTACATGCACAAAAACTAGGAAACCAAAAGAAAGTTTACAAAAAAAAATTGTTTGCTTATTTTCATAGTAAATAAAGAAATAATAATTTTATTTTTTAATTAACATATTAACATATCATTTAGTTACATAAAAAATAATCAAAATACCAAATAACTAGCATACTAGCTTGTATAGATAGACTAGATCTTGAAAACTTAGAGATTGTATTTGCACATATAAAATTTGAATTTTAGATATAGTTTCACATTTTTATAGTCAATATTAAAAGTGTAATTATGTTTTAATTTTAATTTAATTGAAAATAAAAATAAGTAAAAACATCCATTGTAGTGCATGTAGGTGAAAGTTTACATAATCAAATATAAAGGAAAAGTTAAAATCAGAAACTTCATTGTTAGTTGAATTTTTAGTATTAACTTGTATTGCATTCAAAAAATATCAAGAAAATAATAAAAAATAAAATTATATTTAATTTATTTTATTTCCAATAACTTTTATTTTAGTAAGTAGTGTAGTTTTTTTCAATTTTCAATGCCTTATCAAAAACTCAAAACAAGCAAAACTCAAAAATCTTATCCAAACAAAAACAAGTCTAAAATTTGATTTCAACCTTTAAAAATAGAAATTAAATTTTCATAAAACAAATTGAAACATGAAAACACACTTAAAAATCCTAACAATGTTACCTAACTCTTGGATGATGCTTCTTGAACAAACTAATCTCCATAGAGTAGGAGATTTCACTAGAGTACATGTTCTCATGCCAACAAAAAAAATGTAGTGTGACATTAATTCAAAAAATATAATATAAATTTTCCATTACACTCCCATCCAAAACCTTATATTTGAAAAACTTAACATTATATACAAGTAAAAATACCCAATAAAATCCTCAATATTGAGACCCATTTGCATCATAGCACGCCAAGCCTACAACCTCCATACATCTAGATCTGAGCCTCCCCCTATTCTTTATCCTTGAGTTTAGCCTCATCATATATCATTTTATTTATGGATTAAATAATCTATTAATATACAACCCAATAGGTTTAACCAAATCCTAAGGTTTTTTAATTCAACCTTTTCAATTTTCCTAAGCCTAGTAATCATCAAGAATTTTGTTACCTTATCCTTATCCATTTTTAGGGCTATTATAACTCCATATCTTCCTAGTTCACTAGTTTGAATGAGTAGTATGATGTAGGTGATATTTTTTGGTATCACCATGAGCACCTTCTTCCATCTGTGACTCAAGACCTTGCTCTTGTACCTCAACCTAAGCAACTAGCTATTCCATCCCTTCCCATTCAAATCCCTCATTTTCATCATCCTAATTAACTAAAGCATTATACCACTCATACCATTATATTTATAGTGTTTTTATTATCTAGGCCTCAATATGTCATGTACACAAAGTATAAGTATATTCATTATACTAGTAATCCTAAACATAACTTTTTCATTATATTAATATTAAAGCCACTGAGATACTAAATATATTTCATTATCTCGACCATTTCATCATTTTCTTAAATTTAATAAAAAAATGTATTATTTTCCCTCACATTCACCATTTGGGTCCCTATTGAATACAAGTAAGTGCTAAACAATCATAATCTCTATCATTTCATTACCTTGGCTATTACATAACAAAAATCTAGGTCTATTAAATCTCAATGATTTCATAACTTAAAGCTGTAAATAATGAATAAAAGGGTCATGTCAAGCCAAACAAATCATACATTTCATATACAGTAAAAAAATACATTACATAGATTAAATACTTGACAAGAAGCACCTATAGCAATGACATTAAAAAATGGGTTCAATTCTTCCACCACTAACGCCACAGTTAACCTAACAGTCAATAAAATAATGTTTTTCAACCTTTAAAAGGAAGAGAGAAAAACTGAGAAAAATAATGGAAATATAGAAAGATAAACTTAATCCTAATTTTGAAGTGCATGGGAATTTTTAATTCTATAATAATTTAAAAGTCTATATAAATTTTTTTAACATATTTAAAATTTATTTAATTTTTTTATATATTTAAACATTTAAACAATGTAAATTATTTAATAAAAATAATTAAATATTTAAAAATAAATAATAAACTTAGTTTTTTAATAAAAAATTTTTACATTTTTTTATTGTTTATTATAATTATTCTAATTAAAAATGTTTATCTATATTTGTTCATTTAATTAGATGATTAAACTATCTAATAGGGATTTGAATCCTTTATTTTTAGCCCCCATAGAATACCTTTGAGATAATTTAATTCAACAATTCAATACCTATGAGAGCGAGTCACCTTTCTTGAATTAAAAAACTAATATTTTGAGATGAATTCGATCCCAAAATGGTAATTAAAATAAGTGATACAAAATCATACCTAGTAACTCAAAGACCTAGACTTGGGAAAGTATTTTTTGGGGTTATCTAAATTATGGTTTTGTGAGGTCATAAGAAGTCTACACCATACCAATCTATAAATATTAACTTTTCATTCATAAGAACAAGTCGTGTGATATCTCAATGTAGAGTTAAGGTTAAACATTTTGGCCAACAACATAAGTACTTCAACTTTGAAGCCAAATATTGGGGTTGAAAATATGTGGCCAAATCACATCCATGTAAAATTAATTAGATTTAAATAGGAAACTATAATATAATCAACTTTACTCAGTTTGAAAAAAATATTTCAATACAAGTATCACAAAAACTTCATTTATCAAGATTATATAAATTTTATTACTGATGAAACACAAGATTTAATTATATCTCTTGGAAAGCTTTTCAAGCGAATTTTAACCATTAATTATTACATCCCAAGATGTATTAATCTAGATTTACTCCATTTAATGTCACTATTATTATTAGTCAACACTAATTTTGCTTCTCTAATTTATCCCCTTTCATCCCACTAATTTATCACCCTCTTCTAATTATTTATCTAATATCCTCCTTAATTATTTGACATCTACTAACCTTATCCATCCCTACAAATCAATTATTTAATATCATAAATACCCATTATCTTATCCTAATACCCACTTATCTATTATTTATGAATTTTAAATTTAGCCATGGACCACCTACCCACCTACACAAGCCTATTTCTAGGCTCTCCTACACCCCTATTCCCTAATCACCCACTTAATCCCTATCTAATCCCCTACCTAATCTTAAGTAGTCCCTAATAGGATTCTATAATTATCTAATTCTAGTGTCCTCTCTATTCTCACCCCTCCTCTCTATAAGCCTCTAAATATAGAGGTTTCCAAGAGTAATCCACAACCCTTGATCTCCCCAAGATAAATTTTAATCTAAAACATTGATGCTTCCCTCCTCTTTCTATTTAAAAAACTCCATTATTCCATTAGAGATAACTAAAAATCATCTATCAAATCTATGTACAACTATTAAAGTGATCAAGTCTAGTCTTCATGCCAATCTAACCCATCATCAATAGTCCATGATCATGCCAACATAATGTTAAAATTATGAGTTTAAGATAAGCAATCCAATCCTCTTTTTTTCATATTGTGTTTAATCTTTATTTATATCATTTAGATTTAGGATTATAATGTTTATTTTATTGTGAATTCATCTATTTTATTTAGTTATAATGGATCTAGATCTTACTTAGGTAGTTTGATGTTTGAGTATATTTAGATTACTACAAATTGGTACATCCCAGGATGATCAATTCTATTTTTATCTACCTCAGAACATTTACTATCTATAGTATTTATATATATAAACTTTCCATTTATATATTATATCTAAATGTAGATTTGTATGATTTAGGTAATCTCATTGTAATAAAATAACAACATACTCATTTGGGAAGCTTTTTAACTTGGGAATTTTGGTGATTAATTGGTACATCCCAAGATGATCAATTCTATTTTTAGCTACCAACTTATTTGGAAAGAATTTCTAAGAAATTTTGATGACTGATTGGTCTATTATATGATGACCAAGATCATTTCCATCTATCAAAAGAACACTTATTATTTATATATGATGTCTATAAATATATTTACCTACGTTATTAAATACTAGAGTTGGATCCTTTTATAGATGTCTTTCGATCTTGAGATTTGTATTTAAGACAAAATATTGTAAATCAAGGTAAAATAACCAAGGTGGGGATTTTCCACAATACTCATTACAAATGATTAAAGCATTAGAGGGAAAAAATTCTCTCATTGAGAATAACACCTAAAAGAAATCCAAATTATGTGCTTGATTTAAAATATGTCTTTCATAACCCTCTTGAATTAGAGGTATCATTTCATCCCTTTCCACCACACTATGTGGCATTGAAAATTTTGACTTATAATAAACAATTGGGTGACCCTAAGTGTGATCACGAAATGAAACTACTTGCATTAGACAAGATAGTAAAGTTTGGGTCCACTATATTAACCTCATCTAATACATTAAATTTTAAGATGATTCCATCTTACAATGTTAATTTGAATGAACCAAAATGTGATACCAATAAAATAGGGACATGATGGTGCCACAATGAGCTATATTAAAAAATGCATCTCACAAAAAAATACTAGATTCATAAAGCCTTTGGTGCTTATTATTATGAAGTTGGTTGAGTGTCAACTCATATCAGACTCTCCCTACACCTGTAAGTAACCCCCGAGCATATTTGGTCAATCCTCAACTTATATGAGTCCCAACATATTACACTTGATAGGTTTCCTACCATGGTTTTTGGATCACATCCATGGGATCATCAAAATTAGAAAAATGTTCAATAATATGCTACAAGACATACAATGAAAATTATAAAATTTCAAATATGGAAATAGAAGTAAAATTATCATCATGGAACTTTAGAAATGATGGTAATGATTTATAAATAATAGGCTCTTTCATAATAAGTGGAGTTTCATCCACATTTTTTCAAGATGTAACATATGCAAATTGTCTTTAAATAGGGATTTGACTCCTTAATTTTTATCCCCCTAGAATACCTTTGAGATAATTTAATTCACCAATTCAAATACTTGTGAGGATGATTTTCCTTTCTTGAATTTACAAACTAATATTTGGAGATGAATTCGACCCCAAAATGGTTTAAAATAAGTGACACAAATCATACCTAGTAACTTAAAGGCCTCTTAGGAAAGGATTTTATGTGCTTATCTAAATTAATATAGTTATGTGAGGGCATAATCACTCTACTCAAAACACTTACTATATATAGTATTTATATATATATACTTTGATCTATTTATAGATTTTATCTAAATGTAGATTTGTATAATTTAGGGAATTTCATTCTAACAAAATAGCAATAGACTCATCGTAACAAATTACACTTGATGGGTCTCCTACCATAGATTTTGGATCACATCTAGGGGATCATTAGAATTATAAAATGCTCAATAATTCAATATAAGACCATAATACAATGAAAATTATAGAATTTAAAATATGGAATTAGACTTAAAATTATCATCATAAAACTTTGGAACCGGTGGTAATGATTTAGAAATAATAGGCTCTTGCATAATAAGTGGAGTTTCATCCACATTTTTTTTAAATGTAACATTATTAATTATTAAGAGAAATAAGTGGAGATATAGGTATAATAGTAGGCATACACATTTGGTTTATTTTGAACATATATGTCCACTTTAATTTTTTATCATATTTATAAGTCCAAATTTCTTCTTGGTCGCTTCTAATTTTTTTAGAGCCATTGTAACAAAAACAATTTCTCCATTACAATCACCAAGATAAAACCTGATCACCTATAATTGAGCTCCTTATTTAGTGAATATATATTCCCCATAATTGAAAATAATGGAGTTGAAATTTTGACATAGAGATTATGCTAATGATTTATAAATTATAGGCTCTTGCATAATAAGTGGAGTTTCATCCACATTTTTTAAAGATGTAACATAAGCAAATTGTCTAATAGGGATTTGAATCCTTAAATTTTAGCCCCTGTAGGAATAACTTTGAGATAATTTAATTCACCAATTCAAATACATGTGAGGGTGATTCACCTTTCTTGAACATACAAACTAATATTTGGAGATGAATTCAACCCCAAAATGGTAATTAAATTAAGTGACACAAAATCATACCTAGTAACTCAAAGACCTCTTGGAAATGGATTTTATGTGCTTATCTAAATTATGGTTATGTGAGGGCATAAGTAGTCTACCTCAGAACACTTAATATATATAGTATTTCTATATATATAATTTCCATTTATAGATTGTATCTAAATTTAGATTTGTATAATTCAGGGAATTTCATTCCAATAAAATAGAAACCAACTCATTGCAATAAATTACACTTGATGGGTCTCCTACCATTAGTTTTGGATCACATATAGGGGATGAATAAAATTAGAAAATGTTCAATAATTTGCTACAAGACCATAGTAAAATGAAAATTATAGAAGTTCAAATATGGAAATAGATGTAAAATTATCATCATGGAACTTTAGAACTGATGGTAATAATTTAGAAATAATTATTAGGATATTACATAATAAGTGGAGTTTCATCCACATTTTTTGAAGATGTAACATTATTAATTATTTGGGGAAACAAGTGGTGGTGGTATAATAGTAGGCATACACATTAGAATAGATGGTGTCTTTCAAACATATATGTCCACTTCAAATTTTTATCATATTTCTAAACCCAAAATTATTCTTAGTCACTTTTAATTTTTTTATCACCATTGTAATAAAAAAATTCTCCATTTTAAACACCAAGGCAAAACCTGATAACCCATAACTATGTTCCTTGTCCAGTGAATACAGATTCCCATTTATTGAAACTAAGGGAGTTGTAATTTTGACATAGTAATTATGCTCAGAGGCTATCTATTTACATGAAAAATGCAAGCCATCATAGACTAAAACATTGTATGGTGATTCAAATCCTGATAGGTTTGCACCCATAATTATTTTGAATGAACTTATTTTTACATTGTCATGGGTTTGGAGTAACTAGTAGATTTTTTTGTTGATTTACAATCATTTTCTTCACATAACCTCTCTTTCACCCCCCCCCCCCCACACACAAATTATATTAGTTATTAAATAAATATAATTGACATATAATATATATCATAATATTTTTATATATTAAACTAATTAATTATATATTAATATTATATATAAATTATATATTCTGTAAAAATATTTTAATATTAATCAATATTATTATAATATATAATATATATGTTAATATAGGTTATAAATATATATTATATATTTCAATACATCTATATATTGTTAATAGTATAGAAATAATATTATATTTTTAATAAAAATTAAATGAATTTTTATGCCTTTAACGTAGTGTATAATGCCACATAACATGAAAATGGGTTGATTTTCTACTTCATTTAACATTATGGGGTCAAAAATGTGATCATCAATATGAATTTAAAACTCTATGGTGCTTCACCATGTGTGCAACAAATGAGGTAGATTACTTTGAAGGTCAAATCTATCAAACATTAATAATGTTTTATACATAATGGGCATTAAATTAAAAGCTATAATCATGTATCAATAAGTTTAAATCATGTATCATGAAGCATAAAATTTGGTGTTGTAGATGACACTTGGAATGGGACATAGGGCAGTAAAGTAGATGGATAATTTATTAATTTAAAGTAATATGAATGATTAATTTTCTAGGTGCCTTAGTTGATGAATCCAAATCATTAAATTTGATGTTACAGACAACACTTGGCACATGACAGTTGGTAGTAAAGCAGATGAATAATCAATTAATTATAAGTAAATCTAAATGAATAATTTTGTATCCCTTTGTACTTGGTTATAAAAAGTCTACAAATTGTTAAATTACATACAAATTATATAAAGCAATCAACTTTGTTCTTTTTTACAAAATAACCAAATTTAAGTTAACCATCCGGTCTTTTAATTTGAAATTTAAATTAGTGATATGCAATTATTCTATTGAAAATATTCAAATTAAACTAAAGCACCAATGAATATCTGTCCTAGTAAGTTTATTTCTCCACTCAAATCCTTTGGTTTATTTCTCTAGTTTATTAAGGATAGAATGATTTCTTACTAAATTCAATTTTGAAGTCTAACTGTGAGATGTGCTTCTTGGTTTTTCTGACTGTAGGTGCCACAAAGTGAGCTGAAGATGTGTTGGTGGTTTTTTTGTAATGCATAGTTACTAAGATTCATGTATTTAGGTACCATGGCCAAATAACAAATCTTATACAAACTATGATGTATCTACACTAAGAACAGTGAATTATAATTAAAAAATAATCTAAGAACTAACCTAATATGGATATTTACAATGAAAATTGAGATAAAATGATCTGGTTTAGAAAAATGCAAAAGGATGTGTAGGGTAGAAAGAAATGTTTCTTATCTTCATTCCAAACATCATGATAAAGTTCACATTTCATATAGACATGAACCTAACCAATGTGTAACATGAAGTGTCATAAGCTAAAATCCTATTACACATCAAGAAATATTCTAAGGAAGGTGGAAATATTGTAAATAAAAACTTGGTTTAATTTAAATATTTACCCTATAAGCAAACAACATTAGCACAAATGTAAGAAGAGTAACAAAATGAAATGAACCTAATGACTTTCAGTCAACCTAACATTGGTACAAGTTAACAACTCTATAATTAAAAGTGAACACTAAGAATTCATAAGAACCATTCAAATTTTGAAATTAGAACAAACAAGTGATATAGAACCCATAATAATAATAAACACAAGAAAATATCAAACAATCTTTACATAATTACTTGTTTATATTAATTGCTCCAAGTTTACAAAGTAATTTTGGCTATAAAAATTCCCCCTCTTTAGACTTGATAATGATCCTTTTATAATACGCAAAGAATCATGTCATTTAGTCCTAACCAATTAAAAAGTACAAGTGTCAGGATAGTTATCCTTTCCAAAAATGTTCTAGAAATACACTAGACTTTCCTAATGGACTGATCTATAGGCATTGTGTTTTAAAAAAAAACACATGCATTTATAAACAAAATATTCCTCTTTTAAAATGGTTAATGATGTAGGAACATCAACTCATCTATGAAAATTTTGTATATAAGGGTTAATTTTAATCAATTAAGTCCTCTCGTGAAAGATAATAAATAGTAAAATTATAAGGGTAGGACCTATATAATGACCTTAAAAGGTCAATACTATGTTGTAAAAGTCTATTTACCTATGAAAAGGTGACAAGCACCTCATGATTTGTCTAGAATGCTACATTAAAGACAAACTAGGTATATTATAAGTTAAGAAGGAGACTTTATCTTCTTATCTACCAACAATCCTATATGTGTGCATTGGTTGAGGGAAGATAGGGTCCAAGACTATTAAGAAGAGACTAATAAAAGAATCTACATGTATATAGAAAAGAAAGAGTCTATCAAGGAGGGAGAGAATTAGATAGAGGATTTTAGAAGAAGTGAATAAAGGCCTTTAAGCCTGTATATGTATGTAGTTGGATTGAATGTTAATTTTAGAAACCTATCAATAAAGGGAAAGGTATTGTGCATTAAATTAATTCATAGATATCATGAAGAATGATCGATTGTGGTATAATGAGGAAGAATGTGATTTGATTTACATAAGATTTAAGAGACTATAATGAAGATAAGATAAAACTATTGATTATGCATTTGATGAAATATTTTCACCATTACTAGCTTCTCATGATGAAGAAAAATAATACAATCATTTATAGTCATGCACAAAGGTATGATCTTATGCATGGGTCTACGGTAATAGGTCAAAGTAACATTTATCTAATTCTATTTGATCTTGACATAATTTCATTGACTATGTTATAAAGTTCAAACCTATGGATATTACAGTTGTATATTGACATAAAAATTCATTATAATCTTGGATGTTGTGTTAATTATAATCACAAGAGGCACATTATATGGATAACTAAGAAATATAAATCAAGATTGAATTTTTTGAATAGATCTTGGAGCATAGAAAATAACTCATTTTATCTATGTAGGAAGTTGATACCTAAATTCGCCTAGTATAGACCAACACAAAATTCTATATTACTTGAAGACATATCTCACATAAGTATTTATTTTAATATGAATCAAAATATTTTTTTTTAAGTACTCACAAAAAATATCAATTTGTATGAACCTCTATCTAATATTTAAGAACAAAAGTTTCTATAACTTGAGTGATCTCAAACTTTGTATGAATGTCTAAGAAAATATTTAAGAAGTGTTGAATGTGATTGGTATAGACTGTCTAGGAGAAATAAATAATTTAAATTCTCAGTCTCTATTTATTATTGGCACAATTCCATGTTGAAACCTAGTTGATGAAATAAGATTTGAGTTATTAAATTTTATATGTTGATAATGATGATTGACATCAAAGGTGAGTTCAAATAAAGAAAGATAGGGATAAAGGTTTCATCAGTTAAGAAAACCAGATGAAGGTAAGGATAATTTGTATATTCAAGGTGAGTCTACCTTGAAGAACCATCAAGAATATGTATATGATGTAAATTCATGGCTTCAAAGTAAGGACTCAACATATTATAGAATTACTGTTAAAAAAAAAATTATGGATAGGTTTCTCTAGAAGAGAATAAAAAAGAGGTGAAAATATTATAATTAAGTTTAAATGTATGCAAAAATATCTCAAAAAAAGAAAGGAAACTATAGATGAACAATTGTAGGATGACTGAGAGATCCTAAAGGGAAGATTTAAAAGATGAAGTAAATTCTAAATGGAATTTTTGTTTGCATTATTGATTAAAGAAATATGTCAAAAAGGGTAAATTGAGTTGAAATTCAATATTATGTCATGAAGCTAATTCATCTTATTAAGACCAATATTTTACAAACCTCATTGATTAGATAAAGTATGAATATTAAATCATTGATCTTTTAGAAATAGATTCAAGACTAAGTGAAATCAGTATTGATCCTAATTTGAATGAATAAAAATCTTGCCAAAATAAGTGAAATGGGAAAATCTATGGCCAATGACAAATTTTGAAATAATAATTGGTGTTGATTTTCTTATAGTGTGGATGAAAAACTTTGAATGAAAATTATGGATTACCATCATATAAGGTTTAGCCAGAGGAGGAATATTATAACTTTGAGAACCCTCTCACTGATGAAGTGATCTATTACTACTGTAGGGTCTTTATTGATTTATAATGCTACCTAATACATGCACTATTATATCTCCAAGCTAATGAAGGATATAATATAGGTTCCCCATCATTACTACAAATCCTTTTAAACTTCTTTCTAATGGAATCTAGCTTGATTTATCTTTACACAAGTGACAATTCATCTCCCTTTGGGTAAATCATAATGATCATAGGGTTTGGTTATGGTCCTTTCTTTTATAGGGCATTGTTTTATGTTTTAATAGTGTTCCAATGGTGGTTGTGAGCTCAAACATTGTGAGATTAGATCTCTATATTTTCATCACCAAGTCTATAAGGTCTATGATTTGGCACATTGCACTCATGTGGTGTTGATGTGGCATTTCTATGTCATCCTCATGGCATTATTCTCATCAATATTCAAAATATGAACATTACCTTTGACTTTGGTTCCAAATAGCTATCTTAAAATTAATGTTTATGTGCCCATGATTTAATGTCAGAATGAATGTATTTGATATGCATGTGACTATCAATTTTAAACTCATCTTCAAAACTCTATACTATGCTAAAATTGACATCCTTTCAACGATCATTTGACATTCATGTGAATGCCTTTGATAGGTGCATGACCATTAATTTTAAACACATCATCTGGGATCTTTATTTTTTAATATTGCCATCCTTATGACTTTCATTCAACATCTACATGAACATCATTAATGGTAATGTGAGCATCAATTTTTAAAATGTCCATGGGGTTCTCTACTAATATTTTCACTTGTCATTCTTGGGTTCATCATATTTCTTATGTGTGCCATGTGGTGATATCCCAGTGCTTCTATGCTCTTTATACTAAGCTCATGTGCATCATTTGATCTTTGTATGGGCTCCCATGATGGTGACACTTGTTACCCCCATGGAGCTCCATATAAAATTTTCCAATTCAACATTACATGCATAATTTGATCAATTATGTTAGGTTTATGTGGACCATATATCATGATAGCATGCTTAGGATTTAACTCTTTGATTGGGGTTTGACTTTTCAATACTTGTCATGCTCCATTAGATCCATCTAATATGAGAAAACATGGATCATTAGATCAAGATCTAAGGTATGTACCACCATTATATGCTCAAAAGTATTTTGCTAAAAAGGTGACACTTATCACCCTCTCACTCATCTTGAGCTTTTTTAAATTCTTGACTTGGATCACTTCATTTGATCAATCTCATCTAAGTGAACATGGATTATTTATCCTATAAATAAGAACAAAATATAATCTCAAGAGCATATATAAAGGACTTAGGATAAAATATTTAAGCTAATATCTAAACATATTAAAGGGGACCCCATGAATTAAAATAGACCAAGGCATAAAGACTTTGGAATAAGGTTAGAAACCTAAAACAAAAGGACTTTGTGAATAACAAACACATAGCATAAAGTCTTAACCTAAGGTTTTTATCATATTAATAAATATGATAAACCTTAGGATAAGACTCTAGGCTAGGCCTAATAATAAAGGGACCGTGCAAATATTTAGACCAAGCTAGGATTTTTAGCCTAAGGTTTGGTTGTGTTAGAAAACATGATCAAGCCTTAGGATGAAAATTAAACTAAGTTCATGGTTCAAGATTAATTGGGTCCATGTTTAAGCCATGTCTAATGTTTGAATTATTTTTTTGATTAATGTATATCACACAAATTTATAAAGAATGTAGGACTACAAAAGAACTCAGATCAAACATGGAAATGAAAAGTTTCAAAACCATGGGCCATGAATTAAATATTGAGCATATTCCTAAACATACATGATACATGGCTGGTCATACACATTCTGATCAATCGTATGTGGAGCAAAGGACATAATCCATTAGATAAAGATCAAATATAGTGCATTCATCTGGGCAAGGAAGATCCAATGATGCAAGATGAAGGTGGAATTTAAAAAAAATCTATAACAAATGTGATAGTGAAAAGTGTCATAATAATGAGTATCAAAAGATAGCCAATGATGTTTGGTCCCTCAGATTGAAATCAATAGCCTATGTTGATCCATGCAAGGAAATCTGATGGTGTGAGGCAAAGAGTAATTTTCAAATGGCTACCATCATTTTCTAAATATTAATTAGTTAGATGCCATGATGACACCAAATAATAAATACATGATAAAATTTAATATTTTGTGGACCCAATAAAGGTAAAGGTATAAATGCTTGATCCAAACAAAATCAAAAGCACAAAACTCATAGTTTGGACTCGCTTCCACCATTAGATCTTTGCATAAACTTTTTAAAAAGCCCTAAAAAGTATTATATCCTTAATTTTACATGTGATAATTGTAATCAAGCCAAGGAGAGTTGTCTTTTTGTTTAAGGATAATTCAATTTCGAAGCTGAATTATAGTCCACTAGTGAGCAATTTGATGAAATTCATAGCCACGATAGCTCGAAGAGGTATTTCCAAAGAGGATGTGGAGATTTACTTGACCTTATATTATATTATATAATATATTTTAAATAAATATTATATATTTTATTATAATATATAAATATCATTTTAATATATTAAATATATCACTTGCCTTCAATTTGACTTGACTACTCCTGAGGTGCATTTGCATTCATAAATAGGTGGGAGTCCCCAATGAATTTTAAATTTAAATTTACTTTGAAAAATAGGGTCCATATAATTTTCACACATTTTTAAGAGGAACAAAAACCACTAAACATGTTTGACCAGATATATTCCTATTCCTACATATTCTTAGTTTTTTCTGAACATACACAGTAAAATGCTAACATATTAGAATAGATAATGTTGTAGAGTGTCCAAAGAATTGACCATATTTATTACTATCATTTATGTTGATCCCTATTTTTATGTATATAATCTTAATAGTGTTCAATATGTTTTTTACTCTATCTAAAATGTGTGATTTATTTGTGTTGACTTGGCCCTTTTATTCATTTTTAGCAGTTTATGTTATGAAATCACTAAGATTCAAATAGTCTGCCTAGATTATTGTAATATTTTTGGTCCTATTGGAGAGTTCCCAACTATGATGTCAGTGAGCCTTCTACTGAAGGATCGCACACATGACTATTGTTTAGACAAATAAGGTTTTAAAATTGTAAGACTAAAATTCTATAAAACAATATAATAAATATAATTTCAAATACTCTACATGTACATGCTTAAATCAATTTTTAATAAACAAAATATAGTTTTTAAGAATGTGTGTCAAGCTCAAGGAGGCCCTGGGTTGGCCTAGGTGGTAATGAACCCTGCTATAAACCCTGATACAAAAGGAATAGAGGTCAAAAGAGTCAAGTGGGTCTATAAGACAAAAATGGGTAGACTCCACCAATTTAAATTCAATATGGGTAGACTCCTTATTTGGTTTAAATTCTATGGAAAATAGTCACACAATAATTAATTTACACCTTTCTTGATCATCTTTATCCTCTAGTGAAAACTAGCCAATTTGGTAGATTTATCTAATAAATCACGTAGTTCAAATGTCCTTCCTTATAAATGAATGAACATAAATAGTTACTATAAATTCATCTTAATTATGCATAAAGTGGTGACCCATTACAATAAAAAAAATTTTAGCCCCATCCATGATAATAGAAAAAATAAGATAATATAATAGGTAGTCTCCCATAGATTTATACTATGGCATTTACCAAAACAATTGACTATACCCCAACTTATAATTAGGATTTGAAATATTGGAGCTGGGTAAATAAAATAGTTCAATTAAGTATCCAACTTAATGTTAATGAATTTTTGTGAACTCATAGAGTAAATAAATATAGTCAACTTCTATTTCTTGAGGAAACCAACCACCTTAATATTTAGAGGAGTATTAATACCTAGAAGTTCATGACAAGAAATAGTAGGTTGAGAATATTTACATTCATCCTTAGGTCCTTCTAGACTATTGATGTGTGTTTATGTCAAGGATGTAATGCAAAAAACATAATAACATGTCTCTGATTATAGCGATAAGAGGAATATGATAGTGACACCTTGGGGCTTCACTTAGTTTTGTTGTAGAGATTATGTAGTTACAACTTACCACCTTCTATTCTATAAGTAGACCCTATTATAGGGACAATAGGAATATGGTAGTGACACAATCTACCTAAATTTTTTATGATGTAAATTGCTTTGTATTTTCCAATATAATCCCAAACTCTTAAATAAATAAATGGAAATACATAACTAGTATTAATATAAAGTGATTCATGTTTAAAAACTTCAAAAAGAGGGAGTAAGGTAGGGTAAAAAATAAAGTTCCCTTGCAACAACAAAGACTAATATATCTACTTTGATTTCTATTCATAACCCAAAAAGTACCCAATTAAAATTAGACTATTCAGATCTAATTTATATTTAGACTAACATTAGAATGATCTAAGGCTGTGGGATGCCTATATCTAGACCAGACCTCTAGTTGTGAGGCTAACTCCTTTGAATATGTGAATTTGGGATCAATTAATAAACCTATTAGATTTTGGAATGAAAAGAGTAAGGAATAAATTGAAATGATTCTTTAAACATAATAGGATCCTATAAACGTTGAAAATATACAATACCTTATTGCTTTAATGTCTTGACTATAAACATATTTTATGAGTCCCTTAAGTAGCTATAGGTGAAGATTTCATGGAATTTAATATTAAACTAAGTTTGGCTCCTTGAGGTCTCCTCCAAAGTCCACAACTTAATGCATTCCTTTTAGACCGTTATCTTCTTCACATGTTCACCATTCTTTCATTATGAAAATACACTCTACTATATAGACCACTGTGCAAGATGTGATGACCTTTGTATGAACTGTGAAAGGGTATAAAAATAATTTAGGAGTTTTTACAATACGTAAAGTACCTATGAGTTGATCTATGTATGATGATCTCTTAACAATTTCATTACCATGCTTAAAAGTCTATACCCTTAAAATCTTCATTTAGCATGGTTTACCCATTTGACTATAGTAGTTATTTTTAAGCTAGCTATAAATGTACATATTTTTTCATTTATACCTATTTGAGCCTCACACGTATCCTTCTAGATCTCTATAATGAGGTTATGCATCTAAATAGTTCATGCATTTGATGGTCCAAATAGCCTCCACAAGCCTAGAAAAGGTCTTAAGACTGCTAGACCCCTGACTATAGCATATTTTTACTTTAAACCAATCCTATACGTGTCTCAAGTAAACTTGATTGATTGCTTAAAGGCTGATTTATCAGGCTTATTGATGCACTTATTGTGCTCCCTGTGTCACTAGGGAACAAAGGAAAATTTAGAAACTCAATTTTAAGTCTTGGAATACTTTAGGCTTGATTTTTTCAAACAAATACTACTATAAATAACACAAATAACAAATATTTGATCTCCACTTTTAAATTCTTCTAGCAGACCCTACTATAAGGATAATAGATTTTTATGCAACGATGCCTATTCTTGCTAATATTTGTAAAATTATTTCAATTTTTTTCAATGTTTGCCCAAAATGTAAACAAAAAATATATATTTATATCATGAACTAAGCTAAAGTGATTCATGTGTGTATCCAAGAGTGAGTAGGGTAAGGCAGAAAAGAGATTATGTTCAAGATGATCAAAGATACCAATTCTGCTAACTTTTGAGGCAAAAACACATGAAACTATCATCTACCAATTCTATAATAATTATCAAAGATAAATAAATGTATTTTAAGCTTTATAAGAAGTAAATTCATATGCCCAATAGCATACTTCACATGAAAATTATTCACTCATAGTAAATTTCATGACTTATTCGATTGTAAATGAGAAGAAAATAGAGTAAGTATACTATAAAATTAGTCAACTTAGTGTTAAATGCAAGCTACCATATGTATATAATGTGTCTTATTACTAAATTAGCTTAAAAAAATAAACTATTAGCCATCTAGAAGTGTGAGAATCAAAAATCACAAAACACACACAAGAGAACACTACAGACAAACTCTCAAATTCTTTGTCTCCTTGTATTAATTATGGTAAAAACTATTTTTTGGTTAAAAATGAAAATTAAAACCCTATTTATAGGCTAAAACAATTCCTAATACAAGTTTACGTGGGCCCATAAAAGGTGCCCAAATATAGCCAAGTGGATAAAATGTAAGTGTAAGGCATTGCTTGGTCAAGTTTCATGACCACTCTAGCTTGTTGGATTCCATATTCATGCCTCTTATTAATCACTTTATATAAGTGTAATTCATTTATACTCTCATGTTATTTATGGGATACTTCTTCCTTGTGTAAACTTTCTCTATATTCTTACTAACCAATGTTTGTAGTTCTTCGATTGAGAACTCAATGTCCTATTGAGAGTCCTTGAGGTCAATGACATCTAGATTTTTTTGATCCAAGATTTATATGGTATATTTTTAATTAGATGTATATTCAAGTATAGGACCTTGATAGGGTCCAATTTTTATGCTATCTTCCCCTTTCTTGAAGCTTAGAAGTATGCTTTGTTCACTTGGAGTAGCCTATAATAAAGGTCTGCATGGCTTATTCCTAACCATAGGAGCATTGTCTTCTTCCTCCTCCTTTTTTACTTCCTCATAGTAGGCATTGAACATGTTCCCATTAATTTTTGGGAGCAAGGGATTTATAATATCCTCTTTCTTCTTCTCCTTATCAAGCCTCATTTCCAACTCGATATTCTTCTTTGTAGCATTTTTGAGGACTACCTCATCATTCATTACATCCCTATAAATCCATTATGTGCCTCTTATTGGTTCTTATATTCCATATCCACATATTTTTTAAAATTTAATAATTTTATTTCAATGACATTTTGGGGTCCCATGCCCTAAAATCATCCTTAGGCAATACGTATGAGTTTCTATGCCTTACAGCTATTATAATGTCCTACCACTTTATGATTTTAGTTTTACTCAGATTGTAAAGAGTCTTGTGGGGGAATATCTTCAAGCTATTCATTTTGGAATTAAATTTCATTATAATTTAAATTTAACACTGACTTACCTTTGATTGACCATTAATTTTATCTTTAAATCTAAATTTTGTTGCCTTTTGACACATGGCACCTTCTGATTGTTCTTGGGGGCTCTTAAAATACAACTTAGTGTGATGAATTTTTTTTACTATGCCACATGGAATATTTTTATTTTTGGTGAACTCTTGGGTGGGGACCTCTAAATTTTTTTGGTTTTAAGAGTGTCATGTGTCATTCTCATAAGCATTCAGATCTGGCATCAGGGTTCTTGCCAAATACAAAGGTGTTATTATTATATAAAATCCCTTGAAAAGACATTTGAAATAAAAATGGAAGGTATTAAAAGTACCTTCAAGGTATCTCCTAAGAGATACCTTGAAATAAAATTCCAATCATGTGCATGTTCAAGGTATTTCTTAGGAGATATCTCGAAAGAAAATTCCAATAATGCGCATTAGGTTTCTTGCCAAATAAAAAGTTATCATGGTTATATAAAATCATTTTAAAGTACCTTTAAAGTTAACATGGAAGGTATTCCAAGGCCCTTAAATGTATCTCTTAGGAGATACCTTGAAATAAAATTCCAATCTCTTGCATGTTTAAGGTATCTCCTAGGAGATATCTCAAAAGAAAATTCCAATAGTGTGCATCAATGTTCTTGCCAAATAAAAAAAATTCATGGTTATATAAAATACCTTGCAAGGATATTTAAAATAAATATGTAATTTATTCCAAGTCCCTTATAGGTATCTCTTAGGATATACATTTAAATAAAATTCCAATTGTGTGCATATTCAAGGTATCTCCTAGGAGATATCTTGAAAGAAAATTCCAATAGAGTGCATCAAGGTTCTTACCAAATAGAAAGTTATCATGGTTATATCAAATCCTTTACAAGGACATTTTCAATCAACATGTAAGGTATTACAAGGCCCTTTGAGGTATCTGCTATTAGATACCTTGAAATAAAATTCCAAACATGTGCATGTTCAAGGTATCTCCTAGGACATATCTCGAAAGAAAATTATAATAGTGTGCATTAGTGTTCTTGACAAATAAAAAGTTGACATGGTTATATCAAATCCATTTTAAGGACATTTAAAATAAAAATTTAAGGTTTTAAAAGGCCCTATGAGGTATATCCTAAGGTATAACTTGAAATGAAATTACAATTTTGTGCATGTTCAAGGTATCTCCTAGGAGATATCTCGAAATAAAATTCCAATAATATGCATCAAGGTTCTTGCCAAATAAAAAGTTGTCATGGTTATATCAAATCCTTTGCAAGAACCTTTGAAATAAAAATGAAAGGTAGTAAAATTCCCTTTGATTTACATCCTATGAGATACCTTGAAATAAAATTCCAATCATGTGCATGTTTAATGTATCTCCTAGGAGATATCTCGAAATAAATTATAATAGTGTGCATCAGGGTTCTTGACAAAGAAAAAGTTATCATGGTTATATCAGTTCACTTGAAAGGAAATTTGAATAAACATGGAAGATATTATAATTCACCTTTAGGTGTCTCCTAGGAGATACCTTGAAGTAAAATTTCAATTGTGTGCATGTTCAAGGTATCTCCTAGGAGATATCTCGAAAGAACATTCTAATAGTGTGCATAAATGTTCTTGCCAAATAAAATGTTATCATGGTTATATCACATCCCTTTAAAGGGAATTTTAAATAAACATGGAATATATTCTAAGGCCCTTTGAGGTATATTTTATGATACACCTTTAAATAAAATTCTAATCGTGTATGTTTATGGTATCTCCTAGGAGATATATCGAAAAAAAGTTCCAATAGTGTGCATCAGGGTTCTTGATAAAAAAAAGTTATCATGGTTATATCAAATACTTTTTAAGGAAATTTTAAATAAATATTTAAGTCATTCCATGGTGCTTATATGTATCTCCTAGGAGATACCTTGAAATAACAATCCAATCTTGTGCATGTTCAAGGTATCTTCTAGGAGATATCTCAAAAGAAAATTCCAATGGTGTGCATCAGTGTTCTTGCCAAATAAAAAGTTGACATGGTTATATAAAATCCATTTAAATGACCTTTGAAGTAAACATGGAATGTATTTCAAGGCCCTTTTATCTATATCATAATATATACCTTGAAATAAAATTCTAATCATGTGCATGTTTAATGTATCTCCTCGGAGATATCTCGAAAGAAAATTCTAATAGTGTGCATCAGGGTTCTTGCCAAATAAAACATTTTCATAGTTATATAAAATCCTTTGAAAAAACCTTTTAAATAAAAATAGACCATGATTTAACTTGGCTCTATGAATTTTATTTACCTTTCCCTATCAAAGTTGCTTTATCAACCTTTGTCTAAGTCACCTGGGCTCATCTTCATTTGGTTGGTCATCAAAAACTAGCTTAGATCATTGATCTCTTGACTGATATTTCTCCATTAATATTATTAATCAAAATTAATATAATCCATAGATATTCTACTAGGATTAATGTATTTTTTCCACTTGTCAATCATGCCTTTGTACTTAGGGTTCACTATCTCCTTGAGTTTATCATGTGTCATTGATATTGAATCCATGATTGAACATGAGCCATTGATTTATCTAGAACCATTAACTCATCATTCATTTCTCATCATTGGATATTATATATGGATTAATATGAACCATTTTATTTTCCTATACCTACTATTTTAAAATAAAATTCTACTTCGTGAGCTCAAATTTGATGTCTGTGCAACTATATTTGACATCTTTGCAAACATATTTGACATCCACATGACCATCACTAGGACATTCAAAATTCAACGCTTATTTGTTATGGATTTAATTAGACATTTTTTCACCTATGAATTTATGTCTATAGTAACACCAATGATATCTATGCAACCATCAATCTATGCCTAGACTATTTCTTTTAGACCTGTTACTGGACATTTGTTGTAGGCTTTGTGTCTTAGCTATTCTATCGAAAGGAATTTATTTATGGATATTTTTCATTAGATAAAATGTTTAGGGAAATTTTCATGGGATAATTGCTCAAAAAAATTAAGGTCTACAAGAATGTATTCCTTATCTTTGGCTTAGATAATTCTTGTGGACAGAATGTCTGAAAGAATTCATGCCTTTGGGATTTTTGCTCGGCCACTTCCCCTAAAGAATTCATACTTAGTATTTTTCCTTAGAAAAAATTCTTTGAAAAATTATACCTTTGGTAAAATTTTCTTGAAATAATTTGTGCCCTTGTACCTTTTGTCAAAACCTTTGTCTTCGGGCTTTTTACTTTCGAATGACATTTGTGACCCTTAAAAACTTTTGTTTTGGACCACTTTTTTGAAGAAATGACCCTTTGAGAATTTGTTTATGGAACTTTCCCAAAATAAATAATCCTTCAATAAAATTTTATTAGGCCCTTTATTGAAGAAACTACCCTTTGGGACTTTGTCTTGGGATAATTTCCTAAAAATGGTCCTTTGGAAAATTGTATAGGACACTTTGATTGAAAAATACCCTTTGGGATTTTTGTTTGGTCCAATTTTTCAAAGAATTATCATTCAAGAAAAGTTTTTTGGAATTTTTTCTGACTAAAATGACCTTTAGTATTTTACTGAAGACAAAATGTCTATAATAATTTGTCTTTGGGCCTTTTGTTTCAAAAAAATGTCCAAAACAATTCCTGATGCTAAGCCAAAAACCCAAAACAAATTTCTTGAAAGAATTCTAACACTTAGTCAAATAAAGTGGAATAATTTATTTGAGGGAATTATTCCTTGTAATTTTTTTACAAACAATGTGTGGAATAATTTCTCTAAGAGAACTCTGAATGCTCTAACACTTAGCCAAAAGTTGAAATATTTCCTAAGTACAAACTTATGCTTTTATGGACCTATTCTTACAACTACTAAACACTATGAAAACCTTTCACTTTCATGTTTGATTCTAAAATGACCCAGAAAACACCAAATGATATAAGTATTAAGCTACAACATACCCTATGACATTACAAAAAACAACTATACAAGATTTTGGCTATAGGGGGTTGATCTATTTTGGCCTATGGGGAAAAATGGTCAACATCTTTGGTGATTTCCTAAGGGTAACATGATTTATTTTCCATGACCAGTTTCCTAATCCTATCCATTGGGATATGGAGTCACATGTATATAGGTTTGACATAAAAATTGCCTCTATAACACACCAAATAAGAGAAAATAAAAATAAGAAGCAACACACAAGACAAGAAACTAAGAAAAGACACACTTGTGGTTCAAGATCACTTATTAGAACACAACATGATAAGAAAATAAAGACACACCTAACCTAATATTTATAAAAAATACCTTCAACTATCAATAGCAGGGTATTAAATGTATCCCATTCACAGGGATATACAATTCTTCTACATTCATACTTTCTTATTGAAAAGAGTTCCTTTGCTTACACTTGGTGATGAAATACAATACACTCTATAGGGAATAAAATTTGGTATACCTCCCTAGTTTTTATCTATATTCATCCCATTTCAAGATTATGTCACCTTTCTAAAATGATATTGGAGTTTCCCTCTTGTCAAAAGACCTCTTCATCAATACCTAGTGATGTCCCAAGGCGTAATGAGATTCAACTCTAGTTTATTGCAACTCTATTAATTCTATCAATCTCACTTCCATTAGAGTGTTTTAAATAAAATCTAGTTGATGTGCTAACTATAATTCAAGTATCTCTTGAGATATAGATAACTTGTATTCCCTTCCATACACAAGCACAAGAGGAGAATTCCTTGTTGACCTTTTGGGAGTTATCCTATCATCCCACAAGGTTATCTTCAATTTGGTGTGTCAAGCTCTTTAGTTATGCTCCAAGTTTATTTTTATGATTATGATTAGGTTATTTTTAGTATATTTATCCAACCCATTACCTTGAGGGTAATATTTGGATGAATTTCTCAAGAATATACCATTTTTATATACCACATCAGTTGTCATAGCACCCATAAAAGCAAAAGCACTATCTGAAATAATAGTAGGAGTGCCAAAACTTATTATGATGTTATCATAGAAATCAACATGGAAGGTATTCCAACACACTTAGAGGTATATACTAGGATATACCTCAAAATAAAATTCCATTCATGTGCATGTTTAAGGTATCTCCTAAGAGATATCTTGAAAGAAAATTCCAATAGTGTGCATCAGGGTTCTTGCCAATTAAAAAGTTGTCATGGTTATAAGAAATACTTTGAAAGTAAATTCACAATAAACATGGATGGTATTAAAATTAACTTTGAGGTATATCCTAGGATATACCTTGAAATAAAATTCCAATCAAATGGATATCTTGAAAGAAAATTCCAATAGTGCGTATCAAGGTTCTTGCCAAATAAAAAGTTGTCATGGTTATATAAAATCCTTTTCAAGGAAATTTTAAATAAACATAAAATTTATTCAAATTCCCTTTGAGGTATCTCCTAGGAGATACCTTGAAATAAAATTTCAATCATGTGAATGTTCAAGGTATCTCTTAGGAGATATCTCGAAAGAAAATTCCAATAGTTTTCATCAATTTTCTTGCCAAATAAAAAGGTGTCATGGTTATATTAAATCCTTTTCAAGTAACTTTTAAATAAAAATGGAAGGTATTCCAAGGCCATTAAATTTATATTTTAGGAGACACCTTGATATAAAATTCTAATCGTGTGCATGTTCAAGGTATCTCCTAGGAGATATCTTGAAATAAAATTCCAATAGTATGCATCAAGGTTCTTGATAAATTAATAGTTATCATGGTTATATAAAATCCTTTTAAAGTACCTTTGTGATCAATATGAAAGGTATTCCAAATAAATTCATGTTATCTCATAGGAGATACATTGAATGAAAATTCTAATCATGTGCATGTTCAAGGTATCTCCTAAGAGATATCTTGAAAGAAAATTCCAATAGTGTGATTTAGTGTTATTCAAAAATAAAAAAGTTTTCATGGTTATATAAAATCCCTTAAAAATACCTTTACAATCATAATTTAAGGAATTCCAAGTCTATTTGAGGTATCTCCTAGGAGATACCTTGAAATAAACTTCCAATCATGTGCATGTTCAAGGTATCTCCTAGGAGATATCTCGAAAGAAAACTCCAATAGTGTGCATTAGGTTTCTTGCCAAATGAAAAATTTATCATGGTTATATAAAATCCTTTTAAATAGACATGGACCATGATCAAACTTAGATCCATGCCTTTTATTTACCTTACCCTATCAAAATTGCTTTGTCAACCTTTGTCTAAGTCACCTGGGCTCACCTGTATTTGATTGATCATCAAAAACTAGCTCAAATCATTGATCTCTTGACTCATCTCACTCAATTGATCTCCCTAATTCAAATGAATGTAGGATATAGATCCTCTAATAGGATTCACATTCTTATTCCACTTGTAAATCATGCCTTTACACTCAAGGTTTTCTAATTCCTTGACTTTATCACATGTAATTAATCTTCAATCCATGATCGAATGCACGTCAATGATCTATCTAGGACCATTAACTCATCAATCACCACTCATCATTATATCTTATATATGAATGAACATAGACTATTAGATTTTCCTAGACCTACTATTTGAAAATAAATGGCTACTTCATGAGTTAAAATTTGACATCTGCATAATCATATTTGGCATCTATGTGAGTGTATTTAAGGTCCACATGACCATCATTGGGATATTCAATATTAAACAGTCATTTTCCAAGGATTAAAGTTGATGTTCATGTACTCATAAATTTACATCCACAAGAATGTCAATTATGTCTATGCAACCATCAATCTGTGCTTGGGCTATTTTCTTCAAATATTTTGTTGGACATTTGTTGTAGTCTTTGTGTCTTGGCCACTTTCTTTGAAGGAATTTTTTTGTGGCTCTTTTGCATTAGACAAAATGTCTAGGGAAATTATCATGGGACAATTTCTTGAAATAATTAATTCTACCTTATCTTTTCCTTGGATAATTTCTTGTGGAAATTTTTTTTGGAAGAATTCATGCCTTTGGTATTTTTACTTGGCCACTTTCCCTAAAAGAAGTTGTACTTAGTTTTTCTCCTCCAAACAAATTCTTTGAAAAAATTTTGCCTTCAAGAAAAATATACCAGACAATTTTCTTGAAATAATTTCTGCCCTTATATCTTTTGTCATAACTTTTGTCTTTTTTATTTTTGCTTTCGAATGATATTTGTGACCCTTCACAAATTTTACTTTGGACCACTTTCCCAAATAAATTACCCTTCAAGACTTTGTTTACGATATTTTATTGAAAGAAATAACCCTTTGAGAAAATTGTAACATGCCCTTTATTGAAGAAACAACCCTTTAGGACTTTATCTTGGGATAATTTCCTAAAAAATGACCCTTTTTTAAAATTTCATAAGACACTTTGCTTGAAAAATACCCTTCAGGATTTTTGTTTGCTCCACTTTGTCAAAGAATCATCCTTTTTGATAAGTGTTTTGGACTTTTGTCTGACTAAAATGACCTTAATTATTTTACCACTAATAAAATTTATTCAATAATTTGTGTCTTCGGGCCTTTTTTTTGGATAAAATATATAAATTAATTCTTGATGCTAAGCCAAAAACCCAAAATAAATTTCTTAAAAGAATTTCAACACTTAGTCAAATAAATTGGAATAATTTATCTAAGGGTATTATTCCTTGTACTTTTGTTGAAAGAAATAACCCTTTGAGAAAATTGTAACATGCCCTTTATTGAAGAAACAACCCTTTAGGACTTTATCTTGCAATAATTTCCTAAAAAATGACCCTTTGGTAAAATTGCATAAGACACTTTGCTTGAAAAATACCCTTTAGGATTTTTGTTTGCCCCACTTTGTCAAAGAATCATCCTTTTTGATAAGTGTTTTGGACTTTTGTCTGACTAAAATGACCTTAATTATTTTACTACTAATAAAATTTCTTCAATAATTTGTGTCTACGGGCCTTTTGTTTTGGATAAAATATATAAATTAATTCTTGATGCTAAGCCAAAAACCCAAAATAAATTTCCTAAAAGAATTCCAACACTTAGTCAAATAAATTGGAATAATTTATCTGAGGGTATTATTCCTTGTACTTTTATTGTGGCTAATGTGTGAAACAATTTCTTTGAGATAAATCTAAATTCTCTAACACTTATCCAAAATTTGAAATATTTCCTAAGTGCAAACTTAGGCTTTTCCATACCTATTCTTGTAGCTGCTCAACACCATGAAAACCTACCACTTACATGTATGATTATAAAATGAACCCTAAGACACAAAATGATACAAGGACTAAACTAAAACATACCTTATTACTTTATAAAATTCCCCTATACAAGATTCTAACTATAGGGGGATGATCCATTTTAGCCTATGGGAAAAAATGGTCAATATCTTTGGTGATTTCCCAAGGGTGGCATGTTTGATGTACCATGATTAGTTTCCTAATCATGTCCATTAGTATATGGAGTCACAAGTATATAGGATTTACATAAAAACTACCTATATAATACACCAAACAATAGAAAAGAGAAATAAGTAACACACAAGATAAGAAACTAAGTAAAGACACATTGTGCTTCAAGAGCACTTATTATAACAAAACATGATAAGAAAGGAAGCACACACCTAACCTAATATTTAAAAAATAGACCTTCAAATCTCATAAATAGGGTTTTAAATGTATCCCATTCATATGGATAGGTATTTCTTCCCCATTCATCCTTGATAACTTAAAGGAGTTATTTTTCTTTCACTTGGTGATGACATATGGTCTGCTCCATAGGGCATCAAATTTGGTATGCCTCCCTAGTTTTACTCTATCTTCATCCCATTTTAAGACTATTTCACCTTCCTAAAATGATATTTGAATTTACCTCTTGTCAAAAGGCCTCTTCATCAGTACCTAGTGATGCTTTATGGACTGATGAGCTTTAGCTCTAGTTTCTTACAAATCCATTAATTATGTCAATATCACTTCCATTGGAATGTTCTCAATCAACTCTAGTTGATGTGCTAACTCTAAGGTAGGAAACTCTTCCCTTCCATGGAAAATCACAAAAAAATAATTCCCTATTGACCTCTTATGAGTTATCCTATTAACCCACAAGGTTGTCTTTAATTTGGTGTGCCAAGATCTTTTATTATGCTATAAGGTTATCTTGATGATTTTAATCAAGTTCTTATTATTAGATTCAACTAACCCATTACCTTGAGGGTAATATTTGGATGAACTGATCAATAATATACCATTTTTATTTACCCAATAAATTATCCTAGCACCCATAAAAGGAAGATCATTATCTAAAATAATAGTAGGAGTGTCAAACCTTGTTATGATGCTCTCATATAACTCAACATGAAGGGTATTCCAATGCCCTTTGAGGTATCTCTTAGGAGATACCTATTATCATCAAATTGTGCACCCTAGGACATTCTATGAAGCTCATTCAATTTGATGCAACATTGAATCATCCCTAAATTTTGTGGGAACTTGTAAGAGAGATGAGTCTCTAGGATTGAAAAGGGCTAGCTCCCTATATTCTTCTCTAATTGTCTATCACCTAATCTAAAGATTGTTCATGAAAAGAGTCAAGAGTTTACATAAAATATAAAATATTATAGAGAGGTGATCCGCCAAGAATATATCCCACCGACTATCACACTATGGAGGACACTTCCCATAGAAAATCACGCTTCAGGTAAATTGTTTCAGGCACTTTCTCTACAAGAATTTGGCACTTTTTTTTTCTTCAGACTTTTTGAAATGGACAATCTGGAAAGGACACTTTCCTAAAAAATACCTTTTATAAACTTTATGGAGGACCATTTTAGAAAGTTGAAAATGAATTTTATAAAAATTGAAATGATCCCTTTAGAAAATTTGAACTAGACCATTTGAAAGTAAAATACCTTCCACACTTTTTGTTAGGGCATCCTGCTTGAAAAGTGCCCTTCAGAGAATTTACAAGTGTCCTTCAGGAAGTTTGTCTTAGACAAAATATATGAAATAATTTTATACTTTATAAAAGATAACACTTAGTTAAAAAACAAAATACCCAAAAGATTACTATGCACAGGCTTTAGTCAAAGACCGAAACAAAAAATTTCAAAAGAAATAACACTTGGTATTTTTTTGTTGAGGCTCAATGAGAAATATTCCTTTTGAAGGAAATTTATGAATACTATACTTGGCCAAATTTGAAGATGCAATCTTGGAAGTTAAATTTGACCAACATTCTTAGTGATCCCTAAGTATGGCATGCATGAGATGTCTAATACTAGTTGCCTAAATCTCTTTATTGGGCATGGAGTCATGCATATAGGCACATAAAATGGCTTGAACAGACCTTGGATTAACCAAAAGATAATTGGAATTACACAAGACACATAAAGGCAAAGACACACCAAATAAAAGGAAAAAAATACACCTACATTACAAAACACTTAAGGAACACAATAGCAAACTAAACTAGACTAAACACACACACCTATGATAATATTTACAAAATCAGATGTATGACATTCATAGGGATAGGCAATTCTTCTCTATTCATCTTGGTTAGATAAAAGGAGTTAGTTTTATTGCACTTGATAATGATGTAAGTGCCACTCCACAAAGCATCAAACTTTGTACGTCTATTTGGTGTTGCTATGTCCTCATCCCATTTCAGAACCAAGTCACCTTCCTTGAACACTCTTTTACTTACTCTTTTGTCAAAGGATTTCTTCATGAGTACTTGGTGGTTTTCCATGGTCTTATGTGAATTATCCATTGATTTTTTTAGTTTCCTTAGTTTTTTCAATCTGACTTCCATTGGAGTATTTTCAAGTATTTCTAGCTAATGTGCATGTCCTAGAGTAGGGAGCTCTTAAGAGATGGACAACCTAGCTTCTCTCCCATAAACAATCACAAAAGGAGAGTTACCAATTGATCTCTTAGGAGTAATCCTTTCATCCCATAAGGTTATCTTCAACTTGGTGTGCCATGCTCTTTGATTGTTCTCCAATGTCCTCTTGATGATCTTGATGAGATTCTTATTAGTAGACTCAGCCAATCCATTACCTTGAGTGTAATAGTTGGATGAGGTACTCAAGTAAAATCCATTCCTATTTTCCCACTCAAAAGTCTTATCACCTATGAAATCAAGTGAATTATTATAAATTATAGTGTAGGGAACCCCAAATCTTGTTGTGATACTCTCGTAAGACTCCAAGATTGCACTTTCATTTGTCTCCTTCAATACAAAAACCTTTACCCACCTTGTGAAGTAATCAGTAGCAGTCAATATCCATTTATGTCTAGCACTTGATGGAGGGTTGATCACGCCAATGAAATCAAGGCCATATTGCATGAAAGGTTGGTCTACTTGGACAAGATTAATAGAAGAGATGCAAGTGTCTATTTACCTACAAAGAAGGCACATTGAAGATACCTCCTAACCCAAGATTATAAATCCTTAAAAAGGCTAAGCCAATAGTAACTGGCCCTCATTATCTTTGTATCTATTGTTTTCGGGGAGAAATGACCTCAATCTACACCATTATGAAAACTTTATAGCAAGATGACAAACTGATCATTATCAACACACCTTAGTAGCACACTATTCACATCCTTCTAAAAGAGAATACCATATACAAGACAATAAGGAATATTTTTCAATCTAAAATACCTTCTTTTTAACTTGTTTAAACCATTAGGAAAATAACCATTTTGGAGGAAACCAATGATGTCTTGTGTCCAACTTTGAACTAGTATGTAACCAACTGGTTGAGGATGAGCTTGATTGACCAAGACTTCTTCCCTTGGCCCTCGAAGATCTAAAGCTAGATGTTCACATAGACCCTTTCCTCTTACCAAGTTTGTTACCTTGATATTAACATCATACTCCATTACCTTTATGATCCACCTATCTCTCTTCTCACTGAGGTCTTTGCTTAGGAGGACCTCTTTAGTGATAGAATGAGAGACCATGACATGCATTTTATTATTTGAAACCATGTTCCTAAATTTTTTCAAACCTATTATCATAGTTAGATCCTTATTTTCAACAAACATGTATTTTACCTCATAATCTTCCAATCCTTGACTAAATAAGGCAATGGGTTATTCAATTTCCTCATCATTATTTTACATAAGCATAGTTAACTATGTCAAGGGTTAGAAAAAGTGTATAGTATGAAATCCTTAGCAAAGTTTGGGTTTAAGAGAATAGGAGAATGGGAATTTTTTTGTTTGATTGCCTCAAAACTATTCTTACCTTCCTTTTTCCAAGCAAAATCTTGGTTCCTCTTGAGCATGGTTGTAATAGGCTTCACCAAGTAGAAAATCCTAGAATAAACCTTCATAAAAAATTGATCTTGCCTAAGAAACTTTGTAAACCTTTCTTGTATAGAGGCAAAGACAATCCTAGAATGGCTTCAATCCTTTCAAGATCAATAGAAAATCCTTATTTTGACACAATGTGACCCAATAATTTTCCTTTAGGAACAACAAAGATACTTTTTTTTGAATTAAGAGAAAATACAAACTCTCTACACTTCTCTAAGACTTGTCTTAGATGTTTCATGTGGTCATTAACATCCTTGGAAAAAATAGTTAGATCATCAAGGTATATAAGCAAAAACATATTGATAAAACCTTTAAAGGCCATGTCCATTTCCCTTTGGAAGGTAACATCAACAATAGACAAAATAAAAGGCATATTTATATATACAAATGTTCCCCATTTTGTGGTGAATTCTAGCTTGAAATAATCTTCCTCATTCACCAATATTTGGTTATAACCTAAATAGACATCAAGTAGTGAAAATCATTGAGATCCTAAAACCACTTGCAAAATCTGCTCCATGGAAGGTAGTGGGTAATGATATTTGAGTGAAAATCTATTCAAATCCCTAAAGCCAATATAGAGTTTGATCTCTCCACTCTTATTTAAAATAGATACAAGGTTAGCTACCCAAGTTTAGTGTTTGATAGGAAAAATAATCCTAGACTCAATCAATTTGGTGAGCTCTTTTTTCATTAATTCCTCTATCTTGTTATTGATAGGATTTTAATTTTGTCTAATTGGTTTAGCTCTAGGTTTTAAATCACTAGTGTTATGAGATGGACTTGGATCAAACCCTTTTAAATCCTTTTATTCCCAAGAAAATACATCATGAAATTCTTTACATAATTTAATGAAGGCTTGTCTTTCAAAAAGAGAACATATCTTACCAATTTTTAGAAGTTTGTCCTTAAATATCAAGATCCTTTCATAGTTCTCTTCCTTTTTAAACATGCTTACCCTTTCCTTCCTTCTTTAATCATCTTAATTTAACACATTCTATAAATTAACTAGCCCCTTTGGTATCTTATTTGCCTTCAGTTGGATAAATTGTTCTTCATATTGATTATGAAGCTTCTTTTGATTCTTTGAATCAAATTATGCTTCATTTTGAATGAAGTGTACAATGTGTTTATCACTCTCAAACACTTTCCAAGAAACTTAATTATATAGAATATAAGGTCTCATAATGAATTTTATGTGAGGTTGGTCCTTCTCTTTACTTACATCAACAACTATATCAAATTGTGCTCCTATCACAGCCAACCTATCAGCATGTTCATTTGAGTCTCTTAGTATAGGTTGGATATTGAAAGCATGAAATTACTCAATTATATCCCACACCTTATGCCTATAGGACTTAAGAAAAGATTTCTTGGATTTATCTTGGTTTCTCACTTTATGTATAATAAATTCACTATCTCCATATACCTTCAATTTCTTGGTTCCATTTCTCTTTTCCCATTAGAGGCCATGAACCGTGCATGCATATTTTGTCACATTGCAAGTACAACTAAAATTGAATCTATATGAATAATAATACTAGTTATTTGATGGAGAAACCAATATGACACCAGATCCTACCCTTACCTTACTTCTAGAGCCATCAAAAAACATTTCCCATGTCCCTTCAAGTTCATGATCCTCATTAGTGAGTGATGGTATAGGAATGTTCTTCTCATGCATACAATATACTCCTAATTAAATTTATTCTATGAATTCATAGGGGTCGTGATCATAATTTTTAGTTCCATACTCATTAATAAAGAGGTCAAAAATACCTTCAAGGGGGGAGGATGTTTTTCCACTAATAACACCTTCTTCTTGCTCACTAATCATACAATTATGATTTGAAATTGTCTCCACATATGATTAAATGTGGAACCTTGCCAAAGGATATGTTATTATAGTTACTTTAGCTCCATATCTTGTTCTAAAATCTATAAAATACCAATCAAATGGAAGGTACCCTCCAATCCTAGCCTTGAAGTATCTTGACAAGAAAATAACAAAATGAGCTGGAAGATCAACCACCATAATGTCTTGTAAGATGGGAAAACTTGGATAATCATGTAGGAAGACTTTTAAAAATTTAACCAACCCCACCATCTTGGCTGTATTTCCATCAAAATACAACACACCCTTACTATGAGGCTCATATTTTAGTCCCAATTTATCAGCAACCACTTTAGTCATAACTATGGTATTGGCTCCACTGTCCACAATGTAATTGTGAACCAATTTATCTCCCAAAATGAGTGTAAGGTAAAAAGGTGGAGGATTTTTAGATTTTTTGGATAGTTCTAGGACATAATTAGGTGTGTTATTAAAGGATACACCATTGTGTTTTGGAACTTGAGGGGCTACATGAATGCTTGATAGTTATTCTTGTAGAAGTTCCTTTTGGCCAGGCATATGCAATACTTCCCAAAGAGAAATACTTGTATTGGTATTCTTCAAAGAGTCAATAATGTTTAAAGGTAAATAAATCACCTTTTATTTCACTCTTAAATGCAATGAGGGAGCTTGAACTTGTTATAGTGGAGGTTTGGCTACCTTTCTCACATTCTGACTTTGAGTAGTGTGACTAGTAGGATTTTTTAAATTGGTACTTGCACTTCATGACCTTAGAGAGACACTACTTGGAATCACTTGTGCTTCTAAAGTATATCCTAAATCCCTCTTTTTATCCCTTGTGTTAATTTCAACTGATGTATTTTGATTCCACACATTATTATCTTCTACTTGGAAGTTCATACAACTAGTATTTTGGCTTCTACCTTATCCTTGAACATCTCTTTGCATGAGATTCACTTATTCTGATGTAACATAAGGAGTAGCTCCTTTTTGAGTTACCAAAGACTTATTACCTTCTCCACCATTATGCATAAATTGACCTTGAGATTACCCCCCATGATCTAAATGTTTCTCTCCTTGAACTAGATTGGTGTGGACTGGAATAATAGCCTTTGTAGAAGGCATGTAATTAGGATTATAGGCATTGGGATACATATTGAAACCTTATTGACCTTTTCCTCTTCCTTGGTTAGTGTATTAGGGTGTAGGTCTATATCCTTGTTGAAGATAGTATTAAGGATTGGGTGGAGCACTTGCATACATATGTTCTTGCTTGAGCTGGGCTTGCAAAGACTAAATCATCTCATCCTTATCTATAACATCCTCTACCTTCTTGGGAGTGGTTTTAGTTTTGACATTGGTATTGAGAACTTGTGTTATGCTTGGAGCTTCAACTAAATTATGAGATGACAAAGGCATGGAGACTCTTAGAGGTAATTTCCCAACTTGTATCAAACTATTATCAGCTTCAATGGCTATCTCATATGCCTCATGTAAACTAAATACTCCCATTGATTGCAACATTACTACTACATTAGTGACATATCCTTAAGATAGGTGGGGAATATAGAGCTTGGAGGAGGCCTCATAATAGGTGGTAGCCTATGCCATGTTCTTTATAATATCTCATTGAAATATCCCATGGATTCATTAGCACATCTCTTTATCACATTAAATTGGTGAATTAGTGATGTATGGTCACTCTTATTTTTGAACCTATTTACCAAAAACTCTCCAAATTCATCCCAATTAGTAATACAACCACCTTCCAATGCCCTATACCAATCAAGTGTCTTCCCCTTTAGAGACATGGAAAGTAGTCTAATATCTATGTTATTTTGGGTGATATTATGGAGATTGCAAAAGTTTTAAATATCCCTAATATGCTCAGATGGGGTAATAAGACCCTCTCCATTGAAATTGGTGAGACTTTTGGTAGCATTAGGATGAATATGATCATACATAAGAAGGTTAATTAGTTTTTGGTTGTTAAAGGTTGGAAAAGGATATATTATAGTTATTTCTTCTTCTTCTTGATCTATTATTTCTTCAGCCTCCTCTTCTTCCTCTTCAAAACCTACTTTTTTAGGATCTCTAAAGGTTAGGAATGGTTTAGGGTGTTTTTTTTCAAGAGGAGTTTCATGTTGAGGGACCTGATTGAAAATTCTACTGGAAGATGATATAGTGACGACCATGAAGTATACTATAGAAAACCTAATCTACAACCAAATGTTCTCACCTTTTGGAGTTTCCAAATGTTGGATTAAGAACACTTCTACAACCTTGGACTTGTTAAGACCAACATTCACCTTGACATGTAAACAATTAGGACCAGTTATCCCATCGAGCATGTCAGAATTGTTATCATCAAATTATGTACCTTAGGACATTCTATGAAGCTCCTTTAATTTGATGCAACATTAAATCATCCCTCAAGTTTGTGGGAACTTGTAAGAGAGATGAGTCTCTAGGATTGAAAAGGGATAGCTTCCTAAATTCTTCTTTAAGTGTCTATCACCTAATCTAATTCTTGTTCATGAAAAGAGTCAAGAGTTTACATAAAATAGAAACTATGTTAGAGAGGTGATCCACCAAGAATATATCCCACTGACTATCACACTTTTACTAAGTAACAATGCTTTTTAAGACTAATTCTATGAATTGAAATATCTTAACATAGTGTTTTAATGTGAAGGTAACATGCTTGAGACAATCAACAAGATACTTGATCGAAGAGGTAGATTACACACCATAGATATAATTGCATACTTGAAATAGGGTTTAGTTCATTTAACACACTTCACATGACCTATTAACATCAAAAACTTTATTCATATATGAAGGATAAAGGGAGTAAGGATGATGTTATCACTTGGCTATACATCACTCACATACTTAGATATAAGTTCACCAACTGAGAATTGGTCTTGTATTCAATGTTCAAAAGAAAATTTCAATGTCATTTTAGTAGGGCTTTTCCATAACAAAACATGTGGTCCCTCTACAATAGCCAAAATATCTCCATTTATATAACTTTGAAGAAGAGATAGAGAAGATAAGTTGAAGAGGTAGAAGGACATGTGCCATCAATATGAATATTAGTTATAGATGCATGAGAGAGATTAATGGGGTGAGCCATGTCATGCTAAGAGGTTTACTTGTCCAAAACAAGTCATGAAAATGGTGGAAAGTTGCATAAAACCTTTAGGAGTGGCATAAGAAACTATTTCCATCAAAGATCATCCATGAGTGTTCAAAACTAAAAAGAGAGAAGCTAACACATATCATTGCTAAGGGGGATGGAACTCATGACGACAATTAAAAAATGTTCTTTTTAACTACTAGCTGTCCTTTGGACACTTATAGTTATCAATTTCATGGAAGTAATGACTCAAACCATCAACCTAGACATTTTTCTTGCTTTGTCTACACTAGATGCTCAAGCTTCAACCTTTTTCTACCTCCATGTCTACTCTCATGTTCTTTCTAAGTCTTTTGAATAGAAACAACTAATCTTTGTATTTTGAAATTGCCTTTTTATAGGCCATCATCTTTATTTGAATAGTAATAGCTATTCTTGTACAATTTTCTTGAACATTTCCTTCAGCATTTTGTTTGGTCCTCTTTGTTGTGGAGGGGTACCCTTCAAAAAAACTATGGAGGACACTTCCCCAATAAAATTACCCTTTGAGTAAATTATTTTGAATCACTTTCTCTACAAGAATTTGTCACTTCTTTTTTTTCTTCACTTTTTGAAATAGACCATCTAGAAAGGACACTAACCCAAAAAATACCCTTCAAAAACTTTGTGGAGGACCATTTTATAAAGTTAAAAATTAATTTCAAAAAAAATGAAATGATCCCTTTGTAAAAGTCGAACTGGACCATTTGAAATGAAAATACCCTTCAGACTTTTTATTTAGGGCATCTTACTTGAAAATTTCCCTTTAGAGAAGTTGCAAGTGTCCTTCAAGTAGTTTGTCTCAAAAAAATTACCTAAAATAATTTGATACTTTCCAAAAG